>OZ023315.1:25914899-26236667 GCA_964007375.1 Ophion obscuratus
TTTTTAAACGAATCATTCTCTCTTTAAGGCCCTACCGGTCATTTTCTTCTTTAGCTTTATGATACAAGTTCTTTACTACTGGGGCGCGATGCAATGGGTGATTCTCAAGCTCGGCTGGTCCTTGCAATCCATAATGGGCACAACTGTGTGCGAAAGTCTCAATTCCGCAGCAAACACGTTCCTCGGGATGGTAAGTTGGCTTAAATAAACATCGACTTATGGTATTCCTTTAACGAAGCCGAATATTTGACAATTAAGGGGGAAAATAGCTTTGGGCGAGGAAAAAAGAATTGCTGATTTTCATGATTTTTTCTCAAGAGGAAAGATTTCTTCACCTTTTTTTAGATTTAGGATATTTTTTATTACTACTTTTGGCTGTTACATGGTATTTTTTTTTAATTTTATTAACTAATCATTGGAAATGGCTAGTCTATGACGCGGTCTTCTAAATGGCTTCCGGCGGATGTTGTCAGACGGCGTGACACGTAGCGTCGGCAAGATTAATCTGACAAAAAACCAACGAAGATTTTTCTTTCATTATCACTCATACGCAGAATATGAACTACGAAAAAATGAGAAATATTGAAAATCGATGAAATGGTACGCTCTGAAGCAAAAAGATTGACTTTCCCGAAAAAAATGGCTGTATATGACAATAAAAAAATTCTTTTTTTTAAATTTTCAAAAACATTCCTGGTCATGTTGTAGACAATAAAGTTAGAAAGATATATACCAAATTTCATCAGAATCGGTTGATTAGTTCTTTAGCTATACGTCACGCCAATTTTAACAATACAGTTTAGAAGGCCGTGCTATACCTCCGCCATTTTTAAAGATTAATAAAAAGAATTACCATGTAACAGCCAAAATAGTAATAAAACATACTTAAGTCTCAAAAATGGTGAAGAAATATTTCCTTTAAAAAAATCATGAAAATCAGCAAATTTTTCCTCGCCTAAAGGTATCTGCCGCCATAACTTATTTTCGTCTATAATCAAGTAAAAACACATCCCAGTATAATGGTAAAATTTCAAGCCAAATGACCGAATTTTTAACGAAAAAATACGGCTCTAAAAATCGTCTCATTTATAGGGCACTCTATGAAGATGGCACGCTGGCTACATTTCTGTCTAATAATTTAAACACTAAGTAACTCCAGATGCCCGATATACAAACTGCACGCGCGTGTAAAAAAATTCTTAAGATTCCGTAACGACAATAAAAACAAGGGATCACCGAATGTTTAAAGAAACTATTATTGATAAAATTCCGACTAAACAAAATATGACTAGCAGAAGAATTTTCGTAGTCGCGATTTTTCAGAGAAAAATCAGAAGTGTCTAAATTTATTAAATTTGAGCGAAATCTTTAATTTCCGTTAATTGTTGAGTATAATAATTGATTGTGACTTATTTTTATTAAGTGCGACTGTAATGCACCAATGAATCAGGAGGGCCCCCCTTATGCCCCACAAAATACGGCCCTCCACGAAAGGAATACCTTAAAGAAAAGACACGGAGGATCAAAATTCAATTTAAAAAAGGTGTACTTTTTCTTCTTTCCAATGATCCTCCGTTTGCCCTTGGGAGTTTTTACGATCCCATCGCTTTTACTTTTATCCAACTTTTGTCACTTCATTGCCATATTGCACAAGGGCACAGGGAAAGTGTCGAAAAACCGATGTTATAGTGCCAGCTATATTTTATTGAATTCCGATTGTGTTACCATTGGAAACTCAGTAAAACTCAGTAGTCAGCACGTCAGTCAGTTCGTGACTAAGCGCTCACCCATCCAAGTACTAGCCCAGGCCAATACTGGACATGGGAGGTTGCCGAAGCCGCGCGCTTTCGACACGTTCACTGCTGTCATAGCAGTATACTTGATTTATTCCTGAATAAAATGCAAAAAAACATCGTAATTTCGTTCCATCATTTTTTGAGCTTCGTATCTTCCTATTTTTTATTTTTTTTTTATTCCTCAGACTGAATCGCCGCTACTGATCAAGCCCTACATCAGCAAGCTCACCAAGTCCGAACTACACGCTATAATGTGCTCAGGATTCGCTTCCGTATCCGGTTCGTCGTTTAAATTTCGATTTGCAACTTTATGATTTTTCTTTTTAATTTTCGCTTGCAATACGTAGCCACTCCAATGATTGATTGACTTTTTGCCACGAAAAAGGAACTGTACTTGCTGCTTACATCAGTTTTGGTGCTCATCCCGCGCATCTCATAACCGCTTCGGTGATGTCCGCACCGGCTGCACTCTGCTTCTCGAAGCTCTTTTATCCCGAAACGGAAAAAAGTCAGACTACGTTTCAGAACATATCGTTGCCAAAATCGTAAGTACCGATATCGCAAGACTGTATTGATTTTTCGGCCGAATTTGAGACGGCAAATGCCAAGTCCAATTTTGAAATGGAAACCAGGTAGAAACAGCCCTTCTATTCAATTATATACTTGGCCTCGGCACGAATAGTTGTACATCAAGACCAAAAACAAAAACTTAATTACTAATTTATTCGCTGATTACGTTCGCAAACTATGCTCGCATCGTATTTCGTTTGTCTTCAGTAACGCGTTCTCATATTCGTACTTTTTTAGTTTCGTAGCATTCAAAGAGCCGCTCACAAGGAGAGGACGCCAATCGGGATCCACGGATTTTGCCCAAACTGTGTGGGTAAAAGGAGGTGGGTTTCCACTCAGCGTTCCTAAAATATTTCCCCTGATATCAATGAGCCATAGGAAAGGGTAAAACGCTCTTAAAAAATTTCCGAGTAGAGCTTGAGGGATATTTTTTCAACCATTTCCAAGTCAGCGGCGTAGCGCAGTGGTCAAGCGCATTGCCTGTCGCTGGCTTGGGTTCGATTCTCGCTGCTACCGTTTTTTATTTTTATTTTTTTATTACTGTTATTTTTTTTTATTTCTCGCAATGTTCAACTATTTATTTTAGGACTTAAATATATTCAAGCAGTTAATTTATGTAATTAGGTGAAGTTTTGTAAAACTAAAAATTCCGAAAATTCTTGCAATTAGTTATGTACGCTGCTTTGTGTTTATTATCAGAAATAATTTTACTATTTTTAGGGTGATATTCATCGTAGAAACATTTCAAACATACATATTTTTCACACCAGGTACTTTTTATAAAAGCATCGCTCGAGCAGTTACATTTTTCCGAAACATGCGTCATTGGAAAGCATATTTTATGCAAGTTTTTAACTGCTTAAATATATTTGAATTCTACAATAAATAGTTGAACATTGCGAGAAATTAAAAATAATAATAACAATAATTTTTTTTAAACGGTAGCAGCGAGAATCGAACCCAAGCCAGCGGGGTGATAGGCAATGCGCTCGACCACTGCGCTACGCCGCTGACTTGGAAATGGTTGAAAAAATATCCCTCAAGCTCTACTCGGAAATCTTTGGTGAGCGTTTTATCCTTTCCTATGGCCCACTCAGGCGAAATATTTTAGGAACGTTAAGTGGGAACCCCCGTCCGTGGGTTTCGCCCACTACCCTCGCAGTTTGGGCGAAATCGTTGGGTTCCGATTGGCGTCCTCCCGTTGTCAGTAACTTATACCGTTGTATGAATTAAGGCGTTACCCCCACTTGTAGCGCAAAAAGAGGCCTTTTTCATGATTTTTTTTAAAGAAAACTACAAAACTTTTAAAACGATCAATATACCATCTTAAAGAACACATCTTGAAGAACTTTCAGTAATTTTTTTATTGAAAAATATTAGATTGTTTAGTGGCAAATGGCCGTCAATGAAATAATGTTTTTATATACACGGTTTGCGGTGACCAACATTCCGGCGAAGTGGATCATCTGAAAAAAAATGCGGATGGATTTAGTCAAATATAAGTATAAACAAGTCTGTAATCTCAGGATTTTAAAAAATATTCATTTTTCACGAAATGGCGGACACTCAAAGTTAATGGTTCGATTTTAACGAAAAAAAACGGCCGTTTTTTGGCTATAAAACGACCATTTTTTTCGAAAAAAAAATCGAACGATTAAAGACTACATTTTTATGTATTAAATAAGCCTACAAAATTTCAAGAAGATCGGTTCATTGGTGTTCGAGTAATCTTGGTCACCGACTTCAGAAATGCCATTTTGAGAAAAACGCGTTTAAAGTTTCAATTTCCGGTCGTTTACACAACGGATTCTTCTCTTTCAACGCTCATATCTCAGTCAATTTTGTTCGGATCGACTTGAAATTTTCAGGACATATTCTCAGATACTTATGCTTCAAAAAATTGCAATAAAAAAATCGATTTTTTCATCAATCGCAAGTGGGGGTAACCCCTTAAGGGAGGACACCACTGTGACAGGCCGAAAAAGGTCGCGTTTCCGATTTTTGTTGTGTCCAAGATTATTTATTTGGGATTTGGAAGAAAGGTATGTTATCAAGCATACATTGAACTTATTTCGGATAAATTTATATTTTGAAAAATTCATAATTAACAACGTTATTGAGGTTCCATAGAGCCTCTGTACAAAAAATGTAGTCTAACGGCTGGAACAATAACTCGACAACGTTCGGTCCGACAAATGAAAACATTTTGTAATCTATATACATGTAGTGCAGGTTGAACGTGACCGTTTTTCGGAAAAAAGCCATACAATTGCAGTGATTCAAAAAGGTGTAATTTTGGAGAAATTTTTACTTACATTCGGGGGCCTAAAAAATACGAAATAAAATAAAATGGCTATATACAACAATATTCTTTTTTCTTCAAATTGCAAATCGGACAATTATAGCCCGAGTTATGATTCCGGCCAGGTCGATAAAAGTCATTTCGAGAAAAACGCGTTTGAAAGTTTTAGTATACGTAAATCGGTGCGTCACCTGCTCTCACAAAATCGTCTGTAACTTGGTCAATTTTTGATAATTTGACTTGAAATTTTTTCACATATTGTTGAATATATATACCGTGAGAAAATGCAAAAAAATCGATTTTTTTACCAGTCACAGTTTCGCCTTAAGGTTTGAACGAAATTTCATAGATAAATCGTTATCTTGTATCAGAAGGCGATCAATGTCAGATGTGCCGATTGCTCGGCGACATTGTAATTCTTTTATTCAGAATACTAATATTATTTCAGGTTTCACTCACAAGGAACATCACTCAAGTCTCCGCCATCGTTTTTGTTGAAAGTCATATATATGATAAAGCATTGAAAACTATTACACTTTTTTTTTATCTGCGGAAAATCATTTTTGAGGGGGAAACAACCCCTCAAAGAAAGCTCTCCCAAAGTGTCACCCCTTAATTATTTTTTTCCATTTTTTCTATTCTGGATTTTTCATAAATTACAATAAGAGAATTTTGGTTTTTGTTTCATTCAGATCGGTGGACTGCTTGTGGTTGAAATTGTTAAACCACCCCTCGACACACCTCTCTTCGAGGGGTGGTTTCCCCCCTTAGAATCGTTTTTCCGCAGATAAAAAAATAAGTGTCTAATAGTTTTAAACGCTTTATCATATATACGAGTTTCAGCAAAATCGACAGCGTACACTTAAATAATGTTCATTGTCAGTTATAATCAGAATGATAGATTAGATGATGCAGTAAGTGTTGAAATTCTACTACACATTCAATCAATTCGCAAGCACTTCATGAAGCTGCGAAAGTTTTGAATACCGGAAGAAGCTTTTTTTCGATTTACTTTTCGTTATTTTCAGTGAAGACACGAGTCTCATGGACGCTGCTACGAAAGGTGCATTGGCTGGAATTCCTCTTGTACTCGGCATAATTGCCAATATCGTAGCATTCGTGTCTCTCATTTCGTTCGTCAATGGCATGTTGTTGTGGCTTGGTGGTCTGGTTGGATATTCGGATGTTACGTTGGAGGTAAAAAAAACGTATAAATGTTACAGTAAATAACACAAATATACGAGAAGTAGTTATGATATCGTAGGATCTTCGATTGTTTGATCGAGCTAAAGATAAAAAAACGACGGAAAATGTTGAATTTCAGCCCGACAATACATCAGAAAAAAGATTATCGTACGACATGTCGAAAAAAGCAGATCAAGTTTTGATTTTATTTTCATTTATGTTATTATTGTTTATGGTTTTATTTTATTTGTTACAAAAGTTGATATTATCGAAAATCTTCGTGCCCTTGAGTTGGGTAATCGGAGTGCCTTGGGACGAGTGCGAGGAAGTTGCAACTCTCATTGGCCTGAAGACGGTGGTGAACGAGTTCGTGGCGTACAAAAAGTTGGGCGAATTTAAACTCGCCGGAAAGCTGACACCTCGATCCGAGGCGATTGCGACGTACGCAATCTGCGGTTTCGCGAATCCCGGATCCATTGGTATTATGATGGGAAGTCTCGGATCGATGGCCCCCGAAAAAAGGGAACAAGTTGCTGAGGTTATACTGAGGGCTTTCGTTGCTGGCAGCGTTGTTTGCTTCCTCAGCGCGTGCACCGCCGGTAAAGTAAAACAATTCGTCACGAGAACCAAAAATGCACAGTTTTGACGTTTGCGTAGTCGGAATTCAAAGAAAATTCGCTTCTTGCTTGTTTTTATTACATTATCTTTGTTATTACCCAAACTCTTTATTACACATTCTGGTTGTCGATCTCTAATGAAGATATTGAGGCAGTATTGTTGTTTAGGGCTCTCTATGGGTGGTAATTTTTAGGATAAAAAAAACTAAAAAATATTTTCGAAAATAAGTAAGCAAAATCTTTACCAAATAACGAAAAAAATCTCTAAAAAATAACTCCAAAAATTCGTTAAGAAATAACTAAAACACTTTTTTTTAATAACTTGAAAGTCTTTAAAAAATAACTATTAAAATGCATTGAAAAATAACTTTAAAACATAATTAAAATAATGACTAAAAAAAGAATGCATATATTTATTGATACTTCAAGAATGTTTTCAAATCTGAATTTTTTAAAATTATAACGTACATTTGTACGTTTGTTTACAACGGTGCGTGGATAATTCCCCTTATTTGCCACCAGTGTTGTGAATATTGTGCGAATGTGAAAAAAAAATATTCTTAATCTGTATGAGTGTTGTAATGTTTGGTACCAGATTCAGCAAAAAAATACATAATGGCAGCATAGCAGCATTGATTATCAATTTTTCTTATTGTTTTTTCCCGTTTTATTGTGCCCATTCTACGATTTCTATATAAAAAAAAATATTTCGACTCAATTCTGCTGCCAACGTTGAAAAACAGTCTACTGTAGGATTGAGCCAAATCTGAGCTCAATCTGCCAATTGGTTATCGAGATATCGTGGTTACCGTTTTCTGAGGCATAGGTTCGAGAACTGCCGGACCGTACTCTTTATAATTTCTATAACTCGGCTTACTTGATGAGTACCATTAACCCTCCGTGATCGCACTTCGGTAGAATAACATAGTAGTCACACTGGGTAAAATTCACCCAGCCAAGTTTCAAATGGTGCTGTCTGAAAACTATCAGCCTGATCGTGATTGAAAAAATACTAGAAAATACTTTAAACATTCTAGAATTTTTGTGAAAATTCAGTATGTCAAAATTGAAATGACGTATTTTTTTTTAATCGTGAATAGGTTAATTTGTCAAAAAAATACACCTTTGACTCAAAAAATCATAACTTTCTGAGTTTTTGATATTTTGGAGTAAAATCGGAACAGGATACTCGTCACACATGGTACTTCTAGGGAAAAATAGTGGCATAGTGGCACTTCAAACCCTCACCTCCTGGACGGCCGGCCTTTAAGGCGGGATGTACAATTAGACAAGAAAAAAATAAGCAATATTGAGGGATTTTTCAAACTAAGAAATAATTATTCTACAATTATCAAACTTTAGGTATACTTTAATAGTATACACTTCGCACAAAAATTTAGGGAGCAAGAAAAAAATCTAAATTTTTGGGGGATTTTCAACAGGCTGTAACTCATACAAAAATGGTCGTACAGCAAAAAAAAAAGCAAATTGTAGCTCTAAGTGTCTAGTTTTCGAATCTGAGTTTGAAAATTTTGTTTTGAAAATATTTTTCGAGTAATCATAAGAAAACCACCGAAAAAAAAATGTTCGAAATTTTTTTGGTTCTTTTTTTTAATCTACGGAGGTGGAAATTTTTTTTTCGACTTAACCTCTATATGGACCGGATAGCTTGTTTATTCAGCTTTAATTTGGTTTTTTAAAAATCTCGATACGAGCATTTCTCGCTGAGATATCGGTGTTTGAATGGAAAAAGATCATTTTGTCTTTGATTACCAATATCTCAGCAACCAATGATCGCACAGAAATTTTGAGGTTGGTTTCAAAAACTTGAATAAATTCTCTACAAGGCTTGGCAATTGAATTTTGAAAAAAAAATTTTTTTTCAATCATTACATGAATTTGAAAAAGCGACCAAAAAAGGGCTTTTTGTGGTTTTTTGGAAAATCAAGCGCCCAATCAAAAATATTGCGGAAACCACTAATGTTAAGTGTGCCTTTTACTGTTCAATATACCCACAAAAACCCTACGAAGTTTCAATTTAATCCAGCCAACCGTTTTTTTTCCCACTTGATCGAATTTTTGAAAAAATTAAAGGAGCAAGAATTTCGCTCTGAAAATGTCATAATTTTTATCAAAAATGAAAAAAAAAAAAAAAAAATCATTTTTCTCTCAATTCTGTATTAGTGACTTGGAAAATTTAAGAAAAAAAAAAATCGAAAATTTTTGAAAAAAAAATTCCAAAATTTTTTAAATTTTAAAAATTTTTTTTTTTTTTCAATTGGCCCTAAATTAAAGAAATGTAGCGACTCACTTTCTCACCGATTTTCCTCTTCCGCACTTTAATTTTCCTAGTCACAAATTAATTGAATAAATTAAAAGTTGATACCCCCAAGGCAAGTCGAATATTCGTTCTACGAATATTGGGACAATAATTTTTTTGTGCGAATTTAAACAGTGTCTAAAAAAAAACAGTTTTTCTTAAAACTAACCTGCTTTCTTGGTAATCGAGCCAATCAACAGTTTTTCTCAAAACTACCGTATTTTTTAATTTTTAGAAAAGCAAATTAACTGAGTTTTTGCAAGCTTTAGTTTTGTAAGGATCACGAGGATTTGTTGCACGACGACGACCTTGGCCAACTCATCATTGATAATCACCGGTTTCCAAATACCGATTGTATGCTCGAGATACGACAGATGAACTAATGTCCATACGATCCCCGACTTGTCGGTAATTGTACCCTTCTTCCACTAGAGTCACTATCTGAGCGACTTGTGGCGCGGATAAATGCCGACTAGGCATTATGAAAAAAAATAAAAAGAAAACTAAAGCTTGCAAAAACTCAGTTAATTTGCTTTTCTAAAAATTAAAAAATACGGTAGTTTTGAGAAAAACTGTTGATTGGCTCGATTACCAAGAAAGCAGGTTAGTTTTAAGAAAAACTGTTTTTTTTTTAGACACTGTTTAAATTCGCACAAAAAAATTATTGTCCCAATATTCGTAGAACGAATATTCGACTTGCCTTGGGGGTATCAACTTTTAATTTATTCAAATAATTTGTGACTAGGAAAATTAAAGTGCGGAAGAGGAAAATCGGTGAGAAAGTGAGTCGCTACATTTCGTTAATTTAGGGCCAATTGAAAAAAAAAAAAAAAAAATTATTTTTTTTTCAAAAATTTTGGAATTTTTTTTTCAAAAATTTTCGATTTTTTTTTTTCTTAAATTTTCCAAGTCACTAATACAGAATTGAAAGAAAAATGAAATTTTTTTTTTTTCATTTTTGATAAAAATTATGACATTTTCAGAGCGAAATTCTTGCTCCTTTAATTTTTTCAAAAATTCGATCAAGTGGGAAAAAAAACGGTTGGCTGGATTAAATTGAAACTTCGTAGGGTTTTTGTGGGTATATTGAACAGTAAAAGGCACACTTAACATTAGTGGTTTCCGCAATATTTTTGATTGGGCGCTTGATTTTCCAAAAAACCACAAAAAGCCCTTTTTTGGTCGCTTTTTCAAATTCATGTAATGATTGAAAAAAATTTTTTTTTTCAAAATTCAATTGCCAATCCTTGTAGAGAATTTATTCAAGTTTTTGAAACCAACCTCAAAATTTCTGTGCGATCATTGGTTGCTGAGATATTGGTAATCAAAGACAAAATGATCTTTTTCCATTCAAACACCGATATCTCAGCGAGAAATGCTCGTATCGAGATTTTTAAAAAACCAAATTAAAGCTGAATAAACAAGCTGTCCGGTCCATATGGAGGTTAAGTCGAAGAAAATTTTTCCACGTCCGTAGATTTAAAAAAAAACCAAAAAAATTTCGAACATTTTTTTTTTGGTGGTTTTCTTATAGTACAGTCGTGCTGTATATTGGAATCGGAGAAAATTATAAGAAGGCTGGTTTTTTGACAGGTGATTTTGTGGGTGCCAGGGGTGCTAATGCCAAGTTTGCCTAAAAATCGGGGTGCAGGGTTTTTTTCTAGGGGATGAAGGGGGATAGGGGTGGATTGATGCCAAACTACAACCCTTACGAGGTCAGCGCCACGAGACAAAATGTTCAGAAAAATCCGGGCTTTATATTTGTCCAAAGCGTCGAAGTCGGGGAAGTTCATTTTGAGGGTGAAAAAGTGGGGTGAAATCTTGAAAAATCAGTTTTAATTCAATAACTCTTTAGGAAAAATTCAGAAAATTTTTATTCAAATAGGAAAGTTGTAGCCCTTGAAAAGACGCGTCGATTGAGTATTCGATCATCTCTCTCCGATAATATCTTCAGCCCCATAAAAATGATGGATATATAAAAAAAAAAAAAAATGGTTCATTGAATAACTCAAAAACAATTCATTTTTCGAGTATGGTTTAAATGTACGAAATGTAGAGAATAACTTTCTCTACATTTTTGTTTCTATGGACCACCCTTGAATTTCGCTTTTTCCAACCCCTCTCGGGGGTTGAAAATTCAAAATGAAATTCTGGGGAAACTATTGACCATACGAATTCTTGTCCATAGCGTTAAAGACGTATCTCTTCATTTTCGATTTTAAAAAGTGGGGAGAACGTACCAAAAATCAGTTTTTTGAGAATAACTCTTCGGGAATTTTTTTTCGAACTCTATTTAAATGAAACAGTTGTAGCTCTCAAAAATACGCGTCGATTGGGTTATCCCTCAACTCCAAAAGTAACCCCCCCATAAAAAATGACGAAATACTCTGAAAATGTTGTTTTCGTGATTATTCAAAAATGGTCGATTTTACGGGTGCAGTTTGAATGTACGAATTTTACCATGTTTTCATCCCGTAACGAAAATAAAAATATGTTTATTTTTTGCCGGATAAGTTTTGAGTGTACGAAATTTATCATTGGGGATAATTTGTTCATTGAACATTCAGCTCCAATTTTATTAATACACTCAAACCCGCGAGGTTGATCCTTGGGGGGTGAATAATTAGGGTAAACAATCTTTGGTACAGTTATTTCGATAATTCCGTTATATCGATAATTTCGATATAACGGAATATCGATATAATACAGTTATATCGATATAATTATCGATATAATACAGTTATATCGATAATTTCGATAATTCCGATAATAATAAATTAAATTATCCCCAATGACAAATTTCGTACACTCAAAACTTATCCGGCAAAAAATAAAAATATTTTTGTTCTCGTTACGGGATGAAAACATGGTAAAATTCGAGGGTTGTTTATATGAACGAAAATGTAGGGAACATTAATCCCTACATTGCGTACATTCAAACTGCACCCGTAAAATCGACCATTTTTGAATAATCACGAAAACAAAATTTTCACAGTATTTCGTCATTTGTTATGGGGGGGTTACTTTTGGAGTTGAGGAATTACTTTATACCCAATCGACGCGTATTTTTGAGAGCTACAACTGTTTCATTTAAATAGAGTTCGAAAACAAAATTCCCGAGGAGTTATTCTCAAAAAACTGATTTTTGGTACGTTCTCCCCACTTTTTAAAATCGAAAATGAAGAGATACGTCTTTAACGTGATGGACCCAGAATGTAGCTGAGAGTTCAAGCTACAAATCTTTCCATGGCGGCGAATTCGTACGGTCAATAGTTTCCCCAGAATTTCATTTTGAATTTTCAACCCCCGAGAGGGGTTGGAAAAAGCGAAATTCAAGGGTGGTCCATAGAAACAAAAATGTAGAGAAAGTTATTTTCTACATTTCATACATTTAAACCATACTCGAAAAATTGATTGTTTTTGAGTTATTTAATGAACAATTTTTTTTTTGATATATCCGTCATTTTTATGGGGCTGAAGATATTATCGGAGAGGGATGATCAAATACTCAATCGACGCGTCTTTTCAAGGGCTACAACTTTCCTATTTGAATAAAAATTTTCTGAATTTTTCCTAAAGAGTTATTGAATTAAAACTGATTTTTCAAAATTTCACCCCACTTTTTCACCCCCAAAATGCACTTCCCCGACTTCGACGCTGTGGACAAAAATAAAGCCCGGATTTTTCTGAACATTTTGTCTTATGGCGCCGACCTCGTGGGGGATGTAGTTTGGCATCAATCCACCCCTATCCCCCTTCATCCCCTAGAAAAAAACCCTACACCCCGATGTTTAGGCAAACTTGGTATTAGCACGCCTGGCACCCACAAAATCACCTGTCAAAAAACCAGCCTTCTTCTAATTTTCTCCGATTCCGGTGTTTTTCGACGACAGCACGACTGTACTATTATGATTACTCGAAAAAAAATTTCAAAAAAAAATGTTCAAACTCAGATCCGAAAACTAGACACTTAGAGCTACAATTTGCTTTTTTTTTTGCTGTACGACCATTTTTGTATGAGTTACAGCCTGTTGAAAATCCCCCAAAAATTTGGATTTTTTTCTTGCTCCCTAAATTTTTGTGCTAAGTGTATTTAAGTATACAAAACAATTTTTTTTTAAATTAATTCATCATAAAAATGACGGATCTGTGGCAGAGTGTTACAGCAAGGTCGCCGCGGGAGTTGCGAATCGGCGTGCAGTCTAGCTTCCCGTAGACTTTGATTTGCAAAAAAGTTCAAACATTTTTTTCAGTTAGAACATGTATAGTTTCTATGTGACGGTAATTAAAATGAAGAAAATGCAAATTTAAGAAAATGGCGCGCATTTACAAAAAAAAATCAACATTTCACGAAACATTTCTGTAAAATGTGGATTAAAAAAGCAGTTTTTTTTCCAATGTTTCAAAAACAATTCTGGTCAAGTAGTTTGAAACTTTGGGAAAATATTTTACATGTATGGTTCTATCGTTTAAAGAAAAAAAAAGGAATCGATTTTTTGATCGTTGTAAATGTATATCCCGCCTTAATTGAAACTGGGACCCATAGATATTTAGACCCAAAGTTAGGTCTGGATAAAATTTACCCACGGTGACCAAGGAGGGTTAAACGTTTTTCACAGACATATTCCAAAACGTATGTACAATAACAAAGAATAAACAAATCTTAATGATTTTTTTCTAACTTCTACACAACAATACTGCCTCGATAAAATGTTCAAGTGATTTTCATAGCCTGAGTCCGCTAAAAAATTGGGCGATTCGAAAACACTTTATTTCCATTGCTTTCCAGTAATCCAAAACTCGAAAACAATAATTCCTCCTCTCATTCGAAGGTCGACAATGATTTATTAATCGTTTTTACAAATCATCTTTTTCACAACGCGTACTTAACAAGTGCTTCTTACAATTTGGCATACAACACTTGCTCGTGGTCCTCATGGTCGGTAAAAAAAAATTACTTTTTATGCACACAGCGTTTTTCATATAAAATGCACATTCGGCAAGAGCGAAGCAAAGCACGCATATCTCATTGTTCCTCGATGAAAATGGTTCTCGTAAGAAAATTACCTTTATTCGTCCTCATCTCAGCGTGAGCTCTTATTTCTTCAGGCATGCTGATGGACGAATCTTTTTTCACGACTGCTCCGATGAATTCGACAACTACATCGTAGCAAATCAACGATTCGTAAAAAGCAAAATCCTGGAAACTTGCAATGAAACACATGAAAAAAAAACGGACCTCGTACAAATTGCGAAAAGAAAACGAAAAAAAAAAAGAAAACAATCACTTTTTTCGTATGTAAGATTGTACAGTGTATTTTTACTGCAAAACGACGATATAGTTTAAGGACGGTCGAAAGTGTTTTAGCCGATGACTTTGTTTGGAAACGTGTTGATATGGGCTTCGTTGTCGCCTAATGGAAGTTAACCTTCGAAGTTTTCATAAATTCTCCTTTGGCTTTTTCGGGGGAAAAAAATCACTGTTATCGAAGTATTTTAGCTTATATTTGGCGACGATTTTGACACACTGGGTTATTTGACCCGCATAGTACTTCATCCACCTGCCATCAACAGCACTTCGGTCGGTTTTTATTGAAAAAAAAAATCAGGTATACACTTTAAACATTTCTCAATATGTCTGCATAATTGACATTTGGCAAGTATAAAACTGCACTGTAAAAAATGATTTGAAAAACCTTGAATTTTGGGAAAATGGGCATTTTATTTCAAATACGTCCGGGTCAAAATGACCCAGTGTGTCAACGTAGGTTTAAAAACATATTGGAAACTGCGCTGAACCGTCTCCTTTCTTTTCAAAAGTGTTCTACTTACCTTAAGAGTGTCTTCAAGTTGATTTTTTATCAGTAGTTCGTTCAAATCGTTCAAATCGTCATCAATGTCCTTCAACATTCCTCGATGAAAAGTTCGACCGTCCATTCGCGGGTAAGGCACCTGACCCTCATCGCGACGATTTTGTTTTCTCCAAAATTCCAACTGATTAAAATGGCGCGCCTAAACTGAAGTCTCGTATAACCGTGTCGCTTTGTTTTCTGACACCTCAGAGACGTCATGTGTCATCGTATATTTGAATTACTGAATAAATGATTTCTTTTTCTACCCGCATCGTATTGAGAATTTTTAACGCTGATTTTCTACGCAGTGCCGAAAATCCGAACCGAATGAAACTAGCGCTGTATAGTAGTATCAACTTGGTGGAATATTCTGGCGCTGCTTTGCGGTGTTTTCTTTTTTTTTTTTTTAAATTAATTGAAACGTTTAGCGGTTTTTTCGTTTTGGTTTTGACGAGGTCACGGAGTTCGCATAATAAAAGCCGCTTTATACGTGGCTGTATTCAGTGCACTAAATTTAGACACAAGTGGTGGGGAAATTCGGGGCTTGTTTTTACACTTAGTCTAATTAGCTTGCTAACTCAGTATCGAGAGTCTGATTGTCTAATTATTGTGTCTAACCCTTAGTAGTCACACTTAGCTAGAATCACGTTATAGTCACACTGGGTCCATGGGACCCAGGCGTTTTTAAATTGTTAGGGGCCGTCCATATATTACGTCATCGATTTTTGCTGATTTTCGACCCCCCCCTACAATCATCCTATCGTTATTTCCTAATGACCCCCCCCCCCCTCTCGCAAAACTGACGTCATTACCAGTTTGGCAAAATTAAAACATTTGCGGATTTGAGAAAAATTGGGTAACATTAAAACATTTTGTTATAGAATCATCTTTTATTATTTTGTACTTTAGCAATGTTTATTAATATAATAATATTATTCTTCCCTATTCTTTAGTTTTCTTTGGATAGCTCCCACATTTTGTTATAGAATCATCTTTTATTATTTTGTACTTTGGCAATTTTCATTAATATAATAATATTATTCTTCCCTATTCTTTAGTTTTCTTTGGATAGCTCCCACGGAGTTTTCACCCATTCTTGCAAATCCTGGATCACGGGTAATAACTCCGTATCGTCCCCATATTCATTTTGGCTCGATCGAACTATTTTCATAAGTACGCTGTTATTTGAAGTTCTCGAATATAATGTAACGAGTCCCTGTCCACTACCTATTTTTTCCATCTCCTTTGCTCTCTGTACCTCTGACTCACGGGCCTGCGTGCCTAATTTATCGCTTCCTCTCCCGCGGCTCCGCTCGACGCCGCGCTCCATTCTCCCGAGTCCCAAAGTGCATCTATTATCTGCATGGTAATCCCGCCAGCTGCGTGGCCTACGTGACTTTTCCCAAATTCCTTTCCCGTGATCCTTTTTATCGCTAGTTTCCCATGCACTCTGCACCTAACCAAAAAACCGCCTTTCCCGGAATGCAGTCACAACTCCGAAATCCATCCTCCGCCGAAGGTTCCAGAGTCCTCTTCTAATCGCCCCGCCCAATCAGCCACCTGCCTTTCCTGGAACTTAGTCACCCGTGTGCCTATTTTCCCGGCGAACTTTCCAGACCCTTCCCAAATTCTTTCCCACCACGACCATTTTCCCACCGTTCGACCCTTTAAAAACACCTCCCGCGACACACTCGTGGTATTCCATTCGTGACTCTGTCTCAGTGAAGAGCTGTTAACCTTCGTTGTTCAACTTCTAGTGTCAACCGCGTCTCTCGGGCCACGACCGCGCTTCGAAGCCGGACTGGCAGACTATTTTGTAAACCGTGAAATAAAAAGGTTACCAAAATTAAAACTCGTGTCATTTCGCGACATTACAAACTGGTGCTAAGTGTGGGGTTTGCCAGCCCAAAGTGTTAGAAGCTTGGACCGACCGACAACACCAAGAAGCAACAAGGAATCCAACAGCTCTGGACCACCAAGATAAAAAATCGGTGAGTAACCGATTTACTCAATATCGCCTACCTATCGAAATCGCGACGGACTCTGATACAAACTCCGTAAACACCATGTCGCTCTCAAATGTAAACGAGACGCTCAAAAACGCGATAGGCAAAGTGTTCGACCGGCCGGGTGACAAAAACGGAGAAGTGCGTGAAGAAACGGGACAATTTTCGCGACCGCCGAGTGTTTTATCGGACGAACAATTCGAGGAAATCACGCCTAAAGAGGCAATAGAACTAATAAAAGAATTCGACGGAAAAAATATCGGTGTCGAGGCGTTTATAGCCTCAATTGAGGACGTGCGACCACAAGTGACGCGACAAGATTATCTCCGTCGGTTGATAATCGCGAAAAAAATCGTGGGTGACGCGGCGCGTGAAATTCAGGAGTACGAGGTCGACACGTACGACCGATTGTACGAGGGACTCCGCATCCTATTCGGGAATTTGCAACCGGTCAGCGTCTTCCGCGATAAACGCTCGCGTACGTTCCAAGGGAGGAACGAAACCGTATAGAAATTCACGAACCGATTTCTGGAGGTCCAGAATCAAGTCTTGGCCGTGCTCGCAAACTCTACGCCAAATAAGAGTAAGCGGAAATTCATAATAGAATATGAGAGAGAGCAGGACCTCGAACAGTACATGCTAGGCCTCCGGAAAGAAATTTCCACCGAAGTGCGCGCACAGCGACCAGACAACATCCGAGCCGCCATCGCCAAGGCTCAAGCCGCAGAGGCTTATGACTACACGCGGGAAATGATGACCCGCAGCCTCAACATCGCCGACCGAAATCCCGGCAGCGCCCCACGTCGACCGATGCCTCCGACTCCGAGACCAGGACCCTCACACTCATCCGGGACACCTCGACCACAGATTTCCTGCAACTACTGCAGAAGAATCGGGCACGTTGAATAGGATTGCCACACCAAGATGCGTGACCTCCAAAATACAGGCAATTCCGTCACCCAACAGTCGGGTCTTCGATGGGACCTGCCACCACCTCGGCCCCCCTCTGCGAGTCAACCACCTACCTCCAGAGGAAACGACAGAAGCCGAAACGTCGGAGGGATCTCTCGCGTTAACACCGTTGGATGCGCGAAACGAATTGTCAAACTCGCCATGCGGGACATCCGAGGACCAGGGAGGTTTCTACTAGACACCGGAGCCGCCATCAGCCTCATCAAATTAGGAAGCCTCAAAGGTACGTCCCTGGTCGACAAAAATGTGAACACAGAGTTCAAGATGGGCAACGATCTACACAGATCGTTGTTCGTAACGAAACAAGAATTCGAGGGCTGACAGCAAATATTCCACGTCGTCCCTGATGATTTCCCGTTGGAAGAGGACGGTCTGATTGGCGTCCCCTTCATGGAGAAATATCAGACGTACATCGGCATCGGGAAAGACAATTTTCTGCAATTTGACGGAAAACGACTGAATTTCGAACCTCTATCCGTCATGGTCCCGGCGAGATCCATCCACTTTATCTCCGTGCCAATAAACATCGCGAATGGACCAGCAATAACCAGCGAAGAAAATTCAGAATCCATAGTGCCTTGCGTGTTCGAAGCCAAGGACTATGAAGCCCAAGTGCCCGTAATAAACGACTCGGAAGAACCGAAACGGTTTATCGTGAATCTACTGCGTGGGCTACCTTTCGAGGAACCTACCCCTTCATCGGCGGAGGCGCGCCAAGACGCACCGGCGGACGCATTGAGGATCCACCACATCCAAGAGCACAATTCGGCAGATAGAATCCGAACGCTCAAAGAAAACGTGCGGCTACAGCACGTACCACTCGAGCTAGCGGAACCGGTGTGGGACATCGTATCGTCCTTCCCCGACGTGTTCGCTCTACCTGGCGACCCACTGCCAGGTACGAAAGCGGTCAAGCACCGCATTATAACCAGCGATGACGTTCCGATAAACGTCAAGCAGTACCGATACCCTCCGGCACACAAAGAGGAAATTGACCGTCAAGTCAACGACATGCTCGAACAGAAACTGATCGAGCCCAGCGACTCACCATACAACGCCCCACTCTGGGTAGTGCCAAAATAATCTGACGCATTCGGGAAAAAGAAGTGGAGGATCGTCATCGATTTCAGGAAGCTAAATGAGAAGACTTCTCACCACGCCTACCCTCTTCCGTGTATCGACGAAATCTTGGATCAACTGGGGCGAGCCAAATACTTCTCCGCCTTCGATCTCGCATCCGGATTTCACCGAATACCGATGGACGAACGAGATAAGCAAAAGACAGCCTTTTCGACGCCATCAGGACATTTTCATTACAACCGGATGCCTTTCGGTCTCAAAAACGCACCTGCAACGTTCCAACGGATGATGAACAACGCACTGCGTGGACTGATTGGCAACACGTGTTTTGTTTATCTCGACGACATAATAATCTACGGTAACACATTGGAGGAACACAACAGGAAACTACTGGATGTGTTGAAGCGCCTGCGCGAAGCAGACTTAAAACTGCAACCGGACAAGTGCGAATTCCTCCGACCAGAACTGGAATTCTTGGGACACGTGATATCCGAAGAAGGGGTAAAGCCAAATCCAAAGAAAATCGAGGCCGTGACGAATTTCCCAACACCGAAAGAGCCGAAACATATAAAACAGTTTCTTGGACTCGCGGGGTATTATCGCAAGTTCATTAAGGATTTTAGTAGAATTGCGAAACCCTTAACCGAGCTGTTGAAAAAAGATGCACCGTGGAACTGGAGTGAAAAGCAGGAACAGGCTTTTCAACTCCTACGTACCGCTCTGACGACCGCACCCGTCCTGCAATACCCGGATTTCACGAAAGAATTCGTACTGACCACCGACGCTAGCAACCACGCAATCGGTGCCGTCCTATCACAGGGACCGATCGGGAAGGACCGACCGGTTGCCTATGCCTCGCGCACTCTCAACAAGGCAGAGCAGCGCTACTCCACCACCGAGAGAGAGATGCTCGCGATTACCTGGGCAACAAAGCATTTCCGCCAGTACCTGTACGGAAAACAATTTAAAATCGTAACCGACCACAAGCCGCTGATTTGGATATTGAAGGCAACTGACCCTCCAACCAACAGCCGACTGATGCGTCTACGGATGAAAGTCGAAGAATACGAGTATGAGCCAATTTATAAAAAAGGCTCTCTCAACACGAACGCAGACGCTCTCTCTCGCATTTACGCCGTGACCACCCGAAGTTAACAGCGATCTCAAACGGAAGACAACACAGACGAAAAAGAAAACGTGGAGCACACGAACGACAACAACGACAATCCAGTGGAGGAGGAACAAGAAGAAGACTCAACAAGTGATCCACCGCTATACATCGAGTTCGAGCTGACCGAAAACGTTCCGGTAGTCCTCGAAATCAGTGAGGACAGTCCACCGAAGGACGTTCCCGCCATAAAAATAGTGGACGCCCCAAGCGACGCCGAGGATCAACTTTTCATCAATTTCTCCGAGGACGAAATCGAATGGTTCAACCGAATCACAGCCGCCTTAATGAAAGTGAAGACGACCACGAAAATTTACCTCGGTTGTGATTACCTCCGCGCCCATCCGGGAATAAAGAACCGGATTAAACTGATGATTAATTTCATCTGGTCAACCAGAGAGGATCGCCCATTATTATACCTGTACGACTAGGATCTCCACGAGCCAGGTACAGAGGAAGAACGTCAACGCATTATTAAAGAACATCATGGGACGAAAGCCACCGGACACTTCGGGATAGCCAAGACTCTCGACCGCATCAAGGCCGTTGCTACATGGCCGAATATGCAGCGAGACGTCGAAGACTACATCCGAAGATGCGACACCTGCCAAAAAATCAAGTTGGTGCGCGTGCGGCCTCAAGCCGAAGCCGTGATTACGGACACACCCGAAAGACCGAACGACAAGATCGCATTGGACCTCGTGGGACCCATTCCCGAGTCTGCCGATGGGTACAAGTACATCATGTCAGTACAGGACCAACTGACAAAATATATCACGTTGATCCCTTTCAAGACGCAAGATGCACAAGCTACCGTAAATGCACTCGTCGAACATTTTATCTACATCTACGGCGCACCAAAGAAAATTCTCACCGACGGAGGTCGCAACTTCATCAGCCAGACGTTTAAACACTTGGAGAAACTCTTCAAAATCTCACACATGACCACGACTACGTTCTACCCGCAAAGCAACGGAAGTCTAGAGAGAGCCCACGGACCGATTAAGGAACAAATTAAGGCTCTCATTCACGACCACCGCGAAGATTGGGACAAGAAATTAAAATTCGTCTCCATGGCTTACAACACGGCGAAACAAGAAGGCATCGGACTCACACCTTTTGAGATGCAGTTCGGACGGAAACCGAACGTCCCGAACAGCATTCCCATTCATCGAACGAATGCTACCGTCGACGAATACTTCGAGGGACTACTCGCGGATCACAAACGAATTCTGAATAAAGGACGTGACCGCCTGGTTGCAGCGAAGCAGCGTTACAAAGCCAACCAAGACGCTCACATCCATCGACCTGCTCCCATCTTCAACAAGGGTGACGAAGTTCTCGTTGCCCAGGAACGAGATAAATCCCCGCTGGCTCCAAAGTGGGAAGGCCCCGCGATAATACTCGAACGGACGTCGGATGTTAATTACGAGATTCTGCTTAGAAATAGAAAAAAATTAATCCATGTAAATAAGCTTAAGCCATATTGCAGAAACTAATTTCTTTTATGTTTAGGGACAAGATGTTGGCGTTTCTATTGTTGCTCGCGTCTACTTGCCTGGCCAATGAAGTTTTTCAAGTGGAGCCAATCTCTGGACCAGTCTATATGGAACATCTGGGCGACGTGGTAATGTTCCACAAGACCTGGACCGTAGTCAACTACGTCGACCTCACCGAGATCAACGTGCAACGAGACGAACTGTTCAGCATCGCTAACAAACTGTCAATAGTATGTAACGCTACTCTAGGCAAGACGAGGTGTCTTGAATCTATTACAATAGAAACTGTACGAAATAGATTGCTCCGCATCGAAGACCGTAGAGTCCGTTTAATGAACATAATTAACTACACCCCGCGCCTTAAAAGAGGAGTGTTCAATTTTATTGGCGATATCAGCAAAATTCTATTCGGTACACTGGGGAATTCAGACGCTGAATATTATAATAACGAGAGCGATAAGATTCATGAAGACAACACGAAACTAGCTGCATTAATTTGTAACCAAACTACCATCGTTAAAGCTGTAATTTCGACCTTTTCGGAAGTCATAGAAAATTTACGTAACGAAACTAATCACTTGCATAATGCATTGTACAACGTAGCTTACCGAACAGCAAACAACACTCGGAACTAATAGAATAACGCTCTCCGGAAATTGCCTCGGACAGACGGACCACATTGTAATTAGACTCAGACTTGAAGAAAAACTCACACAAACTACCGACGATCTACAACTGACTACCTTAGGGAAACCCACACATGTTGACGTAACCCAACTGAAAGTTATCGGACAGACATTGGACGAAATATCAGAAGAAGCCGAAAAGATTGGACGCTACCGACGCAACAAGACCCTATTCGAAACCGCGTACGATGGACTGAAAATACCTTGGTTATGCATGTATTTGTATTGTAGTTCTAATGTTAGCCCGTAAGACAGGTCTATGTACATGTCTAGGTAATCTGATAATGAGATTTTTCGCCTGTACATTCTCACCCTGCATTAATGTGTACCACAATTGTTTCCACACGAACACCACCGATAATGTCAACTACGAGTCCCGCGATCCGCCAGATGAACTCATAGCTTTAGCCAATTTAAGTCGACCTCTCGATACCCGTTCGACTGTAAGACACTCCACTAGACGTAATCCGCAATATCCTAAAGCATAGAAAATCCATTTACCGCTATATGGATTTTCTAAAATAAGGGGGGAGGTGTAACGAGTCCTTGTCCACTACCTATTTTTTTCCATCTCCTTTGCTCTTTGTACCTCTGACTCACGGGCCTGCGTGCCTAATTTATCGCTTCCTGTCCCGCGGCTCCGCTCGACGCCGCGCTCCATTCTCCCGAGTCCCAAAGTGCATCTATTATCTGCATGATAATCCCGCCAGCTGCGTGGCCTACGTGACTTTTCCCAAATTCCTTTCCCGTGATCCTTTTTATCGCTAGTTTCCCATGCACTCTGCACCTAACCAAAAAACCGCCTTTCCCGGAATGCAGTCACAACTCCGAAATCCATCCTCCGCCGAAGGTTCCAGAGTCCTCTTCTAATCGCCCCGCCCAATCAGCCGCCTGCCTTTCCTGGAACTTAGTCACCCGTGTGCCTATTTTCCCGGCGAACTTTCCAGACCCTTCCCAAATTCTTTCCCACCACGACCATTTTCCCACCGTTCGACCCTTTAAAAACACCTCCCGCGACACACTCGTGGTGTTCCATTCGTGACTCTGTCTCAGTGAAGAGCTGTTAACCTTCGTTGTTCAACTTCTGGTGTCAACCGCGTCTCTCGGGCCACGACCGCGCTTCGAAGCCGGACTGGCAGACTATTTTGTAAACCGTGAAATAAAAAGGTTACCAAAATTAAAACTCGTGTCATTTCGCGACATTACAATAATGTAGACAAACCTTATGTAATAAATAAATAATGAGTTCAATAATTAATACCGTTAGGTACTTGCAAAATATTTTTCATCACTCATGCGGGGAAACCACTCTAGTTGTACAATATACTATTGTACATTTTGAATTAACTGGTGTCACCAGAATGACGTCAATTTCGAAACGCCCCCCCCCCCCTCATCCATCATTTACCGTCATCCGCAGACGAACCTCCCCCCCCCCCCCCCCCCAATTTAGAATGACGTAATATATGGACGGCCCCTTATCAATAATGAAATAATGCATTAAGCGATATGAAAAAAATAGTGAGGTATAATTTGAACCTTGTTTAATACAAGGATATTCGTTAGAAATAAAAAGTTCAATTTTGAATATGCAAAAAAATTATGCAAAAAAACGTAAAAAATGTCTTTTTTTACGAAAATTGCTGTAACTCTTGTAATCATTGACAAAAAAAAATGTTAATGGTTTTATAATCTGGAAACAATGTACTTTGAAATAGACATAGCGGTTTCTGTGGACTTTTCAAAAAGTACATTTATTTCATCCAACGAAGGTGCGATTTAGAAGGAAAGAATGAAACGCTTACGCATATGAAAAAATGTATGTTTTATTGGAAAAAAAAGTTGTACGGCATGGAAATAATTTGTTTGAGTCCCGTGGACCCAGTGTGACTATTAAGGGCTAAGTATCTTTACACTTGTCTGAATGCAGAGTCTTTTTCATTTAGTGCACTGCATTTAGCCACGTGTGAAGCGGCTTTAAGGAGGTTGGAGCGTTAGCCACAATCCAAGGTTAAATTTAATTTAAAAAATACATGTTATTGCTTACACTATACTGAGTCTTTACGAATTTTTTTAACTTTTTTCACCACCAAGCACCAGAGATAAAAAATAGTTTAATGTATGTAATTTAACGTGCGGTTAGATGGGCAAGACTTTCACACTAAAGGTTATGTAATTTTTATTATTATTTAGCACCAAGATAAACCATTTCTAACAACGGATTAACGCAAACTGAACCTTTGTGAACATTTAGGAAAAAAAAATCCTCATCTTGCCCATCGTAAACCATGGGCCAATAATCTCGTGACGTAAATGCGAATAAGCATAATTATGAATTAATCAAAATTTCATTGTGAATTGTATAAAACATTCATTGTCGTAGTTTTTTGCATAATAATCATCGATAATGTTATGCTTTTTCAAGTTGGTAGTAACACAAAAGTTTTTCTATTTTACGTAATAAAAATGTTAAAATGCATAATTTTGCCGTTTAATTATATATTTAAAAAAATTAGCATATATAGAATAAATCTGTACCTCGTATGCATTTTTTTGAGGTTGATTGAAAAAAAAATGAATAAACCGTCATTTGACTCAACTGAATCGCTCCAACCTCGTTGATTTCGTGTGGACAATTTTTCCTCATGGCACATGGTAAGGTATAGGGGCAGTTGAGCTTCGAACCTCTGATCGAGGCCATACTTCATGTTACACATGAGAGAATTATACATCCGGACAGACTCCTAGTAGTACAGTCGTGCTGTATATTGGAATCGGAAAAAATAAGAAGAAGGCTAGTTTTTTGACAGATGATTTTGTAGGTGCCACGGTTGTTAAAACCAAGTTTGCCTAAAAATAGGGGTGTAGGGTTTTTTTAGGGGTTGGGGGTGGATTAATTCCAAACTACAAGCCCCACGAGGTCGGCGTCGGGAAACTAAATGTTCAGAAAAATCTGGGTTTTATTTTTGTCCATAGCGCCGAAGTCGTGGAAGTTCATTTTGGGGGTGAAAAAGTGGGGTGAAAATTTTGAAAAATCAGTTTTCATTCGATAACTCTTTAGGACAAATTCATACAATTTTTGTTCGAATGGAAACGCTGTAGCCCTTGAAAAGACGCGTCGATCGAGTATTCGATTAACCCTCTCCAATAATATCTTCACCCCCAAAAGAATTGTTGAAGAATTAACAAAAAAAATGTTTATTGAATAACTCAAAAATCATCGATTTTTCGGGGATGGTTCAAATGTACGAAATGTAGAGAATAATTTTCTCTATATTTTCGTTCCTATGGACAACCCTTGAATTTTGCATTTTCGAACCCCTCTCAGGGGTTGAAAATTCAAAATGAAATTCTGGGAAAACTATTGACCGAAACTAAAGAGATACGAGTTTGGCGCTTTGGACAAAAATGTAGCTGAGGGTTCAAGCTACAAATTCTTCCACGGCGGCGAATTCGTGCGGTCAATAGTTTTCCCAGAATTACATATTGAATGTTCAACCCCCGAGAGGGGTTGGAAAATCAAAATTGAAGGGTGGTCCATAGCAACGAAAATATGGAGAAAATTATTCTCTACATTTCGTACATTTGGACCATACCCGGAAAACCGATTATTTTTGAGTTATTCAATAAACAATGTTTTTTTAACCATTTTTGGAGGGTGAAGATATTATCGGAGAGTGATGATCAAATACTCGATCGACGCGTCTTTTCAAGGGCTACAACGTTCCCATTTGAACAAAAAGTGTACGATTTTTTTTTAAAGAGTTATTGAATTAAAACTGATTTTTCAAAATTTCACCCTACTTTTTCACCCCCAAAATGAACTTCCACAACTTCGGCGCTTTGGACAAAACTAAAGCCCGGATTTTTCTGAACATTTTGTCTCACGGCACCGACCTCGTAGGGGTTGTAGTTTGGCATTAATCCACCCCCTTCTCCTTTCATCCCCTAAAAAAGAACCCTACACCCCGATTTTTAGGCAAACTTGGATTTAGCACCCGCGGCACCTACAAAAACACCTATCAAAAAACTAGCCTTCTTCTAATTTTCTCCGATTGCGGGCTTTTTCAGCGACAGCACGACTGTACTATGGGCTACTTTATAGTAGCCTTCCGAGCGACGGTCGCGCAACGTCACGTGTCTAACCTTCGTGAAAATTTAATCTCATTCGTGACTTCATCTCGGAGGTAAAACAGAAAATAATTGTGTTTCCTGACCAAACTATCTCGAACTTCCAATGGAACTTGTTGGAAAATGTATCGACACGATTATTCGAAATATTAGCAGAATAGGGCTAGCGATGGCATTTGATGCAGTTGCTGAAAGCGATATGTGAAAAACCGCTAGCTTTGATGTAAAACGTCTCGCGTTTGGGGTTAGGCTACTGTGAAGATAAAAAAAATCGACGGTCGCTTGAGGCAATCCAAATCGAAGAGGAAGGTCCAACATATGCTGCATAAATCGCAGATTAAAGGTAAACTCATTATTACAACGATAGAACTGCTAGTAAAACTTTAAACGCGTTTTTCTCGAAATTGTTTTTTTTTCTTTCAAAACGGTGTACACGATTTCTCAACGACTAATGAACGGATTGACTTGAAGTTTGGTACACTTATTTCGTGTAATAGAAGTTTAGTCTTGACCGACGTTTTTCTTTTTGACATTTTTTTAAATCATTAGCCATAATGATGTCATTTTTCCTCGAAAATTCGGAAAAATATTTGAATTTTTTTTTTTTGATGAGTAAAACACGATAAGAAAACAAAAACATCGTTGAAGTATTAGCCAATGTTATCTATTTTAAGAAAAAAACTTGTTTTTTTTTCCAGATCAACCGAGTGGCCAAAATCCAGTACACCGTTGAGTCCCTCACGTTCAAAGGTCCTTCACAAGATTGTTTATAACTTCTTTAATTATTGATATTTTTAAATGAAATTTGGCACACAATTTTTTTAATGTACGTAGAAATAAATGTCTAAACGATTTTTCCATCACCTTACCTATCCCTGCAAAATCAATTTTTTTAATAACCCTGATTTTTCAATCATCTTACTTATCCCTTCAAAATCAATTTTTCTAATAATCCTGATTTTTGGTTCGTCACAGTAGCTTAACGCCTTAACAATGGCTAAACTCCTTGAAATTTAACAAACATCCTTCTTTCCACCCACTATAAATGTTGATAAAACAATCTTCGAAAAATGTCACGAGGCACAAATGAGCGCCCGTCAAATATCATTGTCACGCCACAGTGTGACGTTTATAACCAAACTAGCTAGACAGCTGCTCAGTGTCCCCTGTGTTGTAATCCAGCTATGGGCTCCTTTGCATTCAACAGATTTTTCCTTTGAACTCTTTTTGCGATGGCAAGATAACGCCAACTTTTTGCCGCATTGTAACGCGACTGCGTCATGACGTTTACGGAACCTTAAGGGGCTATGCCTAGTTGTAAAAGTCGAATTTAATTGGTTTTTGCATTGGTTTTATCGAAAAGCAATATACTTCAATAGTATATCATCTTATAAACGTTCCCTGACAATTTCAAGGTGAACGGATCAAAATTGACAGATTTAGAGGCTGTTATGTTGATGGCCGTCTGAACGCTCGGAGCGTCGTTCGAAACCGCAAATGCTTTTTTTTTTTCTCAAAAGTATATTTTCAAAGTCGGTGAGCAAAATATTTCAAAAACTGCTGCAACGAGCTTTCTGAAAATTTCGGGGCTTTTTCTAGATATAGAAATATAGTATTTTATCGAAGGATATTTTTTCCGATGTATACTTTCGATTTGACGAACGAAAAATGTCCACTTTTTTCACAAAAATCAAGACCCTCATTTTTAACATGCGTCATTTTTTTTATTTAGTATTTTGGAAATTCCTTTGATTAATCGTAGGATAAATCGATATACTGGCGAAAACTGTTTGATTTTTTTTAATTGGGTTGGTACAAAAATCTTGCAACACTTTTTTTTCAATTAAAATATTTTTCCTAATAATGAAGTTCGAGAACATTCGAGAATAGGAAATACAAGAATGGTTTAGAACCTTCCATGCCGCAGGATATATAAGCGAGTCAGATGTTCCGCGGAGTCAGTATGAGCAAAGATGGATCAACGTGCACTTCGAGCAATCGCATATTACGAATTCTTGCAAGGGCATTCTGTAAGAGCTGCAGCCCGTAATATGTGCAGTGCGTTCAAGGCTAATGTAGTTAATTGTTCAACGGTCTCCCGTTGGTATCAGCGTTTTCATTCTGGCGATACATCTTTTGAAGACAAACCTAGGTCCGGCAGGGAATCGATTGTGAACGATGAAGAACTGCGAGCACTTATAAAGGCAAAGCCTAATATGTCGTCACGAGAATTAGCCAACAAAGTCAACTGCAGTCAGCCCACGATCCTGCGACATTTACAAGAGATGGGATATAGGAAAGTTGTTTCGTCTTGAATACCGCACAATCTCAGCGAATCAAACATAGCAACACGCATGTCCATCTGTCTTTCACTCCTGCATCGTCCGCAAAGAAAGGATTTTCTTCAAGAAATAGTCACTGGGGATGAAAGCTGGCTGTTGTATGTTAATCACACGCGCAAGCGTCAGTGGCTATCGAAAGGGGAAAAACCAGAACCGACCCCTAAACAGCCCCGTGAAATGAAGAAAGTTTTACTCTGTTGTTGGTGGGATTCTGAGGGCATGCTCTATTACGAATTTCTGCCAACCAACATCACAATACAGACAGAGATTTATTCTGCGCAACTGCAAAAGGTGGCTAAAATTATGAAGCAGAAAAGGCGTAAACGTCTTCACGTTCGGCTTCTCCATGACAATGCTCGACCCCACGTCGTTAAGATGACACAAGAAACTATTTCGCAGCTAGGATGGGAAGTTCTACCACACCCACCGTATTCACCAGACTTAGCACCTACCGACTATCACCTGTCTCGAGCTTTGAAGAACTATTTACGGAATAAAAAATTTGATGATCTGTCAGATCTCAAAAATACATTGGACGACTTTCTTAATTCACGATCAAAAGAATCCTGGTCTGCGGGCGTGCAAAGTCTACCAGAGCGTTGGGCAAGAGTTGTAGATGCGGAGGGAGCCTACATTACTGAATAATCGTTTATTGTTAAAATAAAATATCTTTCTTTTTTACTCGTGTTGTGTGTTGCAAGATTTTTGTACCAATCCAATATATTAGATAAACTGGTTCACATGAGAATTGCTCATCGCAAAAGACGTTTTCGAAAGGTGCATCGCGGACATCGGTTTTTAATCGATTATACACCGTTGGCCAAACGTTTCCCCTTATTATTTGTTTACTGTGAATTCAGGAAAATTTCACATAGAAATGATTGTTCATTTTTTTTTAATCGGGGGAAGGGGAAACTTTCGGCCGGCAGTTTAATTAAATGTTTTTACACAAAAAAATTACACAGTGTTCTTCAGATGATATTTTTTTCAAATACTTATTTTTTGTAGAATTTTATCATCAATATATTCTTTAAAAAATCGCAACGATGAGCTGTTTTTTACTGTTACAACCAGGCATAGCCCGTTACCAGCAGCGTAGAATTTTTTGTGCGTAGACACAAAGAGCTTGGTCATCGAGTCTCTAGATGGAGTGTTTTTGACATTCCAATTACGTCAATTCCAATTACGTGGCTGTCAGGAATTGATCTGCCTTATTATTGGTGAAATGGTATTGAAGCAGTCACGAATACACACATTCTTTTTATCGGGCAAAGTAGCTTCGTTGGCTTAATCAGTTTGGGTCTTGATACTGACTCGTGATTTGACAGATCAATGAAACGCAGTGCATATTTCTTTCGTATTTTTGCCCACTTTCTCCGCTATTACTCGAGCAATGTAATGTTTTCCAATATTCTTTTGTACGCCCTTCTTTACATCTTTTACGATCATGGCCCTTCCTCTTTTACTCCACACTTGACACTTGTCTATTTCCAGTTTTTGCGAGACTCCGTTTCCCGAAAATTCATCGAAAACAATTGCCCTAATGACAATTTCTCTAATGCAATTTCCCGAAAGGCTTCTTTTCCGAATGAACAATTTCCCGAACACAGTTTATCAAACGGACAATTTCCGGTACTCAATTCGCCGAATGAACAATGTCTCGAATACGCAAGTCTCTGGATTTTCCGAATGGACAAAATTTCCGAATTTCCCGAATGGACAAATTTTCCGAATTTCCCGAATGGACAAATTTTCCGAATTTCCCGAATGGACAAATTTTCCGAATTTCCCAAATGGACAAATTTTCCGAATTTCGCGAATGGACAAGTCTCTTAATGGACAATTTCCCGTATTTGTTTGTTTTTCGTTTGGGTTGTTCATTCGGCAAATTATCCATTCGGGGTACTGTCCCCTTGAGATATTGTATTCGAGGAATTGTTCATTTTGGAAATTGTTTATTGGGTAAATTGTTTTCGGGGAATTGTTCTTTCGGGAAATTATATTTGAGAAATTGTTTATTCGATGAATTGTTATCGAGAAATTGTATTCGGGAAATTGTTCATTTCGGCAATTGTTTTTTGAGAAACTTTCCGCAAAGCGCGAGACTCCCTGAGTATTCGATAGCCCAACGTATTTATTACGTTTATTTGCAGCTTTGTGCATATAGGAGCAGAAATTGAGATTTCGATAAACGATTGACATAGGTGCTTCACATCATCACTTTTCGTCATTAAGGACAGGTTACCGTTCACGACGATGAAAAATTCGTATTTTTTCAACACAATTTGGATACTTAAAGTGTTTAGAACACGTGGGTAAGAGGATATTTTCATATCTAAAATATTTTAGAATTTACAGCCTGTTGTGCGGAACCGTTCGCCGGGTAGAAATCATGATATTGAAGTTTGCATCGTTGGAATGCAACGAAAATTCTTCTCTACATTTTTACTTCCTCACTGTCATCATTCTACTAAATCTATCTGCGGATTTGGATAATTCATTTTTAAATAAGCGATTTTCAAGAAAGTGTTAAGCCATTTTCGTCCCTAAAGTACGCCAAAAGACATTCGAGCACATAAAAAGGAATTATTTCCTTTCAGCATTTTTCAGCGCGCTCTGCATCTTCAACGGATGAACCGAGTCTCAGAATCTCTGCGCAATTGAAAGAAAATTCAATTTGCGGGGCAATCAGGAACCGTTTTTTAAGCCGAAAATTAATTCAGATTTTTTTTTCTTTTTTCGTCCGTTGAAGCAAAAAAAACGGGCAAAAAATTGGGTTTTTTTTTCAACGGCTGCCATGTTGTTATCCAGGGGTTTATCAGAAAACAAAAAACCATGAGGCCCCCAAATTCAGTCTAAGGGTGGCGTCCTTTGCTCGAAAAAGATCTAAACTTTTTTTACGTTACTTTTTCGGGCTCCCTAATATTTTCATCGAAAAAGAAAATGTGTAATAGACGTGCATCGGCCGAAATATTTTTTTCCGATTTTTCACCCCCTCCCAAGGATGAGTTCCGCGAGACGTACATGGCGGATACATGTTTTTTCTTCACCAAACACATAAAGCTACTTGATCATCAAAAATTGAGAATTAAAAAAAAAAAAATTCGTTGCAAACTTCAGTATCATAATTTTTGACCCGTTCTTGACTCAAATGAACCCCAACAGACAATGGCAAGGCTGTGGAGTGCCCCGCGCAGACCAAAACACGCCGATCATGATTTTATTTTACTCGAGCTGCAGCTGCCATTTTGGATGTTTTTTTAATAAATAAAATTGGCATTTGCTCTCCATTGATAGAAGAATAAAATATGTCGAAATCCATTTCCAAAAGTATTTATTCTACAGGGTGTCCCATTTTAATCTTACACCTGAATTTTCTCGAAAAATATTGCTCGGACGAACTATTGTGTGGAACAAAACTTCTAGGGATTGAAGGGGGACGTTTGAAAAAAATTTATTTGAGGAGCCAAAATTCAAAATGGCGGCGGTACAAAGGCTGACATGTTTTTTTCAAACGGAAACAACTTTTTTTTATTGCCAGAAAATTTGTCAGCTGAAAACTAAAAACTTTTGTTGAAAATTTTTTTTGATAAAGTTCATAGTTTTAAAGTGAGAAGATCATTTTCAATTATTTCAGATGTATCCAGGATTTGTGTGTGTGTGTGTGTGTGTGTGTGTGTGTGTGTGTGTGTGTGTGTGTGTGTGTGTGTGTGCGTGTGTGTGTGCGTGTGGAACACTCACAAGGATTAGGTCTCTGCGGTTCGTAACTACCGTAGACGCGTAAATTTTGGAGGAAAATCGATGACAAATAGTTTTTTTCCATTTTAATAGCGTTTGTGCCATTTTCAGGCCCAAAAACGTGTTTCTTGAAATTCTTGACGAACTTTGATCACGATGGGTAGAAAAACACACACACACACACACACACACACACACACACACACACACTCACAAATCCTGGATACATCTGAAATAATTGAAAATGATGTTCTCACTTGAAAACTATCAAAAGATATTCATCCCCTAGAAGTTTTGTTCCACACAATAGTTCGTCCGAGCAATATTTTTCGAGAAAATCCAGGTGTAAGATTAAAATGGGACACCCTGTATATCGAAAAAAAAAATCCCGAAGATCGTGCATTTTTCATACCTCTCGACGGTCACCTGTCCTTAAATAAATTCACAACCCGCTGTTTTTTCCTCTTCATTTCGATTCATTCTTTACATATTTCCCGAAAACTTAGCGAAACGGGAGAACGCACGTTCATAAATTATACACATTTTACGATAACAGACAAGTATTTAAAAAAATTCGTCGAAGAAAATTTCGACCGAAAATTCGTGCGTAAAAAGAGTGTTTTTTTTGTGTTTCATAGCAAAGTTTTGCTCTTCGATTCACGGCTTCCGGGAACGCGCGAATTCGGAATGTTTTGCGGCGTTGAAGCTCTGCAAGCAATGGCGAATGTCATTTCGAACCGATACACGTTGCAACCTGATCAAAGCGCATGATCATGGGTACATGCAAAGCGAGATGCACGTTTACGCTTGTACGAAGGAATTATTTTGGTGTATAGCTTTTATGTGATGCTGGTGAACTTCCATGATCGACTTTGCGTCCATGACACGTCGAATACCGTATGACCTCCGGAAGCATCTTCAGCCGATTTTTCGCGCTTCCTTCAATCTTCAATTTGTCGTAAGCCTGTCGAAAAATCAATAGCAATTTGTTTTCTTCGAAGAAATTTGGCTTACCAGCTCTGGACTGAAATAACAAATTTTAAAAATATTCAGGCCGAAGCCTGAATTAGAAGGTCCGGAAAATCGGTTTTTTTAATTATTTAAATCGATAGATCATTTATCCGAGAATATATTTAGAAAGTTACAGAGGCCAATTGTAAATATTTTCGAAGATACAAGGCAAAGGGTTCGTGTTTTTTTAACACTTTTTTTTTAAAGCTGAGAAAAGTTATCATTTTACGATATTCTCAGCTTTTTCTTAAGGGCGGGGTAAAGTATTTAAATTTTTTTTTTTCATTTTTTTTAAATTTTTTAAATGAATGCATAATATATCAAGAATATTGTGTTAAAATTTCAAGTCAATCGGAGTAAAATTGACGAAGTTATGAGTATTTGAGTGTCTATTGCTCCATGCCGACCAAACTCTTCTGCGTTTTTCGAACCGTTTTTCTGAGACTTGTCATATTTGAAGTCCGTGTGCACGATAACTCAAAATCTACTGGACCAATCGCTTTGAAATTTCGCACAGTACTTCTTCACATAATTCACCAGGTATTGTCGAGAGCTTTTTTATTTTTTTTTAATAATTACTAATTTTTCAACAACAATTAGCCGATTTTTTTTAGCGAAAATCGGGTTTTTGGCTCCCAAGTGCTACGAAAAATCGAAAAATCGAAAAAAAAAAAATCCTCCCGTCATTACCTCGAGAAACATCTCCTTTAACAAATGCATTTTGATTTTTTTGTTTCAGATGATTCTGTTGCGAGTTATGGTGCACACCGCAAACCAACTTTTTTTCGAGGCGCCTCCGGGGTTTAATTTTCACTCGCTCAATTTTGAATATTTTGCAATGCAAATTTAGGAGAATGTTGTTCAAATGTTACTTTATTATATGTAAATTTTTCAATAAACGAACACTATTCGTTACGCCAAAAAAATCTTAAAAACATGCCTTTTTTTCGCCGAATTAACTTGACGCCGCTGTTAATTCACCCAGAAGGAAAATATATGACAATTGAACATTTTGTTGGTTTATTTTGTTCAGTCCAGATTGAGGGGGGGGGGGGGGGGCTGCAGTGGCAAGACGCACATAGGCTGATAAATCTGTAGTCATTCAATGTTTCATGTTGACATTTTATTTATACATTTCAAATGTACATAAAAAGATACCTCAATGTTTACTGGGCTCACTTGTTTTTTTTCTTCTAAAAAAATCCCCGTAAAAACGCGTTTTTGGACCTTCTAATCCAGGCTGCCGCCTTACGGGATCATCACAATGTAAAATGTTCGAAAAATCTATTTTTTTGTTGCAATATCCGATAGTATAGACGGGTATGAACATGGAGCTGGTATCACCGATTGGTCGTAAGTAGACAATTTATATAAAAACTCCGCACTCGAAACTTTAAACGCGTTTCTCTCGAAATGTCGTTTTTCAAAACGGTGTACACTCTCGAAGGACGAGTTTTCAAGCTATCCGTCATAAATTTTGACACGACATTCTTCACGCCATTCGTCATCTCGCTATGGAAGCTTTTTTTTTTAATCTTCATACTATTTTTAACGATAAATTGTCGAAAAAATAGGATAAATTCGATACATTTTTTTTTCAAACCGCCACCATTTTGTCAATTTTGATTTTTAAGTGAGGACTCCTTTTTTCCAAGACATTTTCAACCGTTAACATTTGTTTTAATAAAAATAAACGTTAAAAAATTTATTTTCTGTTCCTCACGAGTGCTTTGATTTGACATTAAAAAATGAGACTGACTAGCGTATTTTAACCACGGAAAAAAATCGTGGAGATCAGCTATTTTTCGACCCGCTACATTGTGACGATTCCTTAAATATTACCACTGCGACGAGTACAAAAAATCGATTTTTTTGCATTTTCTAAAAGTATACGTATTTAAGAATATGCAAAAAAATTCAAGTTAAAGTATTAAAAATTGACCAAGTTACAAACGATTTAGTGAAAGCAGGTAGTGCAACGATCTAAGCATACTTAAAAAAGAGATTGAAAGATGTACTTTCAATCTTTTTTTTCTTGAAATTATTGTTTTCGTCGATGTTGAAATCTGCATCCTTGGGATTCAACGAAAATTCATTTTTATTTCGTTATTGCCTCATTTTCATTTCCATCCAAAAATGTTCCTTACATTTTCAGGCTGAAGATCTTTAATAAGGATTCTAAAAAAAGTTTCAGTCATTTTGGAGGCCTGAATTTGCCAAATGAAATGGCTTACGGAACCTTCGTTGCGTTCCAACGATGCAAACTCGAACATAATCTTCTCTCGACCTGGCCGAAATCATAACTCCAACTATAAGTGTCCGAGTTTCAATTTGAAAAACCAAATTTTCCATAATTGCTGTACGTAGTTGTTTTTTTAAAGAATTATTTAACTCGCGAATCTAAGTAAAAATGGCGCCAAATTTTTTTTTCGAACATCCGCTATTTTGTGATTAAAAAAACCATCTACGTACAACGAGAACTACATTTATATAGATTATAAAACTTTTTATCGTCATTTTTTCGGACCTACCATTGGCAAGTTATCGATCCAGTCGTTGGCCTACATTTTTTATACAGGTTCTACTATACCCCAATAACGTTGAATTCTTATTTTTTTTAAATTAAAAGTGACACGAAATAAGTTCGATGCATGCTTAATGACATATCGTTTTTTTCCAAATCCTAAATAATCTAGTAGACAAAAAATTCAGAAAACGACCTTTTTAGGCCCGTGACAGTAGTGTCTTCCCTTAAAAGTTCGATAGAAAAAAAAACTCACAATAATGTTTTACGGTAGTAAATGCAGCTCGTGAATTTCGTATAGACTGTGAGTCCGATCGAAAACATCTGCAGTCACCTCCAGCATTTTCGGCAACACGTCCACGTTGCGTTGAACTTTATCACCACAAACCTGTTTTCAATGATCAACAATACATTAATGCTTGTGGAAAAGCTTGTGGAAAAATACTTCCGAGGAAAGCATGTTTCAACCCTCAGTGGTTAATCTTGAAGTTTGCATGGTTGCAATGCAATGAAATTTCTCTTTGAAATATATATTTTCCTCATTTTTATCATTTTACAAAATATCGTTTTTCAATTCAAATTTTAGATTTATAATTAAGCGAGCTAAAAAAAACGATTGAGAGATATTCGTAACGAATATTTTGCAAAAAGAAATTTGAGAAATTGAAAAATAATAATTTTTATTGGATCCCAACGATGCAAACTTCAATCTGATAGTGGGTGGCTACACCTTCGGATAATTTTAGGACAGTCACCATAGTTTCGAGATCTCAATGTCTACATGATTATCGCGAGAACTGTATCCACCCAATTCAATACACAAAATATAGAACCCACTTTGAATATTGTATGATATGGATGAACCGAATAATCTTGCGAAATCAAATGATAACGTGTTCCATGTCAAAATGTTAACTTTTCAATTTTTAGACGTTGTGGGTACATTATAGGTGAATATAGCATATGATAGTCTGAGGCAAAAAAACCACATCTATAGTATAATTATGAAAAACATATTTATTTTGATTACCAATCATATCATCGTCATTGTGAAAATGTCAATTTAGACACAAAAATCATTCACGTATATAGCTCCAAAGTTGAAACACGGTTAAGGCGGGATATACATTTACAACGATCAAAAAATCGATTTCTTTCTTTTTCTTTAAACGATAGAACTATATATGTAAAATATTTTCCCAAATTTTCAAAACGAAATTCGAAAAACTTAACTTCGGCGTGAACTTCAAACGCGTTTTTCTCAAAACTGCATTATCGAAATTGGCGCGCAGGATTACTCAAAAACTATTAAGCCGATTGAGTTGAAATTTGGTAGAAATATTGGTACCTTCTACTTGACGAAAATTATTTTTGAAAAATTGAAGAAAAAAAACGACTTTTTTAATCCACATTTTACAAAAATGTTGCGTGAAATGTTGATTTTTTTTGTAAATGCGTCCCATTTTCTTAAGGGCGGGGTAAAGTATTAAAATTTTTTTTTCCATTTTTTTTAGATCTTTTAAATGAATGCATAATATATCAAGAATATTGTGTTAAAATTTCAAGTCGATCGGAGTAAAATTGACGAAGTTATGAGTATTTGAGCGTCTATTGCTCCATGCCGTTCTCTTCTCTTCTGCGTTTTTCAAACCGTTTTTCTGAGACTTGTCATATTTGAAGTCCGTGTGCACGATAACTCAAAATCTATTGGACCAATCGCTTTGAAATTTTGCACAGTACTTCTTCACATAATTCACCAGGTATTGTCGAGAGCTTTTTTGTTTTTTTTAATAATTACTAATTTTTCAACAACAAATTAGCCGATTTTTTTAGCTAAAATCGGATTTTTGGCTCCCAATTGCTACGAAAAATCGAAAAATCGAAAAAAAAAAAATCTTCCCGTCATTACCTCGAGAAACATCTCCTTTAACAAATGCATTTTGATTTTTTTGTTTCAAGTGGTTCTGTTGCGAGTGTTATGGTGCACACCGCAAACCAACTTTTTTTCGAGGCGCCTCCGGGGTTTAATTTTCACTCGCTCAATTTTGAATATTTTGCAATGCAAATTTAGGAGAATGTTGTTCAAATGTTACTTTATTATATGTAAATTTTTCAATAAACGAACACTATTCGTTACGCCAAAAAAAAATCTTAAAAACATGCCTTTTTTTCGCCGAATTAACTTTACCCCGCCGTTAAATTTGCATTTTCTTCATTTTAATTACCGTCACATAGAAAATATACATGTTCTAACTGAATGAAATGTTTGAACTTTTTTGCAAATCAAAGTCTACGGGAAGCTAGACTGCACGCCGATTCGCATCTCCCGCAGCGACTTTGTTGTAACACTCCGCCACAGCTCCGTCATTTTAATGATGAATAAATTTAAAAAATTGTTTTGTATACTTAAGTATACTATTAAAGTATACCTAAAGTTTAATAATGGTAGAATAATTATTTCTCAGTTAAAAAACCCTCAATATTGCTCATTTTTTCTGTCTAAATGTATATCCCGCCTTAATTTAGACACCCCCGCTGCCCCCAGTGACTACAGAGGGTTGAAACCATTTTCCTAATGGTAAGAAGCATGGGTGGTATTAAACAAATTAAACAAAGAGACATCGCAGTTGAAAAAGAAAACGCTTTTTTAGTTAGTTCTTAGTAGTTTAGTTATTCCAAAAAACAATAAGCAACCTGTATTATAAAATGTGTGCGGGTGAATATGTATCTTTGGAAAAAGATACGCACTGAAGGTTCTATCGTTCGAGCGCAACGATTTTATTTTCCATTTCTTTTTTAAAATTATTTTCCAAAACTTTTTTCGCAGTTCGAAATCGTAAATCCCAAATAAAGATACGTAAAAATTGGGAGTGATTTTCGTAACCAGAATCAGCAGAAAAAGTATTTCAGCAATAAATTAAAAAATTCCATTGCATTCCAAGGATGCAAACTTCAACATCTTTTTCCTTCGAACAACAATTGAGTGCAAACCGCCAATAGTGAGGATACACATAACGTGGCTGATAAAAAATTACAATTAGTTAAAAAAAATTAGAACACTATGATAATAGATGCTAAAAATTCTCTTTTCGTTTGATTCTGAGTTTCGATTTATGATTATTGACAATGAAAAAAAAAAAAAAAAAAAACAATCCCGAACGATTTTTCATCCGAATCCAAGGGGAAAAACGAAGTCGAGATCGAAGCTAACCTTCTTGAACAAAAGTTCTTTAGTTGGCATCGTGTACATCGCGACTACCGCGGCTTTCCTTATCACCCAAGGATGATGTTTCGCGAGCGTTTTACCATAAGCGTCTTGACAAGAGCTCGAAGTTTTATCACCGTCAGCGAGGTCACCTAGTTGCCTCAAAAATTCTCTGATAAAGTCTGCCAATGGAAATTGCCGTTTTGTTACTTTCTCTTTTCTTTATCAACTCTCGTCCGATCTGGAATGAGATTTCGTACGTTTCTCAAGATATACCCACCAAGACCCCGATGAAGTCTGAGCAACGTTCTGCTACCGTTAACGAAATCCGATTTCGCGAGCAAATTGTTATCCCTCTCGTGCTTTATCATCGTTTTAATCGTGTTGTAGTTTTGCTCGTCTTTTTTTACGAGCTCGTCAAGGACGTCGATCTTTTGCTTCAGATCCGACGACACGAAGCTAAAAACGCTTCCCATGAGCTGAAAAAATCTGGAACACCGCGAACGGTAAATAGAAGAGAATTACCACATCCGCGATAAAAACTCTAACGGAGACATTACGAAAATTTTACATTCACGTAAAATACTCGACAAAATTCGCATCATCTTATACATCGACCGATGTTTTTTGTCCATTTGTAATTTCTTTTTTATCGTATCGCAAAAATCTTGAAATATTAGTTTTTGTCAAAGTTCCGAAAAAATTACACAAATTATCCATTACAGTTCAAGTTTTTTTTTCTTCAATTTCTATAAATATAGTCGAAAAAATGGACGATGGTGAAAGTGACTTTTTCTATGAGATAAAAAATATAAGTTTTTTTTCGATTAATTTAGTAAAAATATATATATGGCTATTTTTATGACAGAACAGGCTTTCTATTGTTTATGGGTATACTGCAATTGTTTATTTACTGTATTGCTTTACTGTAAATATGCTTTACTGTAATTCCGGTACGAACCAATCCCGAATTCAGTGCAATTTGATTTACTTTAATATCAAAGGATTAAAGTCCATCTTTTTGACGACACGTCAACGATACATGGGGCCAGGGAATAGAATATTAGCATAGTAAAGTGTTTGTGCATGGACGCACATGCATTATTAGGGAGGAATGCTCTAACCTACAGAAAAAGTACTCGATCAATTGTTCGCATAGACACTGCCGTTGAGCTGCCAGATTTTTCGAAAATTACTACTTTTAAAACGCCAATTATGTAAAAACAGTTTTTATCAAACGAAAAGGTGACTGTAAAAAACATTAATTAACACGTATTACGAGCGAGTGATGAAGATATGTATTCAAGGACATTTGAGGTCGTCTGCTACTAAATACATGAGTAATTTAAACGCTGTCGAGTAAGATGCAATAAGGTTCGGAGGTATTCGATAATCGGAGGATGGAAATTTCTGAAATCTGAGCTTTAACCCTCAACAACTCAACAACGTAAAAATTAAAAAATAGTTGATTTTATGGTAGGTTGCAATAAAATAAAACACGTATTATTGAGTTTCTGAAAAAATTTAATCACGGGCATAATTAGAAAGCAATAAAAGGAGTATGACAGACATGCTACATTGTGTCGTAACACTCCTTTGTGATGTATGGAACGCTTTGAAGCAGTTGTTTTGCTTGTTGTAGCACAAAGCCACGTTTTACGCGTAGTTTTTGCCGTTTTTATATTTCTTTTGGATTTTCGCAAATTTTACGCACACTCGAATCTTGCAATCTCGCAATAAGTGAACTTCGAACGAAAAACGATCTAACTAACGCCATTTAGTTTGCATCAATTGCACTAAAAAACCTTAGAACGGTTTGTAGCTATCGTGGGACATTCATTAAAAAAAAGGATTAAATGTCGATATGGAATTTTGTGAGGACTTAGATGGTTTGTAACAGATCCGTCACACGGTGAAATAGTATTGTTGTGTAGAGCGCTGTTTTTAGGATGATTTCGACTCAATTCCCCTACCAACGTTGAACACCGGTTTACTGAAGGTCTTTGCCAAATATGAGCGCAATCCGCTAATTGGCTATCGAGATATCGTGATTGCCAACTTGAAAAGCATGGTTTCGAGAAAAACGCGTTTAAGGCCTTAGGCCACTCTAGAGGCCGAAAAAATAGGCTTTTTGGGGATTTTGTTTTTTTAGAAAAACTACAAAATAAATCGAGATTACAAAAAAGGGTGTTTATCATACAAATCAGTGACTGTATACGATCATTTTTTTAAGCGATTAATTTCAAAATGGAGGCTGTGCAGCGTTTATCTCAAAACTGCATTCTTTAAGTTGGCCGGAAACATAACTCAGACAATTTTCAACCGACTCGCTTGAAATGTTGAATATATATTGAAAAATACATCGTCTATGGAAGTACGCAGGATTTTTTTTTTTTATACTGCATAGCTTATTTGTTATTAACAATTATCTGACGAAATTTTTAACTTTCCAAAAATTTGCCTGAAAAATCGTCAGATAATTGTTAATAACAAATAAACTATGCAATATAAAAAAAAATCATACGTACTTCCATAGGCAATGTATTTTTCAAGATATATTCAACATTTCAAGTGAATCGGTTGAAAATTGTCTGACAAAAACGAAAATTCTTCTAATCCGAAGCAATGAAAAATCCAATATAGTGACATTGCAAAAAAAAATTAAGGGGTGTACCACCCATATAATTGCTTCTTCAAGGGGTGGTTAAACCCCTTAAAACGGTTTTTTCCGCCGATAAAAAAAATACCTATCGCTTACTTTTCGGTGCTTTATAACATATCCAAATTTCAACAAAATCGAAGGGTGTCACCTGAAGGATGTTCCTTGTCAGACAATTTTCAACCGATTCACTTGAAATATTGAATATATTTTGAAACATGCATTGTCTATGGAAGTACGTATGCATTTTTTTTTTATACTGCATAGTTCATTTGTTATTAACAATTATCTGACGATTTTTTAGGCAAATTTTTGGCAAGTTAAAAATTTCGTCAGATAATTGTTAATAACAAATGAGCTATGCAATATAAAAAAATCCTCCGTACTTCCATAGACAATGTATTTTTAAAGATATATTCAACATTTCAAGTGAGTCGGTTAAAAATTGTCTGAGTTCTGTTTCCGGCCAACTTAAAAAATGCAATTTCGAGATAAACGCTGCACAGCCGCCATTTTGAAATTAATCGCTTCAAAAAAATTATTGTATACAGTCACTGATATGTATGATAAACACCCTTTTTGTAATCTCGATTTATTTTGTAGTTTTTCTGAAGAAAAAAAATCCCCAAAAAGCCTATTTTTTCGGCCTCTCGAGTGGCCTAGCCCCTTCATAATTTTCATAACTCTATAATAAATTATAATTTCTATAACTCGGCTAATTTTATGAGTATCATTAAACGGTTTTCACAGATATATTCAGAAAGGTCTGTAGAATAAGATAAAATGTAAAAAAATATTTTTTTTCAAATTTCTAGTCGATGATACTACCTTAAGTGTGTAATATTTTGAGGTTATATGTAATAGAAAATTAATAGCATTGCTAAGTTGGAATTAAAAAAAAGGCTAAGCATATTGCAAAATTGATGACAAAACAAAAAGGGACGAGGGACTACTTGGCCGAGGTAATTTGATAAAAATATCCCAAGATACACTGATCGACGTGACTTTTATCAGTGTCACGTGATATGACGACAGACGCTTCGAATCTAATCGTAGTGTTGATAGCATCGCGCCAATGTATATCTCGACAATTTCGAACTATATGAATTTCTTTTAGCACTTACTTGTAAAGTTCATTGTAAGCTTCGAGATAAGCATTGAGGTTTACGTCATCGTCCTCGATAAGAGCTCGATCGAAATGATCGTGTACCGTTCGCAGATCGAAGAACATGAGGTCCTGACCCTCCGCCATCTTTAATACTGCTGACAGCAGGTAGCAGTGGCATCACTTTGAAGAGATACCCTTGCTTGGACTGCTTTGTGTACTCGCCAGTTCCCACTTTTCACTGTAATGATTCCTCACAGCTGCTTTAGCCTCTCGCGTCTGCGCACGACCAAGCGTCATTGTTTAACGCTCAACACCCGCATGCTTGCTTCCCTGTTACCGCATTTCTGTAAACTTTGCTCCCATTTGCCACGAAAAACAATCGATACTGTAGCGAGCGAATGTGTCGTCGGTTTTGTTGCAACGTTTGGCGCCATCTGTGAAGTTGAAGAGACCTGTACCGATCGTCGATAAGGAAGACATTTTTCAAACGTCCACTTGCAACAATCAGCATATCACAGATAAATGAGTGGACCATTTGTACAGCCCTGGATAAGCGCGTATCGCTTAGTTGGCTACCGATCTGGTGGATCACGCTCCACTGGTAACTTACTTACGAGGCACTAGACATATTGGGCTCGAACAATACGGATATTTCGAAGTTAGAGTTGAAAAAACAAAAATAAAGGGTGTCTCAAAATGACCTGACATTTTAATTTATCAATAAAACGTATTATTTATTTGAAAAGTACGAATATTTTAATTTTAATAGAAGGTACAAACATAGAGGTTACGTGTGGAACACAATACTTGATAAATGACATAGAGACATGCACGAAGAGACATGGACTTGGAAGACATATTTTTCCAACCAGATGGCGCAACCTGTGCCCTGCGGGCGAAACAATGCTATTGTTGCAGATGAAGTTTCATGGTCGTGTTGTCTCGCACCATGTCGCCATTGGACTTCTTTCTTTGGGGTTTTCTGAAAAGAAATGTGTATGCCAATGATCGACAGACCATTCCGGAGCTCAAGGAAGCAATTGGACGCACCATTAATGAAATTAGTCCGCAATTATGCCGAAGTGTTACTGAACATTTCGTGAAAAGAGTGAACAATTGCAAACAGGGACGAGGCAGCCATTTATCGGTTATTGTGTTTCACACATAACCTCCATGTTTGTACCTTATATTCAGGGGCTATACCAGTATGACACTTTAAGAAATCGATTGTTTTTTGTGCCTTTTTCGACAGTTTATACTTTCAAGAATATCCTGTAATTAGCAGTTTTTATGGTAAATATAATTTTATTTTGCAAAAATCGATAGTTAAATCTTTAAACTCGTTTTTCTGGAAATGAGATTTTTCAAATTTGCTGACATTGTAACTCAAAGAGCAATTATCCGATTGACTTGAAATTTGAACTGAGTACTCTTGAATATATGTACTCTACAATGGCGTAGGATATTTTTGATTGAATGGAAATTGACGATTTGGCATTGAAAAAAACGACCATTGTATGCGCAAGAAAACAGACTTTTTTCATAACTACGCCATTTTGTTAGATTTTGATATTTTTCGAAAATCTTACGTCATTGTACAGGAAATACCTTCCAGTGTAAAGACATTTTTTTCCTTTTTCGGTTTCAGCTACTCAATCGGCCGGAATCATGTCAGCAGTGGAGGAACTTTTTTTTTGGCGCCTCCAAATGCAGCGCATAAGTCGCTTGGATGTCAATATTTTTATATAAAAAAATCATGCAATATAGGTCAAATATAGCCAAATATATTCTTAATTTCCCGAAACATTTAATTGAGTACTTTTCTTCCAAAAAATTCCCGAAAATCATTCAAATTTTCAGCGTTCACACTGGTAGCCCCTTAAAATAAATATATTCGGGCTTTTCAAATGAATAATACGTTTTATTAATAAATCAAAATGTCAGGTGATTTTGAGCCTATTTCGTTATAATTGTTATTATTCCCATTCAAGTTAGTTTTATTTGTTCACCTTTTACTTTGTCCACTTATTTATCCACGAGTTTGGAATCGGAAAGGGCCGCTGCTTACACCTGCAATAAGGTAAAGTCGTCACTGAAAGACGAAACTTCAGATGCCGTCTTTTTTTGCGGACATTGTTTCAACAATCTCAATCTCATTAATTAAAGTGACCATGCTGTTGCCCGCCTGCCACAAGCTATGCCCATTTGTCTGCAGTCTCGTAGCTGCTACTACGCTGACGAGCATAAAGCTTCCGATTTTTCATTTTCTTTGCTTACTACTCATTTGACTAGCATAAAAGTTCCTGTTTTTTGTTTATTTATTTTATGTTGGGTTGGAAGTATTTAAGAACACAGCAGAATATGTTTAAAAAAGTATAATAAATGAAAATGTCAATAAGGCACTGCGATTTTTAATAAATACTGTGGTTTTACTTGGCTATAAACTATTCTTTCTACAACTTCCATCTCCACTGTCAAGCTTCTAACGTTTTTAATCAAAATTTCACATAAGTTATTCCGATATTGCAACGTGTTGATATCGAAGTAATAACGGTAATAAAGAAGGTCTGATAGTCCAAGCTCTAACAGGTACGTGCGTAGCTAAGTGTTACCGTACCGTCACACGTATTAATAAGGTTATGTATGATACGCTGCAAAATTTCGACTCGGTCACGATGGTATTGCAGAGTTCGTAGTTTTGGTTCGAGCCGTTGTAAACTACCGCCAGATGTCGCAGCAACCGTCTGCTACTCAACTACAGCAAGAAGCTGCCCAATAGGACCCTCCTCTACAGAAGGAGATGCCCAATAGACGACGGTTGCTGCAAGTCCGTGTTTGATGCGTGTATATGTGTGCACGCCACCATGCGGGAGCGCCGCCAGTCGGGAAACTGACGCACTAGATTTTCAGGATTGTCGATAATATTTTGAGTACGATTGCTACAATTTTGCTAGTTTTATGTAAAAAAAAACTCTAAACCACAATTTCTTAATCACTTTTTCATAAAATCAATTGAAACACCGCTCGCACACTGTCGAGAGCCTAACGGTCTTGAAATGTGCACAAATTCGGTGCATCAGTTAGTAATTCACAATTTATCCTATGGTGACTAAAATCTGTAGTTCTTTTGCTTCAAAATTTGGAAAAATGGCGACCGTCAGACTCTTACTGCAACGTTATCACATGTACACAATAAATTTCATCTCATTTAATCGTATCGCTTGGTCGGAATGAGGCTTCAAAATTTTGAAGCGGTCGGAGTGTGCGATACACAGCCTCAAAGTTGATATACTTATATATTTTTATATATGTTTATCAACCTTAAGGCTGTACCGTTTCAATTTATTCCGTATTGTTACTAACTGCAGAGCAAGTAACACATGACATACAAAAATGTCAATGAATTCAAACAGTATGCATGAGCTTGAAAATCAATATACATTGCTTTATTATTATTTCGTTTAGCAAAGAGCCTTTTTGGTAATTCCATTTTTCGAGGAGAAATAAGATTATTATTGTTAATAACTAACGAAAAAAGTGTTAAAAAGAAAAACGTCGGTCAAGTCTAAACTACTATTGCACTGAACAAGTGTACTAAATTTACAAGTGAACTAGCAGTTCTATCGTTGTAATCCTAAGTTTACCTTAAATGTGCGATTCCTGCACCATATGCTGAACCTCTCTCCTCAATTTGAGTTGCCTCAAGCAACAAACGATTTTTTGACATTTTTACAGCAGCCTAAGCCCTTAACCAATCCCGTATTCTGCGCATCTTTATTTGACTAAACTTCCAAGAATTGAAGTCGATCTTTTTGACGACACTTCAACGTTTTATGGGGCAATGGAATAGGAAATTAGTATAGTAAAGTGCTATGGATCATTAGGGAGGGGTGCTGTACCCTACATTTGATCAAGTGAAGACCAAAAGGCCACACTTTTTCTTCCTTTCTAAACATTTCGATGCAACCTGCACTCAATTAGCCTTGATACTTTTTTTTGAAAATCATATTCCTCACAGTAACATACATGTACATTTGCTTGTTTTTATTTCTCTTTTTTAAATATTAGAATAAAAATTTACAACGATTATATACAATGATAAGCCTTAAGGCAAACGAGTATGGTTATTCAGGTAAACGGTAATATAATACACGTAATAACAAAATTTGATCGATCTTTTCGACGAGTGTGCCATTTGCTTACAGTACAATTTTTACATTTCTTCGTATAATTCGTGTAACAATACATTTATTTCTCTCTAAATTCCGTATCACGCCAATTCGCTCACTGGTTCCTTCCAATATTTTTACAACGATGTAGAACGACAAAAAAAGTGTCCTCTCATATGAAGTCCGTAACGAATATTTTTTTGAAGTCCGGCACCGAGCCGCCTATCTCATGTTTGCAAATCTTCCCGTTGTCCGTGTGACCGAGCCTCGTGTTCTTTAAAACGTTCTTGATGCTGTCGATGGGCAGATCGGACAGTGGTTTACTGTTGGACTGAATCTTGTCGAGATCGTTCATCGAGTAGCCGGGCGTGAACTTCTTGAGATGATACGACTGTATGCTCGGCTTTGTTGTCGTTTCGTTGGTCTCCTTGTTTCGGCGATTGCTGTTGTTGCGATTCGCCAACGTACCATCGTCGCAGCTCCACTTGTTGTCGATGATCTTCGGCGTGAACGAACGCATGTTCACCTTAACTTCTTGACTGCAAACGGTGTGCTTCGATCCTGGCAAAAGTTCGACCTGTAACGAGACAATTCAATGTCCGGCGTAGAATACTCGTCGATCGCGCGGACGAAAGTTTTGCAAAGTGGCGGTCATTCTTTCACGACGGTAATCGAAGTGGATTCAAAGGAAACAAACACAGGCGGAAGTTTTTTTTTGCAGGAACTGACAGTGCGTGTGCGAAAGCGAGGGAAGGTTAATTGCCGTTGACCTTTGCAAGTTTTTTAGGGTAGGGGAACTAGTGGCAAGGCGCTAGTGGCAAGTGCTTGGTAAGATGAATCAAAAGCCTAGCTACTAAACAGTGTGTGTGAGCATAGTGCTTCTGTTGCAGTTTGATGGGATGGCGTGGAGGTGAATGAGTGTGAAAGCAACTGTGATAAAAGCACGCGTCTCGAGTGAGAAAACAGCATCGATTTTTTGACAAAACGATCTAGTTTTTGGTAAGTTTACCATCGTTTCAGTTCACTCGAGTTGCTGATGTTGATGAGAGACAGGTAAGTAAACACAGTGAAAGTACGAATTATTAATATAATGAAAACGGTTTGTCAGAAATGTTCAAGGTTATTACGTGATTTTTTGTTGATTGGTTAACCGTCTGATTGGGCAAGATGAATACAAGCTATCACAAAGCCACAATATTTCACAACGTACCACTATATTTGTTGGAGATACGTGTTAAGGTGTTAGGCCATAGTAACGGGTATAAAATCATGTGCGAATTTAACAATTTTTTTTCGTATGAATAAGGGATTCACTCATAAAATTAATTACACATCTATTTAGTACGAATATTAAGCTGTTGGAATTTTTTTTTTTCGATGTATAAAAGGCCGAGTACTAATATTTTCTTTTGTTATCTTTTTTTTAGATGCTTCGCGCCATGACATTTAGCATCCCCATTTTTTTACCTAGAACAAAAGACAAAAATTCTCGTCAATCTACATTAGAATACCTAGAGAAGTACGTACAGAATTTAAAAAATATTGTTTTATTCAAAAGCCGTAGGTATTTGAACTTAAGAAATGAATTTTCAGTGAAAAATTTCGTTATAACTGCTCATAAACTGCTCGTAGAATGAAAAGTTTTCGATTAATCTGAAATTCCGTACGTACTTCTCTGCGAAATGCAATTAGGAACATAACTTTTAAATTTGAAGTAAATTGATTGCAAATTGTTGAAGTTATTTGTCACGCCAATTGGAAAAAAGCTGTTTCGAGAAGTTTCGACTAGTCGGCCATTTTGTGCATCGAAAAAATATATTTTTTTTCTAACAGCTTGATATTCATCCTAAATAGATTTGTAATTAATTTTACGAAAAAATGTTAAATTCGCACACGATTTTATACCCGTTACTGTGGCCTAACGCCTTAAAGCTATTGGGACCCCTCAAATGGTGACGTGACATCTGGTGGCGGAAAATCAAAGTGCATTCGAGGCAAAGCCTTCAATAGCAATTATACGTAGCTGTGCGACAAAAGTATCTAACTTCAATATAAAAAAAAAACATATAATGGGTATAAATGGAATGCGCGATGTTTTCTCCGCGTAAAAACCACCGAAAAAAACATTAAATGTACTGTGAAAGATTGCGAGTGAGGAGTTGGAAGTCCGTTCCCATTAGTTTCTCATTGCAGGGAAACGCTTCGTGTACGTGAAACATTATTTCGGAAATGTACAAAAAACCGATCAATTGGAGGCTTGGATGAGAGCCTTGGAAATTTAAAAAGTGAATTCAGACATAGATGTGTGCCCACTGTAGTGTGTGACAGCAACGGTATCGCAAAAGCCGCTAATTTGACCACATATTACAGTGTGCTCTGCCTTTAAAATACGTTCGCATTCCACAAAATTGCGTTGTTTCAGATTGGTACAGGCCCAGTCACAAATTGCACCAATACTCATCATAATATTATTATACTCATCATAATATTTGCACTAAACTACACGACTGTTTACGTTTGACGATCCTCTTATCGCCATGTTTTTTAGGCTTCGCCCATGTGACAGATCTTAAGGGACAACACCACTGTGACGGCTTCAAAAAATCGATTTTTTGAAAACCATCTAGAAAAATCTAAAATACATTTAAGATTAAGATGCCGTTGGACCCAGGTCGAAAAAATAATTATTTTCGGAGATATTGAATATTTTGTGGAGCGGTGCAGCGCTCCGTGACGCTCGGGGTCCCGCGCAGCTGCGCGCCTCAGGGTCGGCAGGTATACCGGGCCTTTCCCAGGTCCTGGGGGTCTTTCCCAGGTATTCTTTTGTCTCCCTTCACAAAAACCGGCTATTGTTATAAATATAGTTTCGAAAAAAAGCCATAGGTGGCGATAATTGAAAAATGTTCAAGTCGTCAATCGTCAATCGTCGATATTGCAGCTGATATCGCGGTATTATTATTCAATGATGGCCTGAGAAGCCTCATGAAAGTTTTGGAGACATTGGGGATAACTATCGGCCCAAATTGTTTCAATTTTTGCGTTGAAACCGACGCAGCGCGGATCGAGCTGGCGGAGCGCTCGCTCACAGACGCTGCAAAAGAGGCAAGAAGAGCCTCTACAAGTTCGAGAAAAGATGCTAGGGACAATGATTTGCTTCTTGAAGGCCAGCTATATGGTGCCGGCATCGCTGATTAAAGGCAAACAATTTTTTTTCCAATTTATCGCATAAATTAACAAACCTAAAACTTTGAACGCGTTTTTCTCAAAACCACTTTTTTGAGTGCGGCACGCAGCAGAACTCGAGCAATTTTTATCCGATCGACTTCAAATTTGGACTGCATCAATAAAACTAGATTATCTAAAGAAGTACATAGGATTTTTTCGATATCTCAATAATAAAAAAAAGTTATAGCCTATTTTCGACGAGAAATTTTGCTCGAAAATCGTCCTTTAATGTCAAAAGCGTGCCTATTTTTAAAAAATCATTATTTTTTCAAATCCCTATGTACTTCTCTTCAAAATATCATATTATTAACGAAAACACTCGGTATTTTTTTTCAGATCGACTTTGAAGAGAGTTCTGCTGCGTGCCGCGAACTACTGCAGAGGCAACAGTACCTGACGCGGGAGCTGCCCCAGCGTCACAATGGGGCGTGAAAAATTTGAAAAAAATCTTTTATGTATCTTCAATAAACAACGAACAAAACAAAATTTTTTTTTTCGAATATCTCTTTTTTTCCCACAAAAAAAAACTTGAAAAATGGCAAAAAAACAGGGGGTCACAGTGGTGTTGTCCCTTAATAAGAAAGGGTGAAATGAAACTAGTAGGTCCTTTGGTTCCTCTTCAATCGCTGCCACTACCAGAAGAAAAAGAACTAACGAATGGTTTAAAAGATATGGAAGCAAGATTAATCGGACTAAATACTACAGAACTTAGACGATTGACTTATCGAAATTGCTGGTATTGAGAATGAAACTATTTTCATATGCGAACGATGCCAACAATTCTTGTCCCATCACACTCCCAGCGCTGTTTCACCTTGCCCCGCTCATGGCGTAAGATGGAAAAAATTGAGGTTTAATTAAAATAAAACATTGTATGCTAACAATCAGAAAGATTGATTTTTTGTTTCCAAAATTAAAAGATCAATCAATGTTGATTAATTGAAAAGAATAATCAAAGTTGACTGTTTCATATGTATTGTTTTATTCGAACGTGACCTTAGCGTTCTCATCTTGCCCGTACTTCCCCTAAGTTCAAAATAGCGGATCAGCGAGGTTGGACTAGCCAGAAAATGGATTGATCGTTGAGATTGTCGAAACGAATGCAGCACACTCTTTGCGAATTTCTTTTTCTTTTTGAAGAAGATTTTCCAGTTGGTTCGAACAGTCGGACAAATATAGAAACGTTGACAGCGCTGGGATTACTGAAGACAAGATTGTGTGTGCAGCTTGAATGTTGTCAGGTTAGGAAACGTTATTCGCAAATTATGGTTATTTTCGTCTTCCAATGAGTCGTGACGAATAAGAGTTGATAACTCGACTCTGTTCATGAGTTGATTGATCTAGCTCAACCCCGCGTATGCGCCTCAACGATCATGTTCCTAAACTACATTTCCTCTCTTTGGGGTCTAGTGTCTCGATTGAGAAAGTCCAGTCTCTAAAATAATTGGGTGATCAAGCATTAAGGATGAAGTTTCATTAATCCAATCAAGTCAAATCTGCAAACGCTAGCCATGGACCAGTCTGCAATGGGGGATCAAGCATTCCGGACAAAGATTCATCAACGAAATCAATTAAAATCTGCACATGCTAGCCATGGCATAAATCTGCAAAAAAGCCATGGATCAATCCGCTCGTAAAAAATGACCCGAGAAAAGGCGATTACAAAAAGCATTGATCTCAAATAGGGTAAACCGACCAGTGAATAGACGAAAGCTGATTTATATTTAAAATCAGTAAAGAATATGAATTGTCGATAAAAACTCGAATCACTATAATTTAGGACAAAAATCACTGGTGCCGTTAAAACCGATTTCTCAGTTTGACATCGAATTTTGACACCACACGGAATTTTTCTAGTTTGTGGTACTTGCACACTGCGCTACTTAATAGTTACGATACGGCTGCCCCGTCATTTTGGTCAACCGGTTGTAAAAGACAGTTGAGTCAACGTAAAAGTTCAACGGTTGAATTTGGACAGCGTCTCAACTGTTCATCTTTGAAAGTCGACCATCCTACGTTTTCTGTGGATGGTTGACTAAACGGTTGACTGGATGGTTGGACTCGGCGGTTGATTGGATGGTTGACTTGACGGTTGATCGGATGTTCGACCCCACGCAATATATTTAATGATTAATCAAATTATACTGTCTTGATAATTAAATTGATGATTCGCGGAGAATTGAGTAATGAAACACAGGGGGGGGGGGGCGAGAGAATATCCGCAGCAGATTGTGCGACGGAGTGAGACAACCAACCAGCAAAAACAAAATGGCCGCGGTTAAACAACCGTTGAATCAACCATTAGGATTTTTTTTACGGTCGACTTTATAGTTGTAAAGCTGTCCAAATTCAACCGTTGATGTTTTCGGTTGACTTTGCAGTTGCCAAAATTGCTAGGGTGTGCACGGTGGGTGTTATAAAGGCGAAACTAGACATTTTTATGAGTTTTGAGAGTAAATGTCACTTCCATCACTCATGATAGAATCATTCTTTGATTTTTTGCAATTTTTAACAACAAATTTGTAATAATAGTATAGAATTAGACATGCTTATTCACTGGTGCTGTATTGTAACCTCTCTCCAGTGAATGGACAAATGGACTCTGTTCTGATCGTTCTCAAAGCAGAGTAAAAAAACTTAGCTCAACTGTTGGAAATTGCAAAATTAATTACTTCTAAGAGATGGAAGTGTATATTTCACAAAATGTTGTCATGCGATCATTTCATGGATCTGTTTCTTTCATTTTTATGAAATTTAGTTCTCTACTTCTCTGTCGAAACAAACTTTGGTAGTTTTTCGAGAATGTCAGGTTAAGATGCAATAAAGCTGTGTGTATTTTAAAAAAACATAATAATAAATATATAATATATTATATTATATTATAATATTATATATTATAAATATATAACATTAATATTATAAATATAATAATTATTATAATATAATGTTTCTGCAACAAAGTGATCTCCAAATCTAGCAGTTAACAAAAATAAATAATAAGTTGTAATTCTTTGCAGCATTCATCTAAACTTCACGTCCATTTACTAGGGATCGAGTGTTCATTTACCAATAATTTCCCCTATTCACTAGGGATTTAGTCATTTCGTTACTTATTCCTCAATTCCTCCAATATTATTTGTTGCAATGACTTCAAATATGTGTTTTCTTCCATCACAATAATATCTATCGTCAAATATAGCAATCAAAAAGACTAGTTTTCATAATATTTTCACATCACCGTCCATCTGAATCCTGCAGTGTCGTTATTCGTCCATTCCCCGTGCAGAAATTTTGACCGGGATACCCTATGTCCGATCAAATCCCGATCAGGATTTGTCATGGATTCCCCAAAACCGGTATCCCGGTTAGAATCCAACTTGCATCAGTATCGGCATATGTACGACGACGATGGCATCATTTTGAAAATTTTGGCGTCACGTGTATTTTCTGTATTACTATGGAATTCCTATCTATCGATAGGAATTTCTGTCTATAGATTCCTATCTATAAAATTCCTATCTATAGATAGGAATTACATAGTAATACCGAAAATACACGTGATGCCAAAATTTTCAAAATTATGCCATCGTCGTCGTACATATTCCGATACTGATGCAAGTTGGATTCTAACCGGGATACCGGTTTTGGGGAATAAGTCTCTGTTTATACCCACCGACATGTCGGTGGGTATAAACACGTATTTAAGACAAATTAAAATCAAATTCACAATGATTAGATTAAAATTTACATCAACCGTGAGTTCTTACGTATTTCGAGAGAAAACATTTCGTCGAGGCAAAGAAATTTTTGCAAAAAAAGTTGTGAGTTTCAAATATTACATTATAAATATGAAAAAAATCACAAAATGAGTTGTGAATTTCCTCAAGTTGAAGAAAATAAAAATCGAATTCACGACAGTTATATTAAAATTTACACTACAAGTGTAAACGTATTTTGAGAGAAAACATTGTGTTGAGGCAAAGAAATGTTCGCACAAAAAGTTATGTGCAAACATTTCTTTGCCTCGAGGCAATGTTTTCTCTCAAAATACGTACGAACTCACTTTTGGCGCAAATTTTAATCTAATCATTTTGAATTTGATTTTAATTTGTCTTAAATACGAAAAAAATCACAACTAATTTTGTGAATTTTTTTGTATTTATAATTTCTTGTCAATACATTTGCATTCACAGATTTTGATGTGAATTTTTTTTAATTCACATCAAAATCTCGCGATGAGCGCGATCTGCCATATGAATCTTTGGACAAATTTTTTTTACTGATAGTTTAATGCACCAAAACTTTATAAATGTTATTTATTTTTATGATAAATTTATCATGTCATAATTCCATTTTTGACATTTTATTTCAGCCTGTATTCACCCGCGATCCTTCCCAGATTCCTCAATGATTCTATGGGGAATCTATTTAGATTCATTAAAGGATCCGGTTCTGGATCCCTAATGGAATCCAGTTTACGGATCTTACATTTAGTCTTCGAATCTGATCCGATATCGGACTAGATCCCAACTGGGATCCCGGGATACAAGTCAGAATCCAGCTGTATCCCTGCCAAAATTTCCGCACGGGTCACTGGTCGGTTCACCCTATGTCGAATTTTTCAACTTGATCCACGAAGCCCGAACAAACCGAAATATCCCGTTGCAAAAACCTCCACAATTGTACAATCCTGCGAAAAGCAACAACAAAAACCGCGAAGCATGGGATACACTCTCATCCTCAGGTTCACGCGTTCATTGATGACGCGATAGCAATGAGTTTCGAGATACCGTCGGAGAGCCGGGGGGGGGGGGGGGAATAAACAAAGGATTTCTTCGTACCATTCAAATCAAAGGGATAATAACCTTCGTGCCCTTTTGCTGAAAGAACTCAAAGTCGTCATTGGCCACGGTAGTGACGGAACAGCAACTTCGGCTTCTGCTTTTGCACGAGCTCATCGTGTCATCGAAGTCGCCATTATCAAGATCGCAGCTCTCGTCGTCGGACGTTTCATAGCCGATTTCTTGCTCGAGGCTTCCCAAGCGGGAAGGATCCAAGCCGTTTTGCTGTTGCTGTTGTTCTCTCGTCCGAAGCAAAAAATCGCTTCTGATGTCGTACGTGCGAGAATCTAGGCCGATACGTGGATACTTTGCGTGATCGAAGCTCTGATTTCTTCGAACTACATTTCTCGGCGGTTCTCTATCCTCCTGTCGGCTGACTGAGGTACCGCGAAATTTGTCCACCTCGCCACCTTCCATACTCAATGAGCTTCTCACCTGGCGCCTCACGCCGCACATGCCATGAGCACTCTCCTCCCTTATTTCGTCCAGGCTCTTGGCAAATTTACGCTTCATCGGATCCTCGAGCTGCACCAAGTTCTCCATATTTTGGCCGAACACGTCTGTGCTGCCGATTTTTCGGCGATTCGCGAATTCGAAATTCTCATTCAGACGCGGCATTCTCTGCGGCGGGACTATTTGCTCGCTCGTGCTCGTTCCGATCTTCGACACTTCCTGACGGTGATGATGATGATGATGGTGGTGGTTGTGGTGGCGCTTTTGACGAGGCTCGAAGGTCGAGCTTGCGAAGGATGTCAACTCAGCCGGCAACGAGGCGTAGGGGTTATCCTCGGCCACCGATTGCGAACGAGGGTAGTGCTGGGTGCCCATTGTTATTGTGCCAGTTCGCGCTACGATCAAACAAAGATTCATAGTTGGTCGGTAAAAATCATCTGTCAATGGTGAAGCCGGAGGCTTTGACTTTGAAAAGTGAGGGTCTTGGTGGTAGGCAGTGAAAATCAAAGCTTGCGATATATCGGGTATTCAGGATACAGGCATATTACTTCTGAGGAGTCCACTTTGAAAATTAAAAAACATCGAAAGCAAGGTAGACTTAAGGAGGTTGGAGCGATTCATTTGAGTCAAATGACGGTTTATTCATTTTTTGTTTTCAATGAACCTCAAAAAAATGTATACGTGGTACAGATTTATTTTATATATGCTAATTTTTTTAAATATATAATTAAACGGCAAAATTATGCATTTTAACATTTTTATTACGTAAAGTAGGGAAATTTTTGTGTTACTACCAACTTGAAAAACCATAACATTATCGATGATTATTATCAAAAAAACTACGACAACGAATGTTTTATACAATTCACAATGAAATTTTGAGTAATTCATAATTATGCCTATTCATATTTACGTCACGAGATTATTGGCCCATGGTTTACGATGGGCAAGATGAGGATTTTTTTTTTCTAAATGTTCACAAAGGTTCAGTTTGCGTTAATACGTTGTTAGAAATGGTTTATCTTGGTGCTAAATAACCATAAAAATTACATAACCTTTAGTGTGAAAGTCTTGCCCATCTATCCGCACGTTAAGGGAGCTTTCCAGTGTGAAATTTTCAAAAAATCGATTTTTTTTTTTTGCTTTATCGAATAGTATACACTCTTCCCATCGCTTCTTTGGCATCGCTGATTGACCGTAAGTAAACGATTTACCTAAAATTTCCTCACTTGAAACTTTGAACGCGTTTTTCTCGAAACAGCATTTTTCAAAACGGTGTCCAACTTGGAGGGCAGAGTTTTAAAGCTATCGAGTTGAATTTTTTACACAATATTCTTAACGTCATTGTTTATCGTGCTATGGAAGCTTTTTTTTTACATCTTCCTATTTTTTTGTAAAAAAAACTGCCAAAAAAAATGCTAAAATCGATACTTTTTGTTCAAACCGGCGCCATTTTTGCAAAAAAAAAAAAAAAAGCCTCCATAGCACGAAAGCCAATTATATACCGATCAATAATCTTTTTGTGTTTTTTGTTTCAGATCAAAATTGTGACCCCCAACGTGGACACCACATCCAAGTGCATTTTCTGCAACAATTGTTTCATCATTTTTATAGATATTAATTAATAAATAAATCGATCTTTAAAAAATTGTTTTGTATTCTTCAATACCCAATTAATATACAAAAAAAAACCAGACCGATTAGATTATTTTTTCTTTAAAAAAAAAATCGCGAAAAACAGCGATTTTTCGGGCTGTCACACTGGAAAGCTCCCTTAACGGCGGGGTAAAGTTAATTCGGCGAAAAAAAGGCATGTTTTTAAGATTTTTTTTTGGCGCAACGAATAGTGTTCGTTTATTAAAAAATTTACATATAATAAAGTAACATTTGAACAACATTCTCCTAAATTTGCATTGCAAAATATTCAAAATTGAACGAGTGAAAATTAAACCCCGGAGGCGCCTCGAAAAAACGTTGGTTTGCGGTGTGCACCAACTCGCAACAGAATCATTTGAAACAAAAAAATCAAAATGCATTTGTTAAAGGAGATGTTTCTCGAGGTAATGACGGGAGGATTTTTTTTTTCGATTTTTCGATTTTTCGTAGCACTTGGGAGCCAAAAACCCGATTTTCGCTAAAAAAATCGGCTAATTTGTTGTTGAAAAATTAGTAATTATTTAAAAAAACAAAAAAGCTCTCGACAATACCTGGTGAATTATGTGAAGAAGTACTGTGCAAAATTTCAAAGCGATTGGTCCAGTAGATTTTGAGTTATCGTGCACACGGACTTCAAATATGACAAGTCTTAGAAAAACGGTTTGAAAAACGCAGAAGAGAAGAGAACGGCATGGAGCAATAGACGCTCAAATACTCATAACTTCGTCACCTTTACTCCGATCGACTTGAAATTTTAACACAATATTTTTGATATATTAAGCATTCATTTAAAAAAAAAATTTTAAATGAAAAAAAATTTAAATACTTTACCCCGCCCTTAAATTACATACATTAATCTATTTTTTATCTCTGGTGTTTGGTGGTAAAAAAAGTTCAAAAACTTCATAAAGACTCAGTATAGTGTAAACAATAACATGTATTTTCTTTTATTAAATTTAACCTTGGATTGTGGCTAACGCTCCAACCTCATTAAAGAAATCGACGATGATGAGCAATCATCTTCCGCGCATCGTTGTAAACAAACATGCAAAAGTACATGATAACACATTCTTTGATTGAAAATATTTTTAGGCTCGTTGAACTGATTTATATGCGACACGGCATCACGAGACGAGACGAATGACACACACTCGGGAAAATGTTGTGAATTTACAGTCTTCGTAGCATGCAAGAGAATGGAATATCGAAAATAACGATTTTGGTTGACATGTTCTCCAGTATGCTAAACATTTCAAAATACATAATTATTTTCAATTTCCCATTCTCTTGCATTCTGCAACCACTATTTTTCAAATTCATCTAATCGCAAATGCTTAAAATGTGAAAAAAGAACGATTCTTTCGATTTCACAGCTTTGAAGCCTTGGGTCTTTAACTTCAATTTGCAAGAAAGATTTTGTAAACATTCCGAAAATCGACCGAGTTATGACGATTTTTTTAAGGATGAAGATCAATTTTGTCACCAAAGGCATCAGTTTTAGGGATTATCGGATTCAATGATTTTGACGGCAAACCCACCGAGCTTACATTAACCATAGTTGTCCTGTCTTTCCGCGAGATGTCGGCCAATTAAAATTCTCTACCTTCAAAAAATATCCAATATGTTTCATATTTTCACTCTCGACGATTGCCGCAATCAGCCATTATAAAATAGTGGTAATATCCCGTAACAGTTCGTCGGAATTGTATTTTATAATTCCAGTACTTACTTCGATTGTGTTGATTGTGCAGTCGTCCGTACAGGCTACCGTTCGTGAGCGGAAATTTCAGTCCGTGATTCAAGTTCAATTGGAGCTTGTATTCTGCGTCCTGCTCGAAATGCCTGAACTTTCCGTCAATTCCACCTTAACACAATGAAACAATGACTATAAAAAAGGAATTCTCTGCACTGCTCAATATCCATCGAATAAGCTGAACGGAATCAGTAACGAAAAGACCCAGCGATGAAAATGGAACCTACACAAAACTACGATATTGAAGTTTGCATCGTTGGAATGCAATGAATTGTTTTTTTTTTCCTAATTGCAATTTTTTTTTGACAAATCGAAGCTACGATAATTTTTTTTTGAGATCCTCATCATAGACCAAAAACCGAACTCGGCAATTCTTTAAATAAGTGACCTTTCCAAAAAATGGTTGTTTCCTAACAAACCCAAACAAACTCAATATAGGCGTGGAAATATTCAAAAATGTCCCATTTTATCACGTGTTTCCGCGAAATTCGAAACCCTAAAACTTTTACCCATACTTTAACGCAAACAAACTCAATATAGGCGTCGAAATGTTCAAAAATGCCCCATTTTATCACGCGTTTCCGCGAAATTCGAAACCCTAAAACTTTTACCCATACTTTAACGCAAACTCAATATAGGCGTCGAAATGTTAAAAAATGCTTCATTTTATCACGTGTTTCCGCAAAATTCGAAACCCTATAACTTTTACCCATACTTTAAACCAAACAAACCCAATATAGGCGTCGAAATGTTCGTAAATGCCCTAAATTATCACGTGTTTTCGCGAACTTCAAAACCCCATAATCTTTTATTGATCGATGGGGGGGGGGGTTCAGGTTCAGCTTCTTCCGACTGAATATCATCATTTATAACCCAATAAATGAGAAAATAGCAAAACAAAAGCCCATAGCCGGGTAAGTAGGGAAAAATTGCCCCCGCATTTTCTCCAGCGAAGTTAGGAGTATATTCTGAAGTATAAAAAAAAACAAATTTTCGGAAAATTTCATCCCCGTCAACGCAATGGTTTTGGAAAAATAATTTTTTTTTAATTAAAAAAAAAATAAAAATTTCGGAAACGCTTTAGTGGATCGATTCGATTTTTTCTTGGTACTTGTTACGATCAAATGTGTTACGAAATAAAATTATAGAACATCTTGCGAAAGATTAAGGTTTAAAAAAAATAATGTTCCTTGTTTAATTTTTTTTTTACTATAATCCACTTGGGGTAAAATAACGAAATTTTTTCATATAATCGTTGGGCACCTTATTAGATCATATATTTTTTTCAAAATGATCGGTTTGGTACGCCACAGTGAAAAAAAAAGAAACAGACTTTATTGATATATTTTGGTTTTATATCTATATAACTAAAATATATCAATAAAGTGTGTTTCTTTTTTTTTCACTGTGGCGTACCAAACCGATCATTTTGAAAAAGTGATATGATCTAATAAGGTGCCCAAAGATTATATGAAAACATTTTCGCTATTGTACCCCAAGTGGATTATAGTAAAAAATAATAAAACAAGGAACATTATTTTTTTTCAAACCTTAATCTTTCGCAAGATGTTCTATAATTTTATTTCGTAACACGTTTGATCGGAACAAGTACCAAAAAATCAAATCCATCCACTGTACCGTTTCCGGAAAAAAATTTTTTTTGATATTCAAAAAAAATTAATTTTTATAAAACAATTGCGTTCATGGGCATTACATTTTCAGAAAATTTGTTCTTTTTTTATACCTCAGAATATACTCCAAATTTCGCTGGAAAAAATGCGAGGGCAATTTTTCCCTACTTACCCGGCTATGGCCTTTAATCACATTTTTTTGAAAAGTCGTTTATATAAAGAATTACCCCTAATTCTTTAAATAAATTATTTTTTTTGCAACGAATTTTCTTTTTGTTCTCTTTTTCTCTCAAAATCAAAATATTTTGGACAGCAATAAAAATGGAGAAAAAGGAAATAAAGAAGAATTTCGTTGCATTCCAACGATGCAAACTTCAACAGCATACAAACCTACTTTAAAATGTCGATTGTTTTTATGAAAAAAAAGGTTTACTCACAATGTGCGAGTTTCTGAGAGTTGTCGTGCTTCGTGTAGACTTTCGCCACGTACCGGCAGAACATCTTGTCGAAAATCGCGAGGAAAATTGGCAAGAGGCTGTCCTTGATGAGAGGCAACCAAGTTGCAAGATTTTGGGGAGTGCAGAAGCCACGCAAAAGATCCGGCCTGATTGAGACGACCTGAAAGAAGTGATCGAAAAAATTTGCTCTGGAATAAATGAAGAAAAAAGGCAAAAAAATTTAACCCCTATAGACGTAGGGATTACTATCGGATCTTTGAATCTCTGATGTTTCCTCAGCTAGGGATAACGAACATTGATATGCTTGTGCGTACCGCTGCCACAAATGGACGCGGAAAGAAAGAAAGGCGAGACGTAGAAATGATTTAGACGCGAATGGAGAGCTTGTAATTACCATGACCACAGGCGAGACCATTCTCGGTAAAAGATCCTAAACTAGACGTTGTATCGTGATCCGTTGTATATACCGTATATGCCCGAGTGAATTAAGCTTCTCAGTTACCTACCACTACATCACGATAAATCACTTCACTTTCGCTTGAAAAATCCGGATGTTGATTCGAGCAAAGATTCCGCAAAACTCGTCCTACGATTTACGTCTAATACCGCCAGACTAGATAATTGGCTCAATAGCAGCATGATCTGCAATTGACCATTTTTATTTTTCTATCGGCCCGTTGTGAAAGCTACAGTGGCTTTAGAGTTTCCTACTTCGTTTGTTTAATTAAAAAAAAAACATCAAATAAAAGTACATATAAATTAGTCATTGTTATGTTAAAAAAATGCATTTCACTTTTCTAAGTGGGCAACATAGAGTATTATAAGTTTGAAAATACGTCATCATAATTCGTCATCATAGCAATCATTTGTGTATGATCAGAATTTTCGATTTTCTACCCCGTTTTTGCATTTCCATAAGAGACTGAAAAAAAAACAGTTAGGCAAGCAGCAGATGTTAGTCTGATTAATTTCGAACAATAATAATATCGATTTGAATATCTTTATTTAAAAAATTATGACTTAAGGCGGGACCCTCAATTAGAAGATCCAAAAAGCGTTTTTTCGTGAATTTTTTTAGAAGGGAAAGAAACAAGTGAGCCCAGTAACCATTAAAGTCTCTTTTCATGTATAATTGAAATGTATTAAAAAAATTCAACATGAAAAAATAAATGATTGCAGACTTATCAGCCTATTCCATGTGCGTCTTGCCACTGCAGTCTCCAATCGGCGAGAAAGATGCAACTTGTAATTCGTGACTTAATCAAATAAACCAATAAAATTTTCAATTGTCATATATTTTTCTTCTGGGTGAATTAAGGAAAAGCTAAAAAAAATCGTGAAATGATAACTTTTCTCAGGTTTGAAAAAATGTGTTAGAAAACACTTTAACGTGCTTAAACAATAATTTAAAAAGACTTTTTCAACGTCTTTTTTCATTCACTTGCAAGAGATTTTCTCTCTGAAACGTTTTTTATCCGAACGTTGTTTCGGAAGAAAAGCGTCTAAAGTTCACCGTCATTTTGAGTTCGCCATAGGGAAAATTGAAATGAGCAACCTTTCGATATCAAACCGACGCTTTATTCCCATCATTCTTCAAGGTCTCGAGAAAAGAACCGATTTTTAACCGGGATTGTGACGGGTCAAGAATTTTTTTTTCACATTTTCTCAAAGAAAACATTCAAGAAAATGTGCAAAAAATTCAAGTTAAAATATTGAAAATTGACCAAGTTACAGATGATTTGGAGAGAGCAGGTAACGAAACGATTCACGTATACTAAAACATTCAATCGCGCTTTTTTCAAAACGACTTTTCTCGACCTGGCTAAAATCATAACTCTAGCTATAAGCGCTGCTTTTCATGTTAAAAAATTTCTTTCTTTAATTTATCTTTTTTTCTTTAATTTAGTATTTTTCCAAGCCTCCGAATATGAGTGGAAATTTCGCAAAAATTACACTTGCTATTTTGTGATTTTTTTTCCTTTCGATAAACGACTACGCGCAACCAGAACTACATATATATATATATATATATATATATATATATATTAGGGTGGCCCTTGATATGGGTAAAAAAATGATCACGCCGCCCTCCAAGACGGTTGCAAATGATAAAAAAAATCTACGCGAAGCCCCAGCTATGTCCGTTAAGAGGAAGGCGTGCCTGTAAGCATTCACTTAAATTTAAATATCAATTTTTCTTCATGATTGGAGAAATTTCGTTTTTTAAAATCTAGTTTATTTGTCAATTTTTTTTTACTTTCCGAAGCTATTGTTTATTGGTATTCAATATACAGATCAAACAATAAGGTCCTCCATACTATATTTGATGAGCGTTCAGTTTTACCATCCTATTATTTTGGACCAATAGTTCGATTTAGCTGCTGTCGAACCCTTTTAGTCACATCAAAATCAAACTTTAAATTTGCATCTTGTCAGAAAAATCTATTAAGTATGAAGGATATAAATTCACGATAAACCATTCACATCGAACTTCCGGACTGGCCAGAATTATAATTTTTTTTAAATTTTGTTAGAAATATTCCTTGGGTGCTGAGATACAAACATATTAATATTTCACTGAGATCAGACTTCCAGTGATGTGGATAAAAAATGTATTTGAAAATTACTTTCGCAAAAATGCATAGGGACATTTTAAACTTGGCGAGCTTGTTCGTTTTATTGAAAACAAAGAAATTATTTATTCGCACAAGTCATCCAATTGGTCGGAAAAAAACATAATATTCAAAAAATGTACACATAAGATATCGATAATAGTTCGTTCAGTACGACTTTATTTAGTTAAACCACAGAAAGATCGTGATGAAAAATTGACAGATAAACTAGATTTAAAAAACCGAAATTTCTCCAATCATGAAGAAAAATTGATATTTAAATTTAAGTTCATGTTTACTGGCACCCCTTCCTCTTAACGGACATAGCTGAGGCTTCGCGTATATTTTTTTTTATTATTTCGAACTGTTTTGGAGGGCGGCGCGATCAATTTTTTTTTACCTATATCAAGGGCCACTCTAATATATATATATATATATATATATATATATATATATATATATATATGGCCTTCTAGGTTATTTATTTGGAATTTGTGTATATATATATATATATATATATATATATATTTACTTTTTACTTACTTTACTTTTTTTATACAGAGGCTTCACTATACGTGAATAACGTTGTTAATGTTTTATTTTATTTTTTAAATAAGAATTTACACAAAATAAGTTCAATGTATGCTCAACATTATACTTTTCTATCCAAATTTCAGATAAATAATCTAGAAGGAAAAAAAATAGGAAAAAACGACCTTTCTCGGCCTGTCACCGTGGCATCATCCCTTAAGGCCCTAAAGTACGATTTAAAGCTGAAAAAAATCGTATTAATTCTTACTTTATTCATGTTTTCAGTTCGGTTTGTCTGCGGACGGGGCTCCACCCCTTGTCTTTTTAATGCAGTGGGATTCGACAGAAAATACATTGGTACACAGCTAGCTAAATAAAAGGTGGCCAGGGAGAGGGCGGCGGCGCTATTAGTATTGGACTCTCGATTTATCGGTATTAATAAACTAACGTCTTACGTCGGTGCGCGAAACTTTCGATTTTACAGCTACGTGTTCGCGGTGAAAACGCTCATCGAGGCAAGCAGCAACGGTCGCGCTTTCAGGAGTTTGCCTATACATACATAACCATTTTTTCTTTTTGTCGGAGTGTTCGTGTTTTGATATTCGAGCATTTTTATACGTATATATATCCACGTACTGGAAACACTTTGCTCGCACGGGACGCGGTAAAATTAATTCGTTTGCCTTCTACTCATGCACGTAGGAATAATAACGATAGCAACGCCGAGTAAAATCGGTATTCACCCACGATCTCGATCGACGCGTGAGTAATTATCGCTATAATGGTATCGAGGTTTTGCTGCTTCGCGTGCTTGCGAGATCGGCGATTTGATGCTAAACTCGAGCATTGTCCATCACGATACATGATTTGCGAGCACATGTATGGGCCATTTCTTGCTAACAAGGAACTCCACTTAAGGGGGAAAATCGTTTTAGACGCCCGAAAATTAATCATTTTTCATGTTTTTTTAGGTGATATAATAATCGCATCATTTTTAAATTTTCACATTATCTCATTACACTTTTCAAGTGTTATTTATTTCTTTTTTAAACAAAACAAAATGGCAGCGTTATAAGGTATTCCTTTCGGCGTCTTTTGAAAATCTGCTCATGTTATAGCTCAAAAAGTTATTAATCGATCTGGCTAAAATTTTGGGAGGTTTCTCATTATAACATTATTGGAAGAAAATACCTATAAAAATATAAAAAAGGATAAAATGAAAAATGAAGGCTTTGTAATCAAATTTTCATATTTTTGACCATTTTCTCGACAATTTTTACCCCAAAGAAGTAATTTATTTACGCCATAACCTTGAAACTTGAGGAATATCCTTCCAATAATGTTATAGTGAGAAACGTCCTAAAATTTCGGGCAAATCGATCAATAACTTTTTGAGCTATAACATGAGCAGTTTTTCAAAATACTCCTGAAGGAATATCTTATAAGGCCGGTATTTTATTTTGTTAAAAAACATAGAATACTTGAACGTTGTGATAAGATAATGTCAAAATTTAAAAATCATGCGATTATTTTATCACCTTTGAAAAATTGCATGAACAATGACTCAATTCCGGGCGTCTGAAGGAATTTCCCCCCTTAAGTATCCGCCTTCGATTTTGTTGAAACTCATATATGTGACAATGCATTGGAAATTATTAGACACGTATTTATTTTTTTATCGGCGGAGAAACGGTTCCAAGGGGGGAAGCGACCCCTTAATTAATTTTTTTCCAATACTTCTATAGTGGATTCTTCATCCCTTTACATAAGAAGAATTTTGGTTTTTGCTTCATTCAGAACGGTGGACTGCTTGGGGTGAAACTGCAAAATCACCCTTCGACACCCTGTTCTTTGAGGGGTAGTTTCCTCCCTTGAAATAGTTTTTCAGCCGATTAAAAAAATACCGGTCTAATAAGTTTCAAGGCTTTATTACATATATAAGTTTGTGATGTTCCTTGTACGTCTAACCATTTTTTTTCGAAGGGACCGCGATTTTGCCGTTTCTCTGGAATGTACTTCCTCCTTCCCACCTAGGACGACTCTTGTGTGGAATGCTATTAAAATGTGTACGGGTAATATCCGCACTGCGATTGCATTACTCATAGGAAGTGGATATGAAACTGAATAGTTGCAGTGCGATCAAATTTCGTAAGAATTTACCGTATACAAATTCCCAAGATTGTGAAATTCAACTACAATAATGACGAAAAGATAAAACAATTGATGCCTCTACCAAACATTATTTTTTCCCCAACTATACGTCAGTGTGGCTGGTCACTGGTTTGTAATTGATTCGACAATTGCAAATCGCAATGAGAATCTCTGGCAAATCAATTAATTTTATTCTTTTCCAAGGAGTAGCAAAGGAAAAAAATATTGATAAGAGATTTTTTAAACAAAATGTTCAACGTCAACAACCTTTATTATTATTTCGAACGAATATATTGAGCAATGTGTACATTGCTCGATTTTGCACGGATTTCATATCACTTCACCGGTAATTTAGTTTGAGCGAATGCAGCGACTTTCGCGAGTCGTGTGTAATAATAAAACGCGTCGCGTACATCCAATTAGAAAATAGGCTCTTGCTCGTACACCATACTTACTTAGTGTCCGGTCACGTGTATGCAGGTAATTACAAATACATGTGTGTGTGTATATATATATATATATATATATATATATATATATATATATATATATATATATATATAAAGGGTGTGACACTTTGAGAAACATGCCAATTCAAACTTGTGCTCACACGCGCGTGTGTGTGTGTTTTATGATAAGTTGGGCCTGGGTCACAGTTTCTCTTGTCCCTCTTCCGAGACGTTTTCGTGCCAGACTCTGCGGATCCTACGTGGGTTGAATCTTTTATTTATCGCATAAGAAACGACGAAGAAGAATGCGCTTGTCATATGGAAAGCTGTCCCTGATTCTATTCATCGCTCTGTTGAATGGGGAGGAAAGTCGACCCGGGGAAAGACCTTTCCAATTTGTTTCAATACATTCATTTCAATTCGTAATATTTATCATTTTATGATCGTCAAGTTCTGAAAAATATTATTTGAAAAAATGTTTTTTAAAATTATAATTTAAATTATTTAAATTATTATTTAAATTATTTAAATGATTTATATTATTATTATTATTATTTTGAATTATTGTACACCTACAATTTGCTATTCGTAATAACTATAAATAGTTTTGGGTGATTTACATCAAATAAGAATGTGACTCAGATGGAGATCCATTGGCGCTCCACTGGTTGAAAAGAATGTGAGAAAACTAATGTCTCCGTCAGTTATGAAGAAATTTTTCACGGTTTCTAGTTTAAGGCCGGACACCACTGTGACGAGTAGAAAAATCGATTTTTTTGTTGTATTTTCTCGAAGTATACATATTCAAGAATAACTGAAAAAATATGGAATTGAAATATTGAACATTCACCACGTGACAGATGATTTAGTGAGGGCAGGCAGCGCAACAATGTACCAATACTAGAACTTTCTACTTAGCTATCGTTGCACGTAGCCATTTTTGTTTTGTTTTGAAATTCACTATTTTTTATGCCCCCGAATATAAGTAAACATTTGGCCAAAATTACACTTTATTTTTTGAACACCCGCCATTTTATGAATTTTTTTTTTAAACGATAGATTATCAAACTTTTTTTATTTTTCAGACCAACCATAATCAAGTTGTCAATTCGGTCGTTCGACCACATTTTTATACCGAGGCTCTATCAGATCTCAATAACGTCGTTATTATTTCTTTTTTAATAATAAATTACACGATATAAGTTCAATGTATACTTAATAACATACCTTTTTTCAAAATCCCAAATAAACCATCTAGTAGTCTAAAAAAATCGGAAAAAACTACCTTTTTTCGGCTCGTCACAGTGCAGTCCTCCCTCAAGTGATCGGTGGTTTTTTTAATTTTTTTTTTAACAGTACTGGTTATTCATGGAAAAATTGAATTGGCAAAAGCAGGAAGAATGAATGAATTTTTTTAAATACGTTATCATTTCTTCGCGTATTTTAACACGATTCCGAAACTTCTACAATATGTTGTTTTGTGTAAAATTATTATTTGTTGCAAAACATTTCTCAACTGCTGAAGAAAGAGGGGACAAACGGATTTTTTTTTCAATTTGGCAAACAATCGGAATAATGTTGGACGCAATTGCGACGGAATACCCTATACGGTACAGAATAATCTTTAATCGAAAAGCAAAGGATCGAAGAAATCGAGGCTGAGAATATCTCTCCTTTAATAATATACGAGTATTTAAGTAGCTCAACGGCATCATAATACGAGCTACTCACGGAGGCAATTCACGTCAGCTGGTGTAACGAGACGGTACTGATTAGTGTACTTATGAAAGTAAGTGCGTACGTGGAGAGGCATTTTAAGCCTGCGTAAATGCGTTATTGTGTATCGGGGTAAAGCAAAACGGCCCGGGTATTGAATTAAACAATCATTGAATTAAACACATATCAATCTCTCGGACCTCGGTGTATAAGAAATTGCGAGTAAGACATCTTTATATGGAATTCATACCCAAAAGTGAATCAATAATCCGCCGATGATTTCAAGCAAAACGAACGAAAAAGAGGAAGAGTAGTTTTTACCGTTACCATTTGCGGTTACACCGTCAGTCGAATACAAAATTCATTATTTAAATTGATTGAATAAGGATTTTTTTTGTAGCTCAAAAGTATTGTAATTTGTTATTGTAAATGGCAATTTAAATAAATTGCTAAATATTTTGCGTTACATTTAGTTACATTTATGTCAATAATTAATTATCAAACGTTATGTTTTTTGGAGAATCAATTTTTTTTTAGTTATACTGGACACTTGAAGCGAATGCTATATACGGGGGCGCCGATGACAATCCACTTTCATTGTCACAGTAGCTTAATTACATTGTATACTGCATGTACCGATGCGTAGACTGACCTGCACATTTACTCATCCTATTCGTATATCCACGTGCACACGGAAAAATTAACATACACTCCCGCTCAAAAGTTTGGATACACTCATCGATATTTCTTGCCGCACTTGAAGTTGGATAACTCTGCCAAAAAAAAAGATATCCAAATTCCCAAGGCGGCATTTGAAAAAGGGTGTATCAGGCTACAGTTTGTCGATTTTTAAAAATTTTTACGATTTTTTTTCGACCCAGTACGCTCTTTGGTACTTGACCGTTTTTAGGCCTCTTTTCGACCATCGCGAATCGGGCGCACATTTTAAGGAAATTTTTTGTATTTTTTTTTACCATGAAAAACTCAAAAGGGATGATAAAAGCTCCATCTTCCTCTATTTAAAAAATTTTTGCGATTTTTTTTCGGAATGTCATTTCATTTTTTGCTAAAAAAGATAGATTTTGAAAAATTCAGAATAACTCGAGAACAATAGGGTTTCAAAAAAAACATTAGGAATGAAAAAAGTTGCGTATTTTTATACTGAATCGCCTGGAATTTTTTCAGAATTTTTCCCCGAATTTTTTTTTGGGTATTCTCACTCAATAAAAATACTCAAAAAAAAAAAATTTCGGAGAAAAATTCTGAAAAAATTCCAGGCGATCCAGTATAAAAATACGCAACTTTTTGCATCCTTGATGTTTTTTTTAAACCCTATTGTTCTCGAGTTATTCTGAATTTTTCAAAATCTATCTTTTTTAGCAAAAAATGAAATGACATTTCGAAAAAAAATCGCAAAAATCTTTTGAATAGAAGAAGATGGAGCTTTTATCATCCCTTTTGAGTTTTTCATGGTAAAAAAAATACAAAAAATTTCCTTAAAATGTACTCGCGTAACTCGTGAGAGTTACGAGTAAAAATACTCACCTCATCTAGACGAGTTTTTCGTCGAAAAATCCGCCTTTCGCTCGGCGCACCGCGTTTACGATTCGTGGCATCCGTTCGATGAGTTTATCGAGTTGGTCTTGGTTGAGACTCGACCATGCAGCCTGCAAATGCATCCAGAGATCCCCCATGGAAGATGGACAATATTTCCGGATTTTCCGATCAAGCTCTTCCCACAGAAGCTCGATCGGATTGAGGTCCGGTGATTGCGGCGGCCAAACCATGTTGGTGATGATCCCAGTCTTTTCCTTATTTTCCAGATATCCTCTGCAGAGTCTGGAGCTGTGCTTCGGATCGTTGTCCTGCTGCATAACAAAACCATGGCCAATGGTTCGGAGACCGGATGGAAGAGCGTGTCGAACTAGTATCTGTTTGTATTCTTCCTTTCTCATAATTCCTTCGACTTTTATTAAGTCTCCGGTACCATGACCCGAAAAACAGCCCCACACCATCACAGAGCCACCCCCATGTTTCACAGTGGGCAGTAAGCATTGGGGTGCCATTTTTTCTCCGGGATTTCTTCTCACGAACACTCGTCGACGAGATCCAAATACGATAAATTTGGACTCGTCGGTCCGCAAAACATTTTTCCACTGAGCTACTGTCCACTTTCGATGTTTTAAAGCCCACTGGTACCGTTTTTTTTTATTAACGAGACGCAGCAGGGGTTTTTTTATCGCGACACAGCCTCGGAGCCCAGAATCGAACAGCCGACGTTTTACTGTTGCCAGTGATATCGAGGGTTCGTTCGATTGATTATATTCTGCTCGAATTTCCGCGGCGGTTAATCTTCGATTCCTCTTACTAGTGAGGATGATCTTTTGATCGTCTTGGGGAGTTGTTTTTTTTGGCCGGCCGAAGCGACGACGATCCTGATGAGTGCCCGTCAATTTCCACCTCGCGATCGTTGTCTGGATCCCTTTCAAAGAAACTCTAATTTCTCTTGCAATTTTTCGATATGGAACTCCTTTTTTCCATAGCGCTACTATTGCACCCCGTTTATCGAGAGAAATCTGTTTTTTCCGTGCCATTTATGAAAAATTGATCAATAATTTTCTTGCGAAAATATGCAAATTACGTTTGATTTTGTACTCGCGTTTGAAGCATTCGCGCAGAACTGACTGTCGTCGTCGACAATGCTTATAGTATTCTTGTAGACAAAGCTTGTAGATTATAGTATAATTTCACGACAAAACGATTGTTTTCTTTTTCATGCTTTACCGTGTCCTCAAGGTTATTCAATGCCGTTTTTCTGCAACGCTGTCGCGTGAAAAATAAATCAATATTTTCTCATATTTTTTTCTATTTACATTTTTAATAGAAGAAGAAAGAAGAAAAGAAAAAAGGAGAAAAAAATAGAAGGAAGAAGGAGAAATTTTGCGGAATACTACAAGCATTGTCGACGACGACAGTCAGTTCTGCGCGAATGCTTCAAACGCGAGTACAAAATCAAACGTAATTTGCATATTTTCGCAAGAAAATTATTGATCAATTTTTCATAAATGGCACGGAAAAAACAGATTTCTCTCGATAAACGGGGTGCAATAGTAGCGCTATGGAAAAAAGGAGTTCCATATTGAAAAATTGCAAGAGAAATTAGAGTTTCTTTGAAAGGGATCCAGACAACGATCGCGAGGTGGAAATTGACGGGCACTCATCAGGATCGTCGTCGCTTCGGCCGGCCAAAAAAAACAACTCCCCAAGACGATCAAAAGATCATCCTCACTAGTAAGAGGAATCGAAGATTAACCGCCGCGGAAATTCGAGCAGAATATAATCAATCGAACGAACCCTCGATATCACTGGCAACAGTAAAACGTCGGCTGTTCGATTCTGGGCTCCGAGGCTGTGTCGCGATAAAAAAACCCCTGCTGCGTCTCGTTAATAAAAAAAACGGTACCAGTGGGCTTTAAAACATCGAAAGTGGACAGTAGCTCAGTGGAAAAATGTTTTGTGGACCGACGAGTCCAAATTCATCGTATTTGGATCTCGTCGACGAGTGTTCGTGAGAAGAAATCCCGGAGAAAAAATGGCACCCCAATGCTTACTGCCCACTGTGAAACATGGGGGTGGCTCTGTGATGGTGTGGGGCTGTTTTTCGGGTCATGGTACCGGAGACTTAATAAAAGTCGAAGGAATTATGAGAAAGGAAGAATACAAACAGATACTAGTTCGACACGCTCTTCCATCCGGTCTCCGAACCATTGGCCATGGTTTTGTTATGCACCAGGACAACGATCCGAAGCACAGCTCCAGACTCTGCAGAGGATATCTGGAAAATAAGGAAAAGACTGGGATCATCACCAACATGGTTTGGCCGCCGCAATCACCGGACCTCAATCCGATCGAGCTTCTGTGGGAAGAGCTTGATCGGAAAATCCGGAAATATTGTCCATCTTCCACGGGGGATCTCTGGATGCATTTGCAGGCTGCATGGTCGAGTCTCAACCAAGACCAACACGATAAACTCATCGAACGGATGCCACGAATCGTAAACGCGGTGCGCCGAGCGAAAGGCGGCTTTTTCGACGAAAAACTCGTCTAGATGAGGTGAGTGTTTTTACTCGTAACTCTCACGAGTTACGCGAGTACATTTTAAGGAAATTTTTTGTATTTTTTTTACCATGAAAAACTCAAAAGGGATGATAAAAGCTCCATCTTCCTCTATTCAAAAAATTTTTGCGATTTTTTTTCGAAATGTCATTTCATTTTTTGCTAAAAAAGATAGATTTTGAAAAATTCAGAATAACTCGAGAACAATAGGGTTTAAAAAAAAACATCAAGGATGCAAAAAGTTGCGTATTTTTATACTGGATCGCCTGGAATTTTTTCAGAATTTTTCTCCGAAATTTTTTTTTTTTTGAGTATTTTTATTGAGTGAGAATACTCAAAAAAAAAAATTCGGGGAAAAATTCTGAAAAAATTCCAGGCGATTCAATATAAAAATACGCAACTTTTTTCATCCCTGATGTTTTTTTTTAAACCCTATTGTTCTCGAGTTATTCTGAATTTTTCAAAATCTATCTTTTTTAGCAAAAAATGAAATGACATTTCGAAAAAAAATCGCAAAAATTTTTTAAATAGAGGAAGATGGAGTTTTTATCATCCCTTTTGAGTTTTTCATGGTAAAAAAAATACAAAAAATTTCCTTAAAATGTGCGCCCGATTCGCGGATGTCGAAAAAAGGCCTTAAAACGGTCAAGTACCAAAGAGCGTACTGGGTCGAAAAAAAATCGTTAAAATTTTTAAAAATCGACAAACTGTAGCCTGATATACCCTTTTTCAAACGCCGTCTTGGGAATTTGGATATCTTTTTTTTTGGCAGAGTTATCCAACTTCAAGTGCGGCAAGAAATATCGATGAGTGTATCCAAACTTTTGAGCGGGAGTGTATCTACACATGTTAATGAAAACATTTTACTATGTTACGACAGTATTTTGTATGGAAATTTGAAAGAATCGATTTTTAAATTTCTTTTTATTATTCTACAGACCTTTCTGAATACGTCTTTGAAAACCGTTTTATGATACCTATAAGATTAGCCGAGTTATGGAAATTATAAGGAGTACCTACGCTCGGGGAGCGAGGTCGAGACAGCGAGAGTAGAAGACACACTATGGGCCTGGTATCAATGATTCCATGTAAGTTGACAAATTTCATGATTTATTCATTCCCAAATTTTCAAACGCGTTTTTCTAAAAACCACGTTTTTCAAATCGGTACCCAAAATTTCTCGAAAACCAATGAACCGATTGCCTTGGGGTTTTTTGTGTTTATTCTGTACACCATTATCTAGTACTTGTCATAGGATTTTTTTTTCGTTACTTAGTTTTTGTTTTATAGGCAAAAAAAAATAATGTTTGGCCCAAAAATCACTATTTATGTTCAAACGTCCGTCATTTTGTTATGAATCGATATTTTCAAAATCGATTATGACAAGTACTAGATTATAGTATCTAATTTAATAATCTTTTTGGTTTTTTTTAGATGATTTTTGAAAAAACGCCAGTAGGTACGGTATACGCAGTTTTTTTTTACGACGCTCCAAGGATCATACAATATTCTTGTATATTTTTGATGTTTTTAAATGAAGAAAATTAAACATATTTTTGAATGTATATACTTTTAGATAATTAAAACCCCAATCCGAAATTTCAAATAATTTTCCTTGAAAAAATTCACAAAAATGACCTTTTTTCCGGCCTCTAGGTGTATATCTCCCCTTAAATGCGTTTTTCTCGAAACTTTTTTAAAAATCGGCCGATTAATTGGCCGATTGAGCTCAGATTTGGCATACATCTTCAGCAGACTGTTTTTTAACGTTGGTAGCAGAATTCTGTCAAAATAATTTCTTTTTTATATAACTCATAGATTATTTAGAAAAATAGGTAATCAAAGTTTAGTATGCCACCATTTTGTACATTTTTACAAGCTTTTATTTAACTTGACTTTCTGTGAGATGCAAAACGGAAAATCGATATTTGACACACTTCCCGACTACTTAGAGCTCTGAAATTTTGTAAAGATGCATTTAACAGGTGACAATGCAAGATTCACCTTAAAAAATATATATACATAAAATTTTCAACTTTTCATGTCAAATTAGCGATATTTCATCATCCATTTAAATCTCACTAGCACATACAAACAAATTCGTAGCCGACTGTATTTGTATGCGTATAGTTTATATGCAGCAATTAGTCGTAAGTTCAATCTCAATTACAGTCTTTGTTGTTTTTTACAAGCATGCCATATTCCTAACGTACAAACTCGTATACTCGTTAATTACTAGTAAAATCAATTAAAGACTAAAAAGTTGAAAATATTTTTTTACCAAGTTACCAAGTCATTTATATCACTCCGTCAACATATCAACTGTATTTAATTTACTGTAAAACAATCTTAGATTTCTTAAATAAAAATCCCGAACCTGAGTATAAACGTGTCATAATAATTTCTCTAATTACTATTGTGCCAAATTAAATACGGTTAATTGAACTGAATTGATCAAATTTATTATTCATTTAGAAAGTTGAGCGCCCTAAGCTTTTATTTATAGTCACATATACGCGACTTGGTAAAAAAAATGTTTTTCTAGTTTTTAGTACATTCAATAAAAGCTCGTTTTTTTAAATATTTTTTTACATGTACATTTTTCGCTGTATCAGGTACTAAACATCACAACATTCATACAGATTAACAATATGTTAGGTTTGTTTTCAGATTTATACAACATCCATAACATTGCTCGCCAATTGGGGGCGTTTTCCGCGCACTGTTGTAACAAACGTGCAAAAGTACACGTGTCAATTTTTTTTTTTAATTTGTACATATTCTCGAAGGATCAATAAACATGTATATTTTCTTATGTATTTAATCCTAGAAATCATAAAAAATGTATTTTCACGTACTCATCGATATTTCGAATGTTTTCTCTCTCTTTCTGCTTTTACGACAGCAGCAAGTCTTTTGGAGCCATCAAAAATTTCGACAGCGAGATACATTTTACGAAGGCTGTATATATTACGTATGTTCAAATATATGTCAATTATATCTATATATAGTTGATAGAACATACGTATAGTCTCTATGTCACGTTGCCCACCGTACATAATTGGTAGGTTGACGGACTCACCGTGTAATGCATATGAATTACAATCAAAATGCATTACCATAACCCGACTAGAAACTTTCCCCTCGGAGTATTTCGTCTCTTCGACTAACATTACAAATGCCGTGGACGAATTATTGCGCACTGCAAATTTTAATCAGCGCTCACAAACGCTGCTAACTCTCGCGTAAAAGGCACACAAAAAAGCTACAACAAATGGTGTTGTAGCTGTTTTTTTTTGCGTAAGCTTCTTCTGTCTTATTGTAGAAAACTTTTGAGCAAATTTAAAGTTATATATGAATATTCGAATTTTATATTTGGAAAAACAAAGTGAGGAGTCGGTCGCTTAAAATACAGATGCGGAAGTCGCGCCCAAAAGGTTCAACCAACCTAGGTTCCGGCTCGAGGTATGCTCACTCGCACGAAAATCCTCTTTTGGTGTAGCTAGATTTTTTTGATGTCACGTTACCAACCATTATAATGAATGAGGTTGAAGTCAGCATCGTTAGAATTCAATGACAATTAATATTTCTAAATTCCTCTAAAGGGTTATGCCTGGTTGTAAAAGTGGAAAAATCACTTTTTTCAAAATCAATATATTTTGACAGTAGATCATCTTATTAATGTTGCCGGGAAATTTCAAGGTGATCGGATTAAAATTGACAGATTTATAGGCTGGTATATTAAGAGGCTGTACCAATGTGACACTTAAAAAAAATCGATTTTTTTTGCCTTTTTCGGCAGTTTATACTTTCAACAATATGAGATGAGATTTTTATACTTTCAAGAATATGGAATTATATTTTTTCAACTTTGCTGACATTGTAACTCAAAGAGCAATTATCCGATTGACTTGAAATTTGAACTGGGTACTCTTAAATATATTTACTCTACAAAGACGTAGGATATTTTTGATTGGATGAAAATTGACGATTTGGCATTTAAAAAAAACGACCATTTTATAGGCAAGAAAGCAGACTCTTTTTTCATAACTACAGCACTTTGTTAGATTTTGATATTTTTCGAAAATCCTACTTCATTGTACAGGAAATACCATCCAGTTTAACGAAATGTTTTCCTTTTTCGGCTTCAGCTACTCAATCGGCCGGAATCATGTCAGCAGTGGAGGAACTTTTTTTTGGCGCCTCCGAAGGCCGCGCATAAGTCGCTTGGATCTCAATATTTTCTATGAAAAAAATTGTGTAATATAGGTCAAATATAGCCAAAAAAATTCTTAATTTTCCGAAACATTTAATTGAGTACTCTTCTTCCAAAAAATTCCCGAAAATCACGCAAATTTCAGCGTTCGCACTGATATAGCCCCTTAACGCCAGGCTTCAATCCATAGGATTTTCATAATTTTTTTTAAGCTTCACTAAATATATTATATCCTCTCTGTAAAATTGCAGAGTTGGTTATCGACCTAATTACAGAGAAACAAAATATTACAATTTCCTGTTTTCGTGAAAGAATTCGGAAACGCCATATGAAAACCCACTTTCCGGTCGCTACAAAAGTGCATATAACAGTAGGAATCCGTCAGATTCTTAAAAATAATCACATTTACATACTTGACACTTGTAGTAACTAAATACTCTCAGAAAAAATTACGCTTATTGACCAAATTTTTATGTAATATCAAGTTTATTTCGAACTTCCGGTATTGGATTTATGACCACTTGCTACGATCAAGCGACGTGACAGCAAGGCAACAGCTGACTGTAGTCCTAACCTCATCTCACTCATTCGAATTTCCACGCATATTTCATTTTTAACCGACATATTTCGTCAACACAAATTTTCCACGTTTTTTGCCAGTCGTGGCTCGAATACAATGCTTTATAGTTCCCGCACTTGAAATTGTTTTGACAGATCGACGTTGAAAAGCATGGAGGTTAAACTCGCATGGTTTAGTAAAAAGAGACGGAGATAGAACCAATGTTGCCGAATATCAAACCTAGAAATACCGCGCGAATCGTTGAAATAACCATTTTTTCATTTTTCTAATTAAATGTCAACATTCATTAAACGGTTCACACATGGAAAATTTTAGTTATTACAAATTATTTTTTGTTGCATATGTCAAAAATATAAATTGTACAAGTCTGAAGTATGAACAGTGGTATGACTAGTGTGAAACGATAGGACTACCTTAAACGCTTTTTTCTCGAAATCAGGTTTTCAAAATCGGTGAACAAAATATTTCGAAAACTACGGAATCGGTCTTTCTGAATTTTTTGGGCTCTTTCTAAATGGAAAATTATAGTTTTAGATGAAAACGAACGGAAAATGACATTTTTTCGAAAATATCAAGACTCTCACTTGAACACGAGCTATTGTTTTTAAATTTGATATTTCGAAAATTGTTTCGATTAATCGTAGGGTAAACTAATATACTAACGATATCTGTTCGATTGTGTTATATTAGATAACCTGGTTCAGAAGGGCATTGCTCATTGCAAAAGACGTTTTTGAGAGGTGCTTCCCGAACATAAAACGATTATAAATGAATATTTTTACAAAAAAAATAGATAATGCTCTTCAGATGATACTTTTTCAAATTCCTAATTTTTGTAGGAATTCATCACCACGATTTTCTTTGAAATAATCCCAAAAGTCAGCTGTTTTCGACTGTTACAACTACTCATAATTCGTTAATTTCTTTTGGCTCATTTTTCCAACAAAATCCCTCAACCATTTTTTATGATATTTATTTAGCGATCTTTGGTATAACACTATAAACAAATGACTTTTATTATGTTCAAAATAAGGAAAATAAAATGTCAAAAAGAGCTTTCGTTGTGTTCCAACGATGCAAACTTCAACACCATTATAATCTGTTTGCTATAGCTTTGAGACAAAGTTTCATTTAAAAAAAAACATTGTTCTCGTGTCATTTATCTCTTCTTCTCTCCATTTCGCTTCTTTCCTCCCCCCCCCCCGCTTTGCCACGCTCTTTCTCGCTCGTATAAAATGATTTTAGTCATAGGCTGGGAACCATGAATCTCTTCACAGCATTGTCGCTATAAAGATTGTTCTTCAAACGCAATGACTGTTGAAAATTATAGCACGACAGGATTTCCAATGCGTAAAAATTTTCAACAATTTCCCAACTATATCCCGAAAGTTAGGTTTTCTGTAGAACATGTAATGTTAAAAATTATAATAAAAATTTCGAATACAAAAAAAAGATTTCTTTTACTTGAAATAAAATTAAAAAATTAACTTAACATAAAAAATTTCCATAATATTGAATAAAATTGCTGTTAGAAAAACGTCCTCTCACGAAAATTAAAAAGTGTCGACTTTAGGCGAGCCGATAGTTCCAGTTTATTCAAATGTTTCCACTATTCGAAAATTTGTGATTTTTTGTAGATGAATTTTTTTATCGAATTATTAGATCGAATAAACTCGATCTAACAATTGGGGAAGAAGAAAACGGCTATAAGAAGAATTTGCAACAACTCACCAGCACTGGCAAATGGTCGAATACGTAGCAAACGAAAAGAATACTGTAGACGGCGGACCTGTCGCCAGTTTCGTCGACCTGAGGTTTCCTTTTCCTGAGACAGGCCCGGCTGTTCGTCGAGCCACTGGTGCACGAGCCGCTCGATGGATCCCAATTTTGCGGATGGCATTCGAACGCTCCTGATGAATTTTTCGAGCTCGCTTCCGAAAGATCGGATACGGATTTCAGTAATTCCGCCTTTGGTGATCGACACGCGTCACGGAAAATCGCCGTGCCGAGTGCAAATATCGTCGCGAGGGTCAGTAACGCGCGAAGTGAATTTACGAATATTCCGTACTTCACCGATACCTCGTGGGCCAAAAAAACGCATACTTCCGGCTCGAAATTCAGCACACCCGTTATACCGATGCACGCACTAACCACACTCAGGCTAACCAGATGGTACTTTATATGATTTTTCGTCAAGCACGTCTCATCCTTGCCGATAGCCGCAAAGATCGCGATCGAAGTCAGAGTCAGTTCTTGAAGGATACTCGAGGAGTTGAGGACCCATACCAGGGTCGAGCATATCTCTGGGAACGGGAGAAGTTCATGTTAATATTTGGAATCCACATGGACTGTCCACTTGCATGGAAGATTACTTTGCTATGATTATTTTCGATTGAAACATCCAAACGACAGTGTCGAATAGTCTATAAGATTGCCAGCTATTCGTGGAGCCAATTAGGAAAAGGAGGTGGAGGAACTAGGATCGTGGAGGAACAACTCTCAAAATCGAACTCCGAAACATCAGGAAAATCGTAAATATATGCTACACTGAGAAAAAAACATCATTGATCCAATAGCATTGGTGTCATTGAATGAAATTTCGTGATTCGATTGTAAAATTGTTCGTGTAAATAATCGGATTTATTAGGGCAGATAAAACGCTATTGACTTAAATAACATGATAAAATAGAAAGTTTTTTTTTCATTCAAAAGATATATTGTTAGCCGGGAACAATATATTCTTGAAACTATCTTAAAAATTATCGCGAACGAATTATATAGTTTTGAATGCATTTTCTGCAACAAACAAAAATGCGTTTCAATTCATAACATGAATATTGTTGATTCGAGTATGCAAGAAAATTTGAATTTCGCTCATTTGATTCAGATAAAATTTCTATTGAGTAAGTATGTTATTTTATTTTTTTTCACCATATCCGATACTGATATCCAAGTACATTATTCGTTAAAATATTAATATTTTATTTTGATTGAAAAATATTAAGCAAATGTCTGAATTGGTTAAAAAATTATGTGAAAATAAAATTTGTTTCCTGCGCATTTGGTTGAAAAAATTCAACCAAATCATGGCCGAGCGCCACCGAAAGTATAGGTGTGAGGAAACCCGTAGTTCTCGGAGTAAACGCTAGGAGCCGCACGCGCGCTCGTTTCTCGTAAGCGTAGCGCGAACCGAAAATCTACTTAAGGGCGGGGTAAAGTATTAAAATTTTTTTTTCATTTTTTTTACCTTTTTAAATGAATGTATAATATATCAAGAATATTGTGTTAAAATTTCAAGTCGATCGGAGTAAAATTGACAAAGTTATGAGTATTTGAGCGTCTATTGCTCCATGCCGACCAAACTCTTCTGCGTTTTTCAAACCGTTTTTTTGAGACTTGTCATATTTGAAGTCCGTGTGCACGATAACTCAAAATCTAATGGACCAACCGCTTTGAAATTTTGCACAGTACTTCTTCACATAATTCACCCGGTATTGTCGAGAGCTTTTTTGTTTTTTTTTAATAATTACTAATTTTTCAACAACAAATTAGCCGATTTTTTTTAGCGAAAATCGGGTTTTTGGCTCCCAAGTGCTACGAAAAATCGAAAAATCGAAAGAAAAAAAATCCTCCCGTCATTACCTCGAGAAACATCTCCTTTAACAAATGCATTTTGATTTTTTTGTTCCAGATGATTCTGTTGCGAGTTATGGTGCACACCGCAAACCAACTTTTTTTCGAGGCGCCTCCGGGGTTTAATTTTCACTCGCTCAATTTTGAATATTTTGTAATGCAAATTTAGGAGAATGTTGTTCAAATGTTACTTTATTATATGTAAATTTTTCAATAAACGAACACTATTCGTTACGCCAAAAAAAAATCTTAAAAACATGCCTTGTTTCACCGAATTAACTTTACCCCGTCCTTAAACGCCGGAGAAACTCTAAAGAGTATCGCCTCTTGGCCTGTGGCTAAGATCAAAGTGTAGTATCTGTTCTTATCAGTTGAATATCTGATATTCTCTCCATGAATATTCCATTGGAAATCTGACATTCTCTCCACTATTATCGTGGATGATCATTCTAATGCTCACTTTTCATTTAAGATTTAAAACAAATTGAAAATCTTACGTCCCATGGCATATTCGTCTCGATGCAGTAAAGAAATAATTAATTCTATTGATTATATTGTTGTACGAAATAAAAAATATTGTAGCACCCGCTTAATTATTTCATCCATACACCTACGGATTGTATATAGAATCATTTCAATAAAATATACTTTTATTTGAACGATAATGTAGATATTCGGAGAACAGAAGAGCTTTTTCAAATAAAATAACACGTTATTTAAATCAATCATATTTTCCAATATTTTATAGTATTGTAACAATCTCATATATCGGTGGCACTCCGCAGCAGCACATTTATTTGGATCAACCAATATATTTTTTTGTTTTAATTGATTTTCTTTCTCAGTGTACGTTGCTTCAAATATCAAAGTATCCATCGATTCCGGCTCCAAGCTGCTGAAGCATCAATAGATCCGAACCTAGGCCAGATCAATTCTTACCTCCGAAATGATTCGCCGGTCTTATGAGTGTCAAAATCGCGTAAAACAGGAGACCTAATTGGTGAGCGAGACTCTGCGCAAGTATAGCGGCCGAGAGGACATCGATCCTGCGCTTCAAGGACGACGCCTGGTTCTGGTAGATGAGCAGGCACCACGACAGCAGAAGAATGCAGATTGGCGAACCGACGCACGTTGCCAGCCATTCACCCACCTCGCTTCGCATCTCTGTAACATCGGAACAACATTCTTCAGAGCCACACACGAGTATCATCGTGAATTCATCGCTTGCTCTTTCGAGTCCCAGACAATTGCGCTACTACCAAAGAGGTAAGCGTGTCGTAACCGTTGTTCTCACTTTCCATTGCAAATTCATTCAAAATCAGAAAAAGATTCCGCTGACTTTGTCTTTGTAGCATTGTTTCGGCGATTTGCAGCACGCGGTACCTTTTATCGGCTAAGCACATCAATAAAATATTGATTTAGTCCATCTTTTCGTAGCTCATGAATCTTAAACGTCAGATTTTTTTGGAGCCAATTGTCCGATGTTGAGGAGACACCAGCGTCTTGCCGATGAACGTAAGGTTGTTATGGGATTAAGTCAACATGTTACCACGGAGCTGAAATTTTTTCTGGACCTTTGTAACCTCTTTGCTGATCATCCTGTGAAGTTTCAATACGATCCACAGTACCGTTTTTTTTAGAACAAAATCGGCAACTCGAGATATTTCGTGGGCTAATTACATTACTCTTATGGAAAAGTCCCAATCATTTTTCAGTACATTATTAATAACTGCTAAGTGAATGTTACCACGGAGCTGAAAAAATAGTTACGGTTCGACTAATTATCGGACTAACCGTTGGTACCGTGAAAATGAGGATTCACAGTACCGTTATGAAATTATTAATTTTTCTCGCTAGCGAATTTTTGCGAAAATCAAGCACACAAAATATTAGACTGTGCAATCATGGCAATGTCGTAGACGGCACAAATGCTACCTATATTATCGGTATTCGGTAATTATGCCCGGGAACCTCAAACTATTCGGTCAGGATAATTAACAACGAATATTATTGGTACTTATTCTCTTAATTAGTAATAATTATTTAATATTAATTTGATAACTATGTTCAGAAATTATACATTTCTAGACATTTCTAGGCAAAGACAAAATAACGCGGATTTTTTTTCATACATAATTTTTTTTAGACTATCAGGAAATTATTAAAGTATTTGATTTCTTCGAGATTATAGACAGCTTTAGTATAGACTTTTTCTTTCCAGCGGATTTTTTTTAACTCGGACCGATACTCTTTTTTGACAGCTCCTTTGGCCGATATCGAGGCACATGTCTCTAACTTCGCGACACTTCTGCCAACCTGGGCATCACGGATATACCATGATTTACGACGTTACCAATTCGTTTCGCGTTAATTGAGCGAGAAAAAGTTATAGAAAATAATTATAGAAAGTAATGAAAACACTTAAATGATCACCGAATGTTCAAAAATGGATATTTTACAAATGGATGTAGAAAATAGTTCGAAAACGCATGTTTAATATGATGATTATTGAAAGCTTACAATTGGTAACAGTCAATCTTATACTTCACCTCCGACGGCTAAACCCCATGACAACCGTAACGGACACTAATTTTTTATGTACACTGATCAGCCAGATCAAATGTTCATTGTCAAGTCTTGATGAGTCTCACCGCATCGTTTTCGAGAAAACATTTCGCAATTCCGCCAGTTCCTTGTGGAAAATCCTGCATTCGGCAGTAAGTACTATCTCTTGCGATCCTTGACAACAAAAACTCTAGTCCAATTGGCAAGAGATTACTTCATTAGAATCTGTGTTTCAACGTCTAGATTTTGATATTTATTTCCCGAAACCAATGTATCGGCACTCATACCAATGTTAAACATTTGTTGGATGTATCTGCGTCTAAAAAAATCCGCATCCTCCGGCATTTATGGATAAAACGCGGGACCCTCCTCAAATCATATCAATCTCTCCAGCCACCATAGTCCTGGGAGGAATGTGGAATGTTAAAGGAGCGGCGTTCTCTGGAACACTCATACATCGCGAACGATGTTTTCATTTCGGAAAATAACGAAAGGTTAAGATCGGCGAAGAGCAAAAGAAATACCAAATGCTTGCAAATGAAGGAAACACCTGTAGACTAAGATATGTTGAAAACTGGTTGTCTGGGGTAATCTTCTGCGGCTTGTTAAAATGAGGGAGGAGGAGGAGATTCGCGGTTGAGAACCTTTTGCTGTACCGTTCTTGAGCATATTCCCGGCAACTTTTGTGCTTGATAACGACTCTCTGATGACCCCATCTCATGAGTATTTATTTTGGCGAAATGCTGAGAAATGCTGAGAACATCCTCTTCTGTTGTCGCTTCGAAGAGGTTTCATTTCTATTTTGGATTCTGGTTTGTTATGAATTTGTGGCGTTATCTTTTTGAAGGTAGGCTGCTTCAGGTTGCTTCTGGCCCCCAGCCCTTCGTCTCTCTTCGATAAACATCTTTCACACGTGTTGCGTTTCGCTGGGCTCGCCCAGCAGAGGGCAAGCCCAGGTCCGGAGGGTCAATGAGGCCTGTGCCTTGGTGAGTGGAACGCTGCCGATCTCATTATAATAAATATGTCGGTCAGTGAGGATAGTGAGCCATTGAGCCGAAGAGTTTAAGTGACTGTACGGGCCGAAAGACAATGAGGAGAATGAGGGGCTGGCAAGTGAGCGGCGCGGAGGGGGGAGGGGAAAAGCGAGTGTCTGCTGCGAGAACATTGAGAGAGTATATTGCGGTAGCAGAGGCACCGCAGAATCGCAAAATACCAGTCACTTGGAAGGCGATTGTGAAGTTCCTCTCACTCGCCTTGTTGCACACAATATGCGAAGAAATGTCATAAAGGAACGAAACGAACACGACGTCGGGAGAAGAAAAAGGAGTGGGCGAATGTTGATGATCTACCGGGAGGAAAATTACCGTACACGCTATATGCTAAAACTGAGGTTTAAAAATGGCGTCAATTATGCTTATTTCTGCCTAAGATGCATTCTCAGAGATAATAAACATTTTGGAGTATATTTTTCCCGATATTACAGTTCAATTTTCCTAAGGGAGAATTCGTTTAACGATCGAATGGATTCTGCCGTTGGAAAGTTTGCCTTAAGGATAAGCTAAGTAGGACACGTTCCTCGAATAACGATCCAGAGTGTCGTTAATAACGTTTGTAATAAATATAATGACAGTAACAATAATATTAATGTTAAAAATGTTATTATATTATGACTGTTATATGATATTGTATTATGATCATTATATTATGATATATTATTATTCTGGCTGTTGTTGTGAATGTATATATTAACAATAATAATTATAATATTAATGACGTTAAAAAATAACACTTTAGGATTTTTTTGATCATAGAGTACAAATCCACGGGTAACTTATTAATTTTTACGAGACGAGCTGTTCATATGAAAAATGTGATTATATTATGACTATTATTTGATATTATATTTGATCATTATATTATGATATATTATTATTCTTGCTGTTGTTGTCGCTGTTGCTGTGAATGTCTATATTAACGATAATAGTTATAATATTAATGACGTTGAAAAATAACACTAGGATTTTTGTTGATGACAGAAAAAAATCTACGGATACTTTATTAATTTTTACGGGACGAGATGTCTTTATCCAATCGGAAAATACATGCCAAATAGAAAATGTATTAAGGCGCTACCCCAGCGTGGACGCTAAAAATTTGGGTGATTTTCGGGAATTTTTTGGAAGACAAGTACTTAATTAAATGTTTCGGAAAATTAAAAATATGTTTGGCTATATTTGACCTATATTACATAATTTTTTCATAGCAAAATATTGAGATCCAAGCGAATTATACGCTGCCTTCGGAGGCGTAAAAAAAAGTTCCTATACTGCTGACATGATTCCGGTCGATTGAGTAGCTGAAACCAAAAAAGGAAAAAATGTCGTTAATCTGGAAGGTATTTCCTGTACAATGACGTAGGATTTTCGAAAAATATCAAAACCTAACAAAATGGCGTAGTTATGAAAAAAAAGTCTGTTTTCTTGCCTATAAAATGGTCGTTTTTTTCAATGCCAAATCCTCAATTTTCATCCAATCAGAAATACCCTACGTCATTGTAGAGTAAATATATTCGAGAGTACTCAGTTAAAATTTCAAGTCAATCGGATAATTGCTCTTTGAGTTACAATGTCACCAAATTTGAAAAATCTCAATTCGAGAAAAATGCGTTTAAAGATTTAACTATCGATTTTTGCAAGATAAACTTATTAGAAATACGGTCTTGAAATTTTCACAGGATATTCTTGAAAGTATAAACTGTCGAAAAAGGCAACAAAAAAATCGATTTTTTGAAAGTGTCACATTCTTACAGCCCCTTAAGGTGGGACAACACTGTGACGGGTAAAAAATATCGATTTTTTTGCATTTCCTCAAAATATACATTTTCAGAAATACGTGAAAAAAATGTATCTAAAAAAAATACGTGAAAAAAAATTATTTTAAAAACATTTTTAAGAGATACGTGAAAAAAATTTAACTTAAAATATGGAAAATTGACTAAGTTCCAGACGATTTAGCGAGCGCAGGTAGCGCAACAATTCACGGGTACTAAAACTTCCAATCGCGTTTTTCTCGAAAGGACTTTACTCGACCTGGCCAGAATCATAACTCTAGCTAAAATTTTCCGATTTTCAATTATACAAAAACAAACTTTCCGCGATTGCAGTGGCTATCGATGTTCGTAGCCGTTTTTCCCCAATTAAATATTTTTTTCAGCCCCCCAATATGAATAAAAATTTCGCCAACATTATACTTTTTTTGTCACACGCGTTATTTTGCGAATTTCTAAAAAAAAAAAAAAAACGGCTACATGCAACGAGAACTGCATTTATATACACCATAAAACTTTTTTATTTTTCAGACCAACTACTCGCAAGTTATCGATCCGGCCGTTGGACTACTTTTTATACAGAGGCTCTATTATACCTCAATAACGTTGTCAATTTTTAATTTACGAAAAATATAAATTTCCCCGAATTAAGTTCAATATACGCTTTGCAACATACCTCTTTTCCAAATCCCAAATAGATAAACTACTAGACGTAAAAAATCGGTAAAAATTACCTTTTTTCGGTATGTCACAGTGGTGCCCCCCCCCCCCTTAAAATTGAATAAAGATGAGAAAAATAAACACGGAATATATTTCCTCGATTTGGATGAACCGTGTTGAAGTAGAAGAATGTCGTCTTTTTTTTTCTTAACTTATTTTTCCACGTTTAGTACTCCCGAGGAACGATGCATACTCAAGCATAACCTATTTTGTTACACCCTGGATTATTCATTCCCTTTCTTCTTTTTCTACGTCTCTGTACCTTTCATCTCGCTCTATCTTGGTACGTAACACTTCAGGTCTATTCCTCCAGCTCGTCGTGACCCTCTCGACTCGGTTCATTCTTCATCCTTGTTCTGCCTCCGGGGGCCGTATATGTGTTGCCCTAATGCAGGGTCCGTAGCCTTTCTCTGTCTCTCGCGCACTCTGCAACACTACAGCTGCAACTTTCTATTCGAGCGCCAAAGCGCGCCGCGGTCTAATTTATCGTGCAAGTGAAGCGGAGCCGAAGTAAGGCTACGCTCGAAGGAATCACACGAAGGTACCAATTCCAGTCTTTTCTATATTCAATATGATTTAGCAATTTTTAACATCGCATGTGTGTTGTGCAAATGCGCGAGAAGCGTATTTTATGCGAATAATTCGAGTGCTCCGAATCGAAAACAATTTTTTTCAATGCTTGCGAATTTATTAGGGAAGGCGATGCCTTTAGGCGAGAAAAAAATACGCTGACTTTTATGATTTTTTTTTAAAGAAAACATTTCTTCACTATTTTTGGGACTGACGGTATGTTTTATTACTACTTTTGGCTGTAATCTGTTATTAAGGATTTTTGTTGAATATTAAATCTTGCCGTTTAAAGAAAAAATTATTTTATTGATTTATTATTTATTTATTTATAAAAAAATTATGTATTTTTTTCAATGGTATTTTTGTTTCATTGATCTTTAAAAGTAGCGGAGGTATAGCACGGTTTTCTAAACTGCATTTTCAAAACGGGCGTGACGCATAGCTAGAAATTAATCGACCGATTCTTATGTGATTTGGTATAAATCTTTGTAACCTTGTTGTCCAAAACATGATCCTGAAGGTTCTTGAAAATTTGAAGTAAAGTATTTTTCATTGCAAAATGTAGTCATTTTTTTCGGAAGATTCAATATTTTTATTACAAAGCATACCATTCCAACGATTCCCAACATTTTTCAATTTTTCTTGGTCCACATTCTGCGTATGAGTGTTAAGGAAAGAAAAAACTTTGTTGGTTTTTTTTTTTATTAATACCGTCGACCGTGCTATAATACCTCAGCCATTTCTAAATATTAATAAAAAAAATAAACATGTACCAGCCAAAAGTAGTGATAAAATATATCCTAAGTCCCAAAAATGATTAAGAAATCGTTCCTAAAAAAAAGCATGAAAATCGGCCATTTTTTTCTTGCCCAAAAGTATTTCCTCTCTTAACAGAGTACGCGTAGAGCATTCGCAAATGTCGTAACGTCAACTTCTTTGGAAACTCATGTTGTGTCATAAAAAAAAATCATCGTGTATCATTTCGTAATTCAAAAGAAGTCTTCGAATTTACGAATGGAGTAAATAATTTATAACAGACTCGTGCCATTTTTAAACAAATTCTTTATGAAGTAATGGACAAATTTAAAGCTACCGTGATGTGTGCGAATATTTTTTTCTAATGTCCATTCTCAATGTTAAGGAAATAACAAAAAAGGGCACCTAAAAAGGGCATCGAAGGTTGTCGAATCGTTTGATGCGTTATGATAATCAAAGTTAACGACTTTAGAACATCCTCATCCGCTTAATGGACGGTCAGAAAAGTTACGCGAAGAGAAAAGTTTTTTTCAAATCAACTAAAACTTTATTTGCATCCCGGTTCTTTTGACTTTTGTATGACGCTCGATGAATCACATTTGTACTTCGAAAGTATGTTTCAACCAATTACAACTGAATGACTGCTTTAAAAAAACGTTGATGTCATTTCAATGAAATTTTATTCGTGACAAACAAACTTTCATTTTCATGATAAGCAAACTTTTATATTCTGCAATAGAATTATATATTTAATTTAAACACATTTTATTTCGTCGTAAAAGTATACTGCTGTTGATAGAACAATGTATCTTCCACTTAATATATTAAAATCTAACTAACTTTACTCCTTCTGTAAAAAATCGTTTTTTTTTGTTGATGTAAAGCAAAATCTCGGTCCTTGTCGCTATAAACTAGTGGATTTGAAATTAACGATTTAAGGTTCAAACCAGCATCTTGATTTTTTATTTCAATTTACCATCGCTCGGTTTTGAGGTTATTCACAATTCGAAGAATACAACGCGATGTTTCTCCTGCCGAACATTCATTTTTTCTCTGCGAAATAATTGCTTAGATCCTTTACCAAAAATCCGAAGCTCATTCGAAATGATGGACATGCTTCCAATATAACAATGCCTTTGAGCCCAGCAAATGCATTGATAGAAGTAAATAAAAAAACAGTTGCTTCGAAAAAAAACAAACAAATAAGGAAAATGCAGTGCATTTAGTTGATTCGAACAACGCAATTCTCTCGATGTAGTTATAATGTTCTTGTGTTCGGCACAATTAATTTCAAGCCGACTTAATGCGAAACGATTCGCGTATGGGAAGGGGGAATTAAATTTTTATTGTTACAATTGACCATAAAAGCTCCTTCCGATAGAACCTTCAATGATAACCGGCGTAACAAAAAACCGTTTGCGTAATCCGGACACGATCGAGAAACGTTATCTCGTGTCTCGGGTGGTGACTTGAAAAATTGGAAAGTACAGTAACAAAAATCCGCTTTCGATGGTGACCGACTTTTGGATCATCATCCTACACGATAGAAGTCATATGTTATGCATGTGGGCACACTCATTTTTCGGATCTCCAAACTTTCGGGACCCCGAGAAAAGAGAAAGGAACAGGAAAAGACAGTGAAACTGCGTTTTTTGCACTGTAATTGCCCGTGCTCTGTCGCGGAGTTGTTTGTGAGTATGTATCCATTCTTTTACCCGCTTTAATAAACAATCCAAAGTATCCGGGGTCACTGCATTAAATTCGCCCGAATTTTTTGTTTTGCTTTCAATTGTCGAAACTTTATGTCATCGACTATGTAAGAACCAATGCTCCGTAGAATCCCTTTTTTGTTTTCAATTACTGAAAATTTTATTCGCACCTTGATAAGAATTTGATGGATTTTTTTTTAATTTCACAAAGATCAGTCTTTCGTAATAATTGCAAATGGAGGCTGCCTATACGTTTTCACTTACTTACCTCAATGAAGGCATTTTGAAGTGCTTTTTGCGGAGTGTTTCGACCATACTGTCTTTGAGGCAGTAAATTGTTGTCTAGAGCACCGATTCGGAGGTGACTTTGTGTATGAATTTCGGATAGAATGACTAAAAAAAATACTAAAAAAATAACAACACGTGTTTATTGATATTTGAAGAATATTTATAAATAAAAAATAAAGAATTATTATCATGTACTTTGGTACGTTTGTTTACAACGGTGCACGGAATACGTACCCAATTTACGACCAATTTTGTGGATGTTGTATGAATCCGAGAAAAAAACCAAACGGATTCTTAATTTATATAAGTGTTGTGATGTTTGGTACCAGACACAGCCGAAAAGAACTGCGATCATCAATTTTTCCTATTTTTCGAACCATTCTACGAGTTATACAGGGTGTCTGAGAAATAACGTACGCTCTTCTTGCATCAGGTAGGGAGAAAAATTCTGAGACGAAAAGTCCTCAGTCATTTTTTGATCAGACGCATAGATAATGAATTATGAATTAAAATAAATAGCCAATCTGGTGCGCGCTACCGCGGAAAGGCAGCGTAGAGGGGAGGGATAGGGGAATGCGTTGTAATTGCGCGCGCCTGAAAATGTGTGCGGAGGGAAAATTCCGAAAGCATGTGTGCAAGTGTGTGTGTATGTGTGTGTGTGTGTGTGCAAGTGTGTGCATACGTGTGAGTAATTGAGAGTGTGTGTGTGATTAAGTGTGTGAGTGTGCGTGTGTTGCGCGCGCGCATGTGTGTGTGTGCACTTGCACATGCTTTCGGAATTTTCCCTCCGCACACATTTTCAGGCGCACCCAATTACAACGCATTCCCCTATCCCTCCCCTCTACGCTACCTTTCCGCTGTAGCGCGCACCTGATTGGCTATTTATTTTAATTCATAATTAATTATCTATGCGTCTGATCAAAAAATGGCTGAGGACTTTTCGTCTCAGAATTGTTTTTCCTACCAGATGCTAGAAGGGCGTACGTTACTTCTGGGATACCCTGTATATATATTTTTTAAATATATCGACTCAATTCTGCTACCAACGTTGAAAAACAGTCCACTGGAGGTGTATGGCAAATATGAGCTCAATCGACCAATTGTTTATCGAAATATCGTAGTTGCCGATTTGAGAAGCATAGTTTCGAGAAAAACGCGTTTAATTATAATTTCAATAACTTAATAATAAATTATAATTTCTGTAACTCGACTAATGTTATGAGTATCATTAAGGGGGTATCCCTCGCTGAAAACTTCAAAAAATCGTTTTTTGCATACTGTTATAATGCGAACTTTCAAGAATATTTTAAGACTAACTTGACCCTGAAATTCTAAACATTGACGAAGTTACACCTATTTTAGTGGAACAGTGGGCGTCGGGTTTACCGCGATCCGTTGAGTTTGAACGCGATTATCTCGAAACTACATATCGTGACACGGCGGGATTGATATCTTGAGTAACTTTCACACTGTTGACTTGAATTTGCACTGTTAGCGTTCAAACAGTAGTCATTTTCGGTTCACGATCGCATTTTTCAATTGGATGAACCATTTGTTAATAACAATGACTTCAGCATGCTGTTTTTCAAGAGACAAATGAGGTGTGCTTTGGAGAAGCTGTCATTTTTCGTATCTTTCGAAATTTCGAAAAATGGATCGTGAACCCATAGCCAGTTGGATATATTTGAAGAATTTTTCGTTTGTTTTCGTTACATATTACATTTGAGCGTGGCGGAGATTTGAGACTGCAACGCCAACTGCAACACCACGAACACTTTGACAGATATTCTTCCGAAAGAATTACATTGTAACCATAAACATGTGTACAACATGCTGAGAAAAAATCAATTTATTCTAACCAATGTGTTACTAGATAAAAAAATCATCATTCTGACCCTTTAAATTGGGCTTTCAGAGAGGGATACCCCGTTAAACGGTTTTAACAGGCGTCTTCAGAAAGGTCTGTAGAATAATAAAATAAAATACAAAATGATTCTTTCAATTTTCTAGACAACAATACGGCCTTTGAAGACCAATGAAAAAATTGAAAAACGATTTCGAAACCAATTTTGACCGGACAGTCGATCAAATTTGATAAATACATTACCATACAATTGATTTCAGGTTTATTTGAGATTTTAAGTTTTCTAAATTAACACATATATTTTTAATGTTCCTTCGTATGTCCCTGCGGGCTTTTACGAGCCAGTAGCTTTCACTTTTACCTTACACTTGTCACTTCACCATTTCCAGTTCCTCGTAGACCCCCCGGAGTGTCGCTTCCAGTCCCTACTTCCTAATGCCGTAATCGGGTTCGCGCGAGGGCACAGGGAAACTGCGGAAAACCATTGCCGTTACATGCGGATATATTTTACTGACTGTTATTGGTGTCTACATTCGAAACCCACATCGCTAAAACTTCCCAAAGCAGTTTTCCGATATCAGTGCGAACCAGTCCTGGCTCAACGGTCACCCACCCAACCATTGGTCACTGATGCTTGACATGGGAGATCGCTAAAGAGAGCGCACTCGCATCATCTTTCCCAACCTTTTCATTCCGGATTCCACCTACGCTCGTTAAATTCTTCATCTTTTGGGAGAAACCTCGACCCCGTTTGAAAATGTTAATCCGTGCTTAAAACTCTGCTATCTCATTATAGAGAAAAAAAAAAACTAAGGCGCTGAATAAAAAAAGAAGAAAAAAATTATAATAAAAATTCACAAAATGAACCAACGTTCGGCTCTATCCTTTAAAAATGTGAGACTCTGAGTCTTAGGGTATTTTTCGTTGCAACTTTTGGCTGCGACATAGTTTTTTTTATTAATCTTAAAAAAGGCGTATGTACGGTCTTCTGAACTGCATTTTCAAAACTGGCGTGCCGCATAGCTAAAAAACTAATCCACCGATTGTGATGAAATTTGGTATACATCTTCCTAACCTTATTGTCTAAACCACGACCCCAAATGTTCTTGAAAATGTTCAAAAATTATATTTTTCTATTGCACCACGTAGCCATTTTTTCGATAAATTCAAGCTTCTGTTTCAGAGCGTACCGATTCACCAATTTTCAACATTTCTCACTTTTTCTTGGTTCATATTTTGCGCAACAGTGTCAACGAAAGAAAAATCTTCGTTGGTTTTTTTTTCAGATCAATCCCACCGAAGCTACGTGTCACGCCGTCTGACAACATCCGCCGCAACCCGTTTAGAAGATCATGCCACACCTCTGCCATTTTTGAAGATTAATAAAGACAACAAATACCATGTAACGACCAAGAGCAGTAATAAAACGTATCTTCAGTCTCAAAAATGGTGGAGAAATGTTTCCTTGAAAAAAAAAAATCGTGAAAATCAGCAATTTTTTCTTTGCCTTGAGATATCTCTTCGCATAAATTTAAAAAAATAATACAATACAAATATGTATAACCCATCATGTTCGGTGAAATGATTTCCTCACAATGAAATTCCAGCTCGTACATACGAATTACCATTCTCCACAACAATGGACAGATGAGAACTAGGAAGTATTTCGTGGCTGTGCTGGCAAACGGTGAAGAAAAAAGAATTCTCGAGTTACTACGAGGTAAACGTGGCGCATGGAATCCACGGTAGCTCCTCAGTCGTGAAACCGGAATGGGAAAACGAACGAGCATTCCACGGAGATAGCGGACGCAGAGACGATCAGGTTGTGCTCCGAGCAACGGAGCGGTGTAACACATTTGCGACTGAATCGCTCGTCGGCAATCACTCCCTTTTTTTTTATTTTTATCTACTTCTTTTTACATTTCATTGCTGAATTTTATTCTACAACTGTGTCCTCTTATTTCACCTTTAGTTTTGCGATGCTGGATCGTTTTTACATGAAAAAAAAATGACCTGCAGCTGGAATGGAACGTAGCTGTCCGTAGACGGTGTGCAATTTGCATCGGAATTATTTCGCAATGTTGCACGGAATTTTGAGGGGGGAGATACCTTTAGACGAGGGAAAAATTTGCTGTTTTTCGTGACTTCTTTTATGGAAAGATTTCTTCACCACTTTTGAGAATTAGGGTATATTTTATTTCTATTTTTGGCTGTTAAATGGTATTTTCTTTATTAATGTTTGAAAATGACGGAGTTGTGGCACGGTCTTTGTGCATTTTCAAAACTGGCGTGACGTATAGCTCAAAAACTAATCCACCGATTCTGACCACATTTGGTACAAATCCTTCTAACCTTATTGTCTGAAACATGACCCTAAATATTTTAGGAAATTAAAAAAAAAATTTTCATTTCCATTTTTTTCGAAAAATGCGCTCTTTTAAATCAAGGCTTATCACGATTTTGAAGTTTGCATAGTTGGAACGCAACGACAATTATTTTTGATTTTTCGATTGCCTTATTTTCATGGTCATCCAAAATCTGTTTTTACATAAGTATTCAGGCCAAAGATCTCTGATAAGGATCCTGAAAAACGTTGAAACGATTTTAGCGGTCGAAATTCGTACAAAAAAAATTGGGTTTCGGAACTGTCATTGCCTACCAACGATGCAAACTTCAATATCATTGAAGTTTGCATCGTTGGTAGACAATGACAACCCGCAACCCTTTTAGAAGACCGTGCCATACCTTCGCCATTTTTATAGATTATTTTTAAAAAATACCGCGCAACAGCCAAAAGTAGTAATAAAACATACCCTAAGTCTAAAAAATGGAGGAGAAATATCACCTTTTGAAAAAAATCATTAAAACAGCCATTTTTCCTCGCCTAAAGGTGCCCCCCCCCCTCCGTAAGTATAGAAAAATACACGAATCGAATAAAGAAGAAAAGTAAATTTATGAGTTCTGCAATAGTTGTTTTTTTGTAAGAACTATAATTTAATCTTCCTACCTCGCGGCAGATAAAAGGTCGATGGATCATGTGAAATAAGTTCAAGAAAGTATGAATTATTATTATGGCCTTATTTAATTATATACATTGCAAACACATTGGTTACTGTGCAATCTTTTATCAGCTTGCATACGTCGATCAGTTTTTACTCTTTTCTCTCTCTCCCTCTCTCTCCTTTATTTTATCTGTACCAATCGGTTCTTTCTTCTTTAATGGCTCGTTATTTTTTTTTAAGAAAACGGCATCTCGTCGACCGATCATCTTTCCACCATATACGAGAATACTCTCTTGGTACTTTCTCGATCACGAGAGCACCAACGACGCACGCACACGAGACATTCCACTCGGTAAATCATCGTGTTTCTCTTGTGTTTTGTGTACGTAGCATCCAGAGTGGGCTCGCAAAGAACCCCTCCATCGATAGACGAAAGTTTCTGCCGATACATAGGCATTTCATTATTCACGATTTCCTATTTGATTTGCAACTTTTGTTTTTAATCATTTTTATCTTGTCGAGAAGAAAGCTTCATCTTTATGAAAAAAAAGTCGAGATTTTCATACCAGAACCCCTCAATTAAATGTTTTTTTTTCCAATACTTCTATAGGGGATTTTTCATCGCTTTACATCGGGAGAATGTTGGTTTTTATTTTATTCAGATCGGTGGACAGCTTGTTGGTGAAACTGCAAAACCACCCCTCGACATTCGAGGGGCGGTTTCCCCCCTTAAAAACTTTTTTCCGCCGATAAAAAAAATTCCACTGTTGTCGAACATCCATAAGTGAATATGCATAAGTCGAATATCCATAAGTGGAATATCCATAAGTACGAATATCGATAAGTACAAATACCCATAAGTACGAATACCCATAAGTTGTATATCCATAAGTACGAATATCCATAAGTATGAATATCCATAAGTCGAATATCCATAAGTGTCAGAGTGCCAGAAATGGCAAGAGGTAGAGATAAGTGAGTTTGTTTGGCTTTGTTTTTGCGGATTTGTTTGGGTTTGTTTGGGTTCCCTTTATGGTAACTTTTCCTCTACCTCCCGCCATTTCTGGCACTCATTTATACTTTATACTCATTCATGGATATTCGTACTTATGGATATTTGACTTATTGATATTCACTTATGGATTTTCTATCCCAATAAAAAATTCGTGTCTAAAAGTTTGCAATGCTTTATCACACATATGAGTGGCAACAAAATTGAATTGTATAGAAACATCACCTATAAGTGATGTTTCTTTTGAGATAAATGGTTTGTTTGAATAAAAAAGGTTTTTTAAAAATATTAGCCAACCAGAGTCCTTTTCTATGTTCAATGAAATCATATATTTGCTTCTACTATGTAAATATTTCAATTGATATAACTGGCTTTAAGGAAAGTCGTATGTTTAATTTTAATCAAATTTGAATTACGCCAAATTGACGTAATTAAATTGACATTAATTCTCTCGAGTGTAATTGTTCATTCAATTTAAACAAAAATTTTACTCGATCACACAAGAAAACTGCTCTGGATCCAAAAAGAGAAACTAAAAGTGAAAAGCAGCAATCGGATTTTTATTTTTTTTAAGTTCCAAGGTTAGGTTATGAGGTTATTAATAATATGATCGTTATACAACACCATGTTCTCGTTCACAGCACGCTCTTGATCTAATACACATTTATTTCAAGCTGATGATTCATTTAGTCGATGAATAAATTCTCTGCTGAAGGTTTATCTAACTTGAATAAATCGCTGGAATTCGCATGTATGTCGGAAATACGGTGCATGTGCAGGTTAGGAATGGACTGTGCACTCATATCGTATTAACGATTATAGAAAGTTGATTACGAAAAACACACTTTTTGTAATTTGAAGAAAAAAAAAACAAGCTTTCTATGTGGAGAACAACCTGTTCAATACATTCCCATGGTTACATCAGTAGAAAAATAAATAAAAATTGAGTCAGATAATCATCAAAGCTCATGAAACTATTTTGCGTTGAGTATTTAATTATAAGATTCCTCGTAAACGCTGAAGGTGCCAGTATCCTTTTAAAAGGACGAGACCAGACGGAACAAAGTGCAGGAAAATTGTGGAAGTGTTTACTTTCACATACAAAAGATTCAAGAAAAAACTGTCAGCTATTCTCACACCGACTTCACTCAAGCCCACCAACGGACAAAATTTCAATAAATTATACTTACATATCATCGTAGCATCGTATTCTAAATCTACCAGCTTTATTTCAGCCAAAAAAACGAATGTACTGACAGCCACTTTGATTTTATAATAAAATTAAGGTGAAAGGTACGTTAGAAAAATAACCATTGGCTAGACAAAAATATAGCTGCGAAGATAATAACGATAGTGTACGTTTATATTCAGACAAGTAATTTTCCTTGGTTCATCAACCACTCAATAACCCCACGTTAACACACTGGGTCATTTTGACCCGGATGAATTTTTAGTAAAAAAAACTTCGCCAAATTTAGAATTTTCAATAATTTTTTTATACGATGTAATTTTATATTTTCCGCATTTTAATCATGCAGACATATTAAGAAATGTTTAAAGTATATCCACGATTTTTTTCAATAAAAATTTACCGAATGTTCGTTAATGGCAGGTGGATGAAGTACTATCCGGGTCAAATTGACCCAGTGTGTCAAAATCGTGGCCAAATATAATCGTGTTAACGAAGGAAATATTCGCAATTTTGTCGTACTGATGTTTTTTTTTTCGATTCTGAATAGTCTAGGAAGAATGAAAATGTAGTTTTGAAATGAGAGTAATCGATATCAAAAGTGAAAATACTAAAGTCACGATCATTCGAAAGTAGAAATTGCGCGTGAACAACACACGGGTGTAGATTGAAGAATTAGATCATCGAAAGGGGTCGTAACTTTGGCGATTTGTAGCACAGAGTAATTTGTATTCCCGATAAGAATTGGGTCGATCGCATGAGCGAGGGACATACATATAGATGAGATCTTTATCGATATCCATCGACGATTTTTCTGACAGCGGAAATATTTATCGATGAAACGTCATTAATTCTTGTTAGATTTAATTTTATTCGTCGAGATATTCATTTCTTTAAAATATAATAAATGATATTTTATTTTTATTAAGTTTAAAAAATATTTTGATATATATTATATTTTCCATTTATATTTATAGTATAATATAATAGAATATTTATAATATAAAATATAAAATACTATAAAATATGATAAAATATTATAGTAATATTTTGTCAATGCTAGTACCCCGTGGAAAAACAGTGAACGCGAATGGCAACTTGTTTAGTAACGAAAAGAAGAAATGTTTTTGGAAACTTCATAAATAAATTGTTATAGGAGGAGTCGAAGTGACATATTATTGCAAAAAAGGTTACTTCGAGTTCAATAATCCGTTGTCATCATTGGAATTTAAAAGCAAATGCAGGGGCTTAGAAATCCAGTGAAAAAAGTTTTTAAACGCCCAAGTTCTTCATTGCACGTATCCCGTTTGCGTTTTTTTTTTTTCACGGAAGTGATAAAATGGTCTCTCGAAGTGAGATCAATAGCCTGGCATGGAAGGTGTTGTACGGTATAAGAGATTCATTGTATTGTCTGCAGTTCAACGCGCGATGGAGCCGGCAGCACTTAAAGTTCGCATTAAAAAACATGAAGTTTGAAGCAGAGCGATGATAAATAGAATGCATCGAAAGAAATTACAACCAGAGAGGAAAAGGTGAGAAAAAAAACGAACACTGCCAGAGCAATTTTCAGACATTGATTGTAAAACGGAAATGAACCTTGGAAAATTGCTCTCTCATTGGCAACACATTGTAACGGTGATGTTTAAATATTTCACAATCGGTCATTCGATTGAGATGCATTCCCTTTTGTTCCGCACCTTCAGACAGAACATTTCAGTGTAGCACAGAAGTAAAAAAAAATCGATTTACAATACCAAAGCGTTCATGATATGTGAAAAATTGACCGTCAGGTAAAACCAACGGGATTCATTTGGCGCGTGGGTGGATCGAATAGGTGGGAGGGTTACTACTCAGAATTATTTTCCGAGAATATCAATGCAGAACTGATTGGAAACATAGAAAAGAAATCTGTACGCGAGCAAAATTGTGTTGGTTCGTTTCCTGCAAGAATTTCCGAAATTTATCTGATTTGATGGCGTTTTGAACTTTCCGGAAATTCCCTCATTGCCCAGACTTAGATTTTACGATACCAAGTATTTTTTGTGATGCGAAAGTACCGTGCAATTAATAAGTAGTTGCTATCAAATTTCGTAAGAAGCCGAAAAAATTAGTCGGGACACCAATGAGCGGGTCAAAATAATCGATTTTTTGTATTTTTTCAAACTATACATATTCAAGAATATGTAAAGAAAAAGGTCTGATTTTCAATTTTTTTTAAACCATAATTTCCGTCATTACAGTAGTTGTCGTTGTATGTAGCCCTTTTTTTAATTTAGTATTTTCAAAGTCCCCGAATATAAGTTAAAAATTTCGTTAAAATTACACTGTTTTAGCACTAGTTATTTTGAGAATTTTTTCTTTCGAAATACGGCTACGTACAACGAGAACTACATTTAAATAGATGACAAAACATTTTTATTTTTCTAGCCCGTTTTTTCAATGAGCTAAAATAATTTTTAATACAGAGATTTTATTATACCTCATCAACGTTGTTAATTTTCAATTTTTTCAAACAAACATGTACACGTAATGAGTTCAATGTATGCTTAATAATAAACCTTTTCATTCCAAATCCCAAATAAATAATCTAGTTTATGAAAAAAATCCGAAAAAAGACCTTTTGTCGAGCGTCACAGTGCTGTTCTCCCGTAAATGATTTATATACGATGCAGTTTTTTTTCATCATTGAATTTTGGTAAATGAACGGTAGAAATAGATTTTATGTTGAAAGCAATTCTTTTGTCCAGATTTCATCGAAGGATCGAAGCTTTCTTCATTAAAGAACGCGAAAGAAATTGATTATGGACTAAACTCGACTGGAAATATTTTTTCCTGTCTCACCTTGGAGCTCTGTTGAGCAATCCACAGTACCTTTTGTTGGACCTTGAAGCTTTGTAAAACCTTAGGTCACCAGACTTATTTGTTTTTTTTCTAATGCTTTGCATACCGGGATCCAGGTGACCCCACTCGGATTTTCCATCGCCACTACGCCTAAAATTGACACATTCCATTTTTTTCAGATGCTCGCTGTTGAAAAGTATATAAAATTAAGGAGTTCTGATATATACGGGTTTAACAAACACGAAATGGACAAAAACGGCAAATATCTCACTTTTGCCCTTTGCACTGAGGTCAAAGGGACGTTAGTAAGTACAGCTAGGGTTAGTTGATCTATCAATGACGTACCATTAAGGCGGCAGCCTGAATTAGAAGGTCCGAAAAATCTTTTTTTTTTTTAATGCTTAAATCGATAGATAAGCTATCCAAGAATATATTTACAAAGTTACAGAGGCTAATTGTAAATATTTTCGAAGCTACAAGGCCAAAAAGCAGAGAATCGATTGATATTTGATATTGATATATCCTCCTATTGGAAGCTTTGAAGCGTGTTTTCTCCAGTTTCCATTTTCACGATTTTTCCAAATTGGCGGGCGTGATAGCGAAAAAACTAAACGACCTATTGAATCAAACCAAAGTTTATTTTCTTCGGTATGAAAATCTCTTCTAAGTGAATTAAAAAAGTCGTTGAAAGAATCTTTTCAAATAACTTTTATAGCACGTTAAGGGGCTATACCAGTGTAACACTATCAAAAAATCGATTTTTTTGCCTTTTTCGACAGTTTATACTTTCAAGGATATCCAGTAAACATTTCAAGGCCGTATCTCCAATCATTTTATCTTGCAAAAATCGATAGTTAAATCTTTAAACGCGTTTTTCTCAAAATGAGATTTTTCAAATTTGCTGACGTTGTAACTCAAAGATCAATTATCCGATTGACTTGAAATTTGAACTGAGCACTCTTGAATATATTTACTGTACAATGACGTAGGATATTTTCGATTGGATGAAAATTGATGCTTTGGCATTTAAAAAAACGACCACTTTATAGGCAAGAAAACAGACTTTTCTTCATAACTGCGCCATTTTGTTAGATTTTGATATTTTTCGAAAATCCTACGTCATTGTACAGGAAATACCTTCCAGTTTAATTACATTTTTTCCTTTTTTGGTTTCAGCTACTCAATCGGCCGGAATCATGTCAGCAGTGGAGGAACTTTTTTTTAGTGCCTCCGAAGGCAGCGCATAAGTCGCGTGGATCTCAATATTTTTCTATGAAAAAATTATGTAATATAGGTCAAATATAGCCAAATATATTCTTCATTTTCCGAAACATTTAATTGAGTACTTTTTTCCCAAAAAATTCCCGAAAATCACCCAAATTTTCAGCGTTTACACTGGTATAGCCCCTTAAAGTGTTTTTTAACCATTTTTTTTCATACCTGAGAAAAGACTGCAGTGGCAAGACGCACATGGAATAGCCTGATAAATCTGCAGTAATTTATTGTTTCATGTTGAAATTTTTTTTAATACATTTTATATATACATGAAAAGATACCTCAATGTTTACTGGGCTCACTCGTTTTTTTCCATTCTAAAAAAATTCCCGAAAAAACGCTTTTTGGACCTTCTAATTGAGGCTCCCGCCTTGAGTTTACGAATAAAATACAGTATAATGTTACTTTTAAAAATAATTATTGTGTTTCCACACCGAAACGTGGATGCAATTTGAATCGAATTTCGTCCAGACAATTCCGCATTGGAGAAGCCACGTGGGAGCTGATTTCTCGCCACCAACCGGTTTATTCGAGGATTCGGTTAACCGTGACCTCCTGAGGGGTCACGATGCCAGAAATACTACACGTAATTGGCATGGTCCAGAAAACGGAAACCCGGGGATTTACGAACGGGTCTGAAGTAACTGTAGAATTTCTGCGGAGGCCCAAAGAATTTGTGTATCGATATATGAGATTGATTGAGCAGCACAGATAAAATAGAAGGGGAGAAGGCGTCATGCGTTCGAAATATCCTTTCAATATCTGGCACTGAAAATTCGTATACCTACGGTCATTCCGAATATTGGATCATCGACGTTGGAGTTTTTATTGAACTTGATTAAAATCTTTGACTATTCCTGATTGTAACATGACAAACTTGATGTAGGTAGTCTCGAGCAGAAATTGAACTGGGATTTGAGTTGGGACTGCATTGATCTCCTAGCTTTATGGAGGTCCTAGTTCCCAAGCCTGGTGGGGACCCTTTTAGGGTCTTCACCCTTCCTTACTGACAACTTTTTGAGGGTCCATAAGTAAGTCTCGTTACTGAATTATTTGAGAAACCATCACAGTGTAAAATTTTCAAAAAAATTGATTTTTTTGCATTATCCGATTAGACGGTTGTAAACATGGACCTGGCATCGCCGATTGATCGTAAGTGGATCATTTATATGAAAATTCCGCACTCGAAACTTTAAACGCGTTTTTCAAAACGTCCTGCACTCTCAAAGGGAGAGTTTCCAAGTTATCCGTCTCAAATTTTGACACAACATTCTTCACGCCATTTTTTATCTTGCTATGGAAGCTTTTTTTTCGAAATCGTCATATTTTTTTTTACGAAAAACTGTCGAAAAATATGCTAAATTTGATACTTTTTTTCAAACCACCGCCATTTTGTCAATTTTGATTTTAAAAAAACCTCCGTAGCGAGATAGTGGCTTTCATACTGATTAATAATCTTTTTACACATTGTGTTTCATATAAAATTTACGGCCACAACCGTGTACGCCGTGAGGACTGCTTTTTTCGAAGACATTTTCAAGCGTTAAAAAACGTAAAAAAATTGAAATAAACGTTTAAAAAATTATTTTCGGTTCTCCATGAGTTCCCTGATTTGACATAAAGAATCAGACTGATTAGCGTATTTTAACTACAGAAAAAAATCGCGACAATCAGCTATTTTTCGACCCGTTACACTGTGGTGATCCCTTAAGGCGGGAACACCACTATGATTGGTGAGAAAAACCATTTTTTTGTGCATTTTCTCAAAGTATGCATATTCAAGAATGTGAGAAGAAATGTTCGAGTTAAAAGATGGAAAATTGACCAAGTTACAGACGATTTAGTGAGAGCAGGTAGCGCCCCAATTTTCGCATTCGAAAACTTTCAATCGCGTTTATCTCGAAACGGCTTTTCTCGACATGGCCGGAATCATAACTTTAGCTATAATTGTCCCAATTACAATTTCAAAAAACCAAAATTTCCGTAATTGCAGTAGTTTTTGATGGTCGTATTTGTCCAAAAAAAAATTAATTATTTCTTAAGCCTCCAAATATAAGTAAAAATTTCGGCAAAATTATGGTTTTTTTGAACGCCCGTCAATTTGCGAACTACGTATAACGAGAACCACATTTATGTAGATTATTTAAAAAAATCTTTTTATTTTTTAGACCAACAGTTGTCCAGTTATCGATCCGGCTGTTGGACCATATTTTTTATACAGAGGCGCTATTGTAACTCAATAACGTTGTTAATTTTTTAATTAAAAAAAAATTACACCCATGAGTGCAGTGTATGCTCAATAACATACTTTTTTCAAATTGCAAATAAATAATCTAGTAGACAAAAAAATTGGGAAAAAACGACTATTTTTCGGCCCATCACAGTAAAACAATAATCCGGTATAAGAATGATCTATATCTAATATTGTTTTGAAATTGTTTTGATTAGTATTTTCAAGTCTATTGAGTTGATCAATTATATCCAAATTTCCAAGCAGCGTTTTAATTTGAATATTTATTTGCTTTTTGAATTTCTATTCATTATTTTGAATTAGAGATATATAAGCTCAAATTGAGCTGTAGGTAAACACTTCAAAAGGTGTATAATTACAAGAGGAATAGTTCATGATTCGATGTCTGACTTGAAACATTTGAGAGTCTCAAAAGTAATAGCTGACTGGGTATCTTATTTGGTCGCCTTTCACAAACCGCTTTTAATTTAGCCACCCAAACCTGATATTCCCCATCGGGACTCAGTAAGACTGTCACCTGGCGGGATTCCTTAGGGCAACCACGTTTCAGCTGTCAAAGGCCCTGAATTTTATTGCGGCGGCCCCAAAAAATATTACCCTTGGATTCAATTATGATTTTAAATTGATCATTGATATGCAAAACTTTTTCTAACATCCTATTCTACGTGATAATTAATAAACAAAATGAGGTAACTGTGTCAAAATATTGGTCCAGATATAAGCTTCCTTACCCAGCTAATTATAATTGTAAGTAATCGATATTCGTTATTTATCATTAAGGAAGCATCACAGTGTAACATTTTCAAAAAATCGATATTTTTTTCGCATTTTCCGATATTATAGACAGTTGTAAACATGGACCTGTCATCGCCGATTGACCGTAAGTAGACAATTTTTATCAAACTTCCGCACTCAAAACATCAAACACGTTTTATTCGAAATGTCGTTTTTCAAAACGGTGTACACTCTCGAACGAAAAGTTTTCAAGCTATCCGTCTCAATCTTTGACACAACATTCTTCACGTCTTTCTTTATCTTGCTATGAAAGGTTTTCTTTAAATCTTCATATTTTTTTAAACGAAAAACTGTTGAAAAAATAAGCTAAATTCGATACGTTTTTTTTTCAAACCTCAGCCATTTTGTCAATTTTGATTTGAAAAAAACCTCCATCGCAAGATGGAGGCTTTCATACTGATTAATAATTTTTTTCACAAATTTTGTTCCAGATAATATTTACGACCACAACCGCGTACACCGTGAGGGTTCGTTTTTTCGATGACATTTTCAACCGTGAAAAAACGTAAAAAATAAATAAAAATAAACATTTGAACATTTATTTTCTGTTTTTCATGAGTGCTTTGATTTGATATTAAAAAAATCAGATTTATTAGCGTATTTCAACCATCGAAAAAAAACCACGAAAATGAGCTATTTTTTTACGCGTTACAATGTAATGTTTTTCAAAGTCAATTACAATTTTGATCAAATAAAATTGTCCTAACTTGTATTCTATGGTTAAGGTGTTGTAGGCCTAAGTTTTCGAGATTGAGATGCGGCGCAATCAAGAAATATGGTGAAAAATTAATTCAACAATTACAATCAATTGGCAACGGTATAGGAATACTTTGAAGCCAAAGTTGCTAGAACTGACAATTCGAAGGAAATGTAGAATCCTTCATCCGAGTTTAAAATTAACACGGTTTCGAAGACTACGAGCTTGGAATAAGAATGGAAAAGAAAGAACATGACAAGAGGAAGGCCGTGGAGCGAAACATCATGATAATGGACGTCTTGATTTCCACAGCTCCGCTGTTCGACTGCCGCTTTGCTTTTTTACATTTCTTTTATCCGACCTTGATCGAACACTACACCTCATGTTGCATTCCAATCTAATCGGGCGACACGCCCGCATGCCTACTGCGCCTCGTCTCTAAAGTTTCTCCCGCATAGTACCCTTTTAACACACTTTAAAGCCGCCATCTGTACTCGCAATTATCCTATATCTATACAGACATTTCGTCTTAATGTTATCGAATATGTCTTATCTTCAGAATTGTTTCTATTTCGTCATTTAAAATACTCAATTTTTCGAACAGAAATCCCTGATTTGTCGAATTAGAATTTACAATGTTTCAAATTATAATTACCAATTTTTAAAATTAGAATCCCCAATCTTACGAATTCATGTTTATGATTTTCCAATTTAAATTCCTAATTTGTTGAATTAGAATTACCAATTTTTCGAATTATAATTCCCTATTTTGGAATAAAAATTCGAGATTTTACGAATTCATGTTCCCAATTTTTGGAATTAAAATTCCCATTTTTCAAAATTAGAATTCCCAATTTTCGAAATAGAATTCCCAATTTTACGAATTAGTGTTCCAATTTTTCGAATTTGAATTTCAAATTTTTCGAATTAACATTTCAAATTTTTCGAATTAAAATTACAAATTTTCCGAATGAAAGTTTCGAATGTTTCGAGTCGATTTTTTTTTACTTGCCGAATAAAAATGTTCAATTGGCTGAATAAAAATGTTCATTCGTCCGGGTAAAAGTGTTCGAAATTCCGAATGAATATTTCCAATTGCCTAAAACCCTATTATTGTCGAATTTTCGAATATTTATACACGAAGAACATCATTTGTCAGATGCAGAGCATATTTTGACTCAGCTTAACCCTTGGATTGCTCATAAATCCCGCGAGAGGGGGTCCTAAATCCCGGTGATATTGGGTTCGGATGGTGAGACTCGTCGCGTGGGAACTCAAAAATGCTGCGCCCAGATGGACGTAAGTATATATACGTCGTGCACATCTTATACGGGACCCCCGGTTAGTCGGGTTCTGTAACTGAATGTAGAGCTCTAGCCAACTTAAATTGCTATACTTAAATCCGTAGCCATGATTCTAGCTTTATGGGTTTTCCCGTTGGGGTCCATATGGGTATCTTGCGCGAATGTTTGTTCTCGTGGGATGTAGGTAAAGGTGCCATAAAATGCTTGAACTTCCAGGTCCAGTGATTTCGCTTGGGGCGTTTCATGTGTATATTTATAGGATACCTAAAAAGGATTTTACATTTGGAACAATGACTGTGCGGAGATTGCTTCATGTATTTTTTTTTATCCGTAGAATTGAAAACGAAATATTTTGATTTTATTTTTAACTTGCATCTGGTACTTATTTCGAGCAATTTAATGTAGCATTTTATTTTGCTGGCTTAAAAAATAATACCTATTGCTGGAGTCGTCGTATGGTTCTATCATTTCGTTTCAACCTCATTTTCAGCCTACTAGATTTTCGTTTGCTAGTCAAGGGGATGATATATTTATTAATGAGACAAATCGTTCACATGACCAATAAAATTTCATCTAAGATAATTAGCCTTTTTTGTCTCTGCAATGAAATTAAACAAATTGAACCGACAATTTATTTAGTCACGAAGAGGATCCTGCTCATAATTGCAGAATATTACTTTGATTCTGATAGCATTTTTTTCTATTTTGATAACCTTAGTCATTTTGTTAACGTTCTTTTTTGGTTTTGTTGCTGGTACGCAAACTCCCGAGGCCCACGCCATAAAACAGCTGATCCAAAATGAGCACTTAAATTGCAAATTGGTGACTGGATTTTTGTTTTAAAAAATACGAAGGTGGAATTTTCAGTTTATTCATCATGAGAGCACTACAAAACTCGATGCTCTTGCTCAGAATGTGACGCAAAGCGCTCTCTTGTTCCGTCTCTTGAAAATGTATGCGAATAATTAAAAAATGCATTAGCATAGAACGAAAACAAATAATTGCATGGAACTAAAACTGAACTAAAATATTTATGAGTCGGTTCGGTTGTTTCATAAAAATCGGTTGGGTCGGTTTTTTATGATATGAAAAGTTACAAAGAGTGAATTTCGGGATTCTTCATAAAGGATCCCCACACAATTTGATGTATTTGCTGAGCATGGAGCTGCACAGCGCTCCTTTATTCTGCCTGCTATTTGATCTAATTTGAATCTAATAAATCATTAAGTAGATAAATTAAGGCAGTATTCTAGTCTAGAAGATTGAAAAAAATGGATTTTTTTTCGAAATTCCCAATATTTACGCCAACAAACGAGACCAGAATAGGGTTAACCGTAAGTATAACATGGCATTATACCACTTAGATAGTTGTGGTTGTTTGAAATTGTACTGAAAATGTTAAACGCGTTTTTCTCGAAACTACTTCTTTCAACCTGCTTGACGTAAAATCTCGAGTTCTCTTTAATCGATTGACTTCAAATTTGGTATGGACCTTAAGTATATATCCTTCTATCGTCCCTACATTATGCATTGCCAAATTATTATTATAAATGTTTTTAAAAACAAGGGCGAAAAATTACCTCTTAATAAATAGGTAATTTTTCGCCCTATTTTTTTACGTAAATTTCTTTTCAATAGTTATAATAATAATTTGAAAATATCTGATGTAGGGACGATAGATGGATATATACTGAAGGTTCATACCAAATTTGAAGTCCATCGGTTGAATAGAAGTCGAGATTTTACGTCAAACAGGTTACGTCAAAGAAGTAGTTTCGAGAAAAACGCGTTTAAGGTCTCGAGTTAGTCAAAGTACCTGCCATAATTACACTCTTTTTTATCAAGAGAACTAGTTTTGTTTTTCTTTCAGATGAATAGGACATTTGGAATCAGGTCAACCGCCGCAACCCTTTTTTTCCACGGCCATATACAGAAGCCCATAACGTTTTCAATTTTCATTTTTTTTGCACCTACTTTGATTATAGGTAATTGAAACATCAATAAAAATACTGTACAAATGGATGGTAAAAATATTTTTTGTTCGTTTTTTACTCGACTCGAAAGAATTATTTCTTCCAAGATAGCTCAATGAAAAGTGTATTTAAAAAGACAGCTACGTTGTTAAGGGGTAAGGCCACAGCAGAATTTCCAAGAAAATCGTTTTTTTTTCTCGCTAAAACGGTGCTTTATCATCATAAGAATAAGTTACCACTCGATTGTATCCAAAACTTTAACCGCGTTTTTTTCGAAACAGCTTTTTTCCAATTGGCGTGACAAATAACTTCAACAATTTTCACTCGATTTACTTCAAATTTAAAAGTTATGTTCCTAATTGCATTTCGCAGAGAAGTACGTACGGAATTTCAGATTATTCGAAAACTTTTCATTTCATGAGCAGTTCTATACGAAAATTTTCACTGAAAATTCATTCAAATACCTACAACTCAATTCAAATACCTACAACTTTTGAATAAAACAATATTTTTCAAATATCGTACATACTTCTCTAGATATTCTAATGTAGATTGACGAGAATTTTTGTTTTTTGTTCTAGGTAAAAAATTGTGGATGCTACATGTCACTCCGCGGAGCGCCTAAAAAAAGATAATAAAAGAAAATATTAGTGGTCGGCCATTTTGTACATCGAAAAAATATATATATTTTTTCCAACAGCTTGATATTCATACTAAATAGATGTGTAATTAATTTTATGAGTAAATCACTTTTTCATACGAAAAAAATTATTAAATTCGCACATGATTTTATACCCGTTACTGTGGCCCAACCCCTTAAGGTCCATCAAAATAATCGCTTTGATGGAACTAAAAAAAAATAAATATAGTTGCTTAAAACTAAAATACGCCAATGTACCGCATTTAGTTTATTCAAACAAGCAATTTCTCTGCTACATAGTACGTTTCAAAATATTGTCCGCCAGCCTGCATCAGTCAAACAGTGAAATTCTTCGATTTCGTTCCAAACAGCCACGTAGAACATTAAAACACGATGGGTACCAGATCATAGAGTTTGAAAAGCCATCCAAACGTTTGCACCAACTGAAGACAAATATTATTGGATATGGCCTTATCGTCATGACACGACGACAATCACGGAAGGTCGAAACAAGATCAAAGTCGTGGCCGACAAACGAGGAATTTCCGAATGGTACCGTGGATGGAAACCTGATCAAGTTAACCCGAGTCGTTCGAGTTCTCTTGACAATGAAGGAATCCAATCTTAGAAAAGGCAAAAAAAAACGTCAACTCCGAGAGGATATTTAAAAGTACGCGTGCTTCTTGTTCGTTTCTTCGTAGTTTAAACTGGGTTCATGGGTCTGAATCACACGAGTGGAGTCACGGCAGTGGGGCTCTTAAGATTGTGCGCGAGGCTCGACACAACCAACGAGTGTATACGTACGACGATATATGTAGCACTTCGAAGCAACGGGGACACGCGACACGAATAGATGTCTAACACGTGCATCGGTTGTCACACGTGTTATATTTACAACGACGTCGGTGCACCTCGTTAGCCAAGGGAAATGACGATGGAGCTCTTCGCTTCGTACAATTCTTTTCTCTCCAGCTTCCCGTCATGTTTCAACAACAGATCGAAGGGGCATCGACGACAAACTTATAAAAATAAGTATACTTGGAAAAGAAAACTGTGCTTGTGTATATTTACACCGCTATGTTTGGCTTAATGTTTCCTCTCTGAACATGCGTACACATTTAGGTAGGAGAAAGGTGTACGAGATGATCCCCCTAAGGGAGAATGCTCGTAATTTCAAAGATATTCAACATCATCAAGATCTGAAAGCGTTTACTACTGGCATATTTATCTATCTTATAATTGGCGTATTCGAAATATTCAAATTATTAGAGTTTCAATAAAAATATTTCCTTTTTTTTTAAACCTTACATAAGGATCATCTTGGACAGCCCGGTGATCAAGGTGAACGTTAGAGTATGCCCCTATTTTGGAATCTTTTTTATTGTGGCGAAATTAAGGAAATATGAATAAAAAATTTCTCGAGTTTACAACACCTTTATACCTATTAAGGCGTTACCCCCACTTGTAGCGCAAAAAAGGCCTTTTTCATGAATTTTTTTAAAGAAAACTACAAAACTTTTTTAATCGATCAATATACCATCTTAAAGAACACATCTTGAAGAACTTTCAGTAATACTTTTATTGAAAAATATTACATTGTTTAGTGGCAAATGGCCGTCAATGAAATAATGTTTTTATATACACGGTTTGCGGTGACCAAAATTGCGGCGAAGTGGATCATCTGAAAAAAAAATGCTGATGGATTCAGTCAAATATAAGTATAAACTAGTCTTTAATCGGAGGATTTTAAAAAATAATAATTTTTCACAAAATGGCGGACAGTCAAAGTTAATGGTTCGATTTTAACGAAAAAAATGGCCGTTTTTTGCCTATAAAACGGCCATTTTTTTCGAAAAAAAAAATCGAACGTTTAAAGACTACATTTTTATGTATTAAATAAGCCTGCAAAATTTCAAGAAGATCGGTTCATTAGTGTTCGAGCAATCTTGGTCACCGACTTCAGAAATGCCATTTTGAGAAAAACGCGTTTAAAATTTCAATTTCCGGTCGTTTACACAACGGATTCTTCTCTTTCAACGCTCATGTCTCAGTCAATTTTGTTCGGATCGACTTGAAATTTTCAGGACATATTCTCAGATACTTAGACTTAAAAAAAATGCAATAAAAAAAATCGATTTTTTCAAAATTGCAAGTGGAGGTAACCCCTTAATCATAGGTATACAACATAAACTGAACTTACAAGTTAAATTACCTTTATATTATAAGTTTTATCTCACCCAACTAGAATTAAACCAAACCAGTCTTCTACAGCCATTCTTAAAGCACTTAGGTATATCAATAATTATTTGTGAGGTCAATTGAACTTTAGTAGTGTAGTTTTAACATAAATAGACAATCTATTTAACAAAAATGAAGTAGGTACGTTATTTCGTACGAATCATCTTGCCCCAAACTCAACTTTTTCATTCATTGCTCGGTAACATAACCTATAAGTATTCCGCTGTTACCAAGCCAACCAAAACCCAAGTTGAACATATTATAAAGCCACAAACACAAGAATAATTGTAACTGACAGTATACGATAAAAGTTACCTAAGCTTAAAGTCAACCTTGCGTTAGATCAGTAGCTCACAATTTTATTCTTTTTCCGTCAAAACAAGTGCATCGCTCACACCGCCATCATGAAGTGACTAACGCAGGGGCTTGCCGGATGCTGTACCAAAGAATACCACTAGATAGCGTTTATAGTTTCGTCGCTATTGAAAATGATCATCTCACCCCATAAGATCAACTCGTTCACCTTTCCCCTATATCCTAACTGTGCTACTTTTTTTAATTAATAATTTTTTTTAATGATTAACCAATGTAAAATAATTACATTCAATATTGATATTATGAAAAACAAAAATATTATTGAATAATAACGATTAATTAATATACAATATTTGTATTTAATATTAAAATTGAATACCACTAGATAGCACTCAATAGTTTCATTGCGATTGAAAATGATCAGGATGCCTCATGGCATCAACTCGTTCACCTTTCTCCTATATCCTAACTGTGCTACTTTTTTATTTAATATAATTTTTTTTATGATTAACTAATGTAAAATATTTTTCCCCAATCTTAATATTATTAAATATGAAAATATGACTAAATAATAATTATTAATTAATATACAAAATTTGTATTCAATATTTATATTATGAAATATAAAAATATTATTAAATAATAATTATTACTTGACATAATAAAACCCATAAATAGAACTATTAATGAAAACTATCAATAATAAATAAAGGTTCAGGAATAAAGTTCAAACCGTTTAAACAATCAGACAGGCAATATTTAAAAAATGATAGATATCGTATTAGCATAATCTTTTCACCGTACCAGCTTAATTACAGCCTGCAAAAAACGAATAAACCGACAATCACTACAATTTTATAACATTACTATGATGATATTCATTCTATTATTGATTATTTCTCCGTAAGCGAGTAAGATATTTCTTCAGTAACTGTTCTACTAGTTCTCTAATTACCATTTTCTATCTGCAGAATATTCTCGCTCTTCATTCTGAATACAATTTGAATATAATATTACTTCCGGTGGTGAATCATGCGAGACGAGAAAATCATTGAAATTGATATTCTACAATTACGACGATCCTTCACTGAAACCGAGCAGCGTTCGGGTTTTTGAAAACTGAAATATTTCTACGTTTGGCTTATATGGTTTTAACGCAATTTTGCTAACCCAATTACCCTTCTTGCAAAATTTTATTTATATTCCTTTTTTTTACTCTATCGATTATAGTTTCCACGATGGTTTGAAGAATAAAGCGCGTTATATTTTGCACGTGGTCTCACGCGAGGCCCAATGGATTACGCCATCTATAAATTCTTGATCCAGCCAATACCATCGTAGGTAATTCGCTACGGCGTAAGGGCGCAATTACGTTCATGATTATGACCTTTAGCCAATTAGCACGTCCGAGTTTGAGTCGGGAGGCATGGCAATGAAGCCACGTCGTTCACGACCTACGTGCAAATGATCCTGTGTCATAATCATTATAAAACGAGGCAACGAATGTATATAGACTTCGGGCATAGAGAGAGACAGAGAGAGAGAGAGAGAGAGAGAGAGAGAGAGAGAGAGGGAGAGGCTGCTCAGGCCGTCATGACGGAGAGCGTCTCGTTAACTCGGTCATGTGAAACTCCCTCGCATCATTGTAATGTACCTTTACTACGATGATGCATGTAATATCAAAAGCCAACGTTTTGCGCGTACACTTTTCCTATATTTGTTTTTCGTAATGATTATATTTATATTCGCCGCAATCAATTCACACTATTTTTGCCGTTTGTTAGTAAATTTGAATGAATGGCACGTGGGAAGATGTCGAAAGTAATAAATAATGTAGAATTAATGAAATAATAATAATAATAATAATACATAGTACTATAAATAGTAAATATAGTATATAGTATAGTATAGTAATAGTAAATCGTATAATGATAATATCAACCAATACATGATGAGTTTGTAAAATACACGTGAGTGAAGAGATGTCAAAAAAATGCGGTGGATGTAAAAAAAACGTGAAGAAAATGTTATAAAATATTGTTGGAATACCATGGCCAGGAATATTTAAAGAACATCGAAAACCATGGGATTTTTTTTTCGAAAAATGCTTGAAAATATATCTAGAAGTAGGCATTTCTTTTCGTTGGAATTGCACTGCAGACAAGAAGTCGTTTAAGGGGGGAAATCTCTTAAGACACCCGAAAACGAACGTTCTGGCTGAAGTTTTGGGAGGTTTCTCATTATAACATTATTGGAAGGATATACCTATAACGATATAAATTTTTTTTTTGAAATTAATATTAAGTAGGCTTTGTAATCAAATTTTCATATTTTTGACCATTTTCTCGACAATTTTTACCCCAAAAAGGTAATTTATTTACGCGATAACCCTTAAACTTTAGGTATATCCTTCCAATAATGTTATATTAAGAAACCTCCCAAAATTTCAGCCAGATCGATCGATAACTTTTAGAGCTATATCGTGAGCAATTTAAAAAAAAAAACGCTTAAAGGAATCCGTATAACGCGGCTATTTTGTATTGTTTGGAATTTTTTTGTAACACTTGAAAGTTGTAACAAGATGTTGACATTTTTTAATGATACGATTATTTTATCACCTTTAGAAAAATTCATGAAAAATGACTCATTTTCGGGCGTCTAAAGGGATTTGCCCCCTTAAGATGTTCCTTTCGCGAACCCGAATATTTATCAATGCACTGATTTTCGTCTATAATTGAATAAAAATACATACCAGTATACTGATAAAATTTCAAGCCGATTTACCGAACTTTTAACAAAAAATTACTACAAAAAAATGGTCTCATTTATACGGCACACGTTGGCCACATTTTTATCGAACAATTTATACACTAAATAACTATAGATGTCTGATATAAACTGCTCTTCCCATGTAAACAGTTCCAAAAAATCCGCAACGACAATAAAAAGAGAGGGTCACCGAATGCTAAAGAAAATAACAATGGTAAAACTTGGAAAAATATCACTAGCAAGAGAATTTTTGGAGCCGCAATTTTTCAGAGAAAATGTAAAAATGTCTAAGTTTACTAAATTTACGCGAATTTTTATTCCAATTTATCCTTGGGTATAATAATTAATTGTAATATATTTTTTTATTAAGCGCCACTGTAATCTACCAATGATTCAGACGGGCTCTGCTTATGCCCCCACAAAATACGACCCTCCACGAAAGGAATACCTTAAAAACTACAGCAGCTCATTGAGCTTCGATAAAAATATTATTATCAATTTTGTTCAGTTATTTCGGGCCGATATTAACGGATTTCCCTGCAAATAAAAATAAAAGTGCAGTTTTGTCTGATCTCGAGTATTCTTCTCCATCATACATATCGATCAATTTTTTATACTTTTGACCGTGTTCCGTGTCTTTTGAAGTTCAGTGGAAATTGCAACTCAGAATTAGCCAATAATGCTCGATACACGGAATACTGTTTTTTTTAATTTACAATGCACATTCTTAACATTTTTATTTCGTACAATTCAATGAGGTCCAATGCTCCAAGCTCCATATTATGCAACAGATTCTCATTTTTTATTTTCGATGTATATCGCTTTTGGCGGTACAACAAAATTCGACAAATTCGTCCGCAACCGCGTAACAATTTTTTTCCGCGAGAATAATTACGAAATTATGCTCCAGAAAAGCAGTATAAAATAATAAGAATAAAAAGAGCTCGTGGATATCAAGTCCAGAAAAATAGATCAATCTTCTGCGAATCTCCGAGCAGTTGTTTATTCAACGGACCAGAAAGTACGTGGGGGAATTTCGCAATCCAGTGATGTTTAGCAAGCTCTTAACAGCATTAGTATCGAGAACAATGTCTTTGTAAATGGGCTATGGCAATTTGCAAAGTATTGAGGTCACACTCTACGAGAGCACGAACTTCCAGACTAATTTTACTAGGCTGCTTCAGTGCATTGGAGTACACCGCAATATGTTCATTACCAAACTGCATTAACATTATAGGCCCGAATATATTAGCCGCACCCGCCTTTCCAATCAGCCTAATCCATTTCTATCTCCTCATAAATATACACCAATGGCGCGTAAGACAAGCGGCGAGTAATGCTCACGAATGCTTCATCGCGTTGTTTGCATAATCACGTCAAACATTGACACTTCGTTGTGCTTTCATTGTTTCTGATTGACGAGGCATACATCCCTGTTTGATTGGAGCCAATCAATCGAGCGGATTGCACCTCGATATGTAAAGATCGAGATTTTCATAGCAGAGGAGATGGTATCAGAGAGAATACTCCAATTGAAAAAAATTGCTGCAATTAAAACTATTGGAGTAACTTCATTGTAATGAATTTCATTGTAAAGGCAGATGTGAAGATTTCTTTTTTAATGACTTTATATTTTTTCTACTTATTGGTGAAAAATTCGTAAGTTTTCCAGAAACGGAGTGCATTTCATTTTCATGTGTTTTCTAATTGCGAGGAACATAATTTGATTTGTCCAGAAGTAGATTTTGGATATTTAAGGGGGGAGATACCGTTATAATGCAAACAAGAGCTCACGGCCGAATATGAACTCCACGAGGAAGCTGGGGGACTACTTCATGGCCTTGGACTCGCAGATTAATCGGTAGGTCATTTAGTCACAAAATTGTCGAGTCTGGAAGCTTTAAGGAGGTTGGAGAGTTAGCCACAATCCAAGGTTAAATTTAATAAAAATACATGTTATTGTTTAGACTATACTGAGTATTTACAAATTTTTTGAACTTTTTTCACCACCAAACACCAGAGATAAAAAATAGTTTGATGTATGTAATTTAACGTGCGGTTAGATGGGCAAGACTTTCTCACTAAAGGTTTTTAATTTTTTTGGTTATTTAACACCAAGATAAACCATTTCTGAAAAGGGATTAACGCAAACTGAACCTTTGTAAACAATTAGAAAAAAAAATCCTCATCTTGCCCATCGTAAACCATGGGCCAATAATCTCGTGACGCAAATATGAATAGGCATAATTTTGAATTACTCAAAATTTCATTGTGAATTGTATAAACCATTCGTTGTCGTAGTTTTTTCATAATAATCATCGATAATGTTATACTTTTTCAAGTTGGTAGTAACACAAAAGTTTTTCTAATTTACGTAATAAAAATATAAAAACGCATAATTTTGCCCTTTAATTATATATTTAAAAAAATAGCATATACAGAATAAATCTGTACCTCGTATGCATTTTTTTAGATTCATTGAAGAAAAAAAAATGAATAAACCTTCAATTGACTCAACTGAATCGCTCCAACCTCCTTAAACGCGTTTTCCTTATAACCACCTTTTCGTGCACCTCGTACGAGATAAGTCAAAAACTATCCTATCGATCATTTTTAAATTTTGCACACTTATAGATAACATAATTACACTCTATGTTAACCTAAAGATCCTTAAAAATTATACAAAATACTTTTTCAGTAACAAAAAGTATATAAAAAATTTCTCGAAAAACAAAACATTTTTCCAAACACGTGCCATTTTTCGAATTTTCACTGATCTTAGGATTTTTTAGGTTCACATAGAGCGTGAGAGTCGTACAAATCTGAAACTTCTTCGCTCTGATGTTTCAGATCAATGCACCAGACGTTAGGTTGCACGCCGTGGAACAACTCCGGCGGCAACCGTCTCTGAAGCAACTGGCGTACAGCCGGCATTTTTAAATACTTTAAAAAATATTTAACAGATAAATAAAATTTGGATTATTTAGACTGAATGGTTTCAATACAAAAAATATTGTATTGAATAAAAATCGCTTATAAAAGGCTGCCCAAAGGGATCGCCCCCTTGAAAAAACTACATAATCTCTTTCCGCTATCGTTAGTGAGACAAGTGGTCCAATAAATGAACGGTGTACGATAGTCCATACCCCATCTATACCCACTTGGCTTGGTAGCCAAAATATGTTTTTAAAGAACCCCAACAGAAACCATACAAAATTAATAACTTCTCACACATAACTATATTTATATACAACACGTGTGGAGTTGTGCAAAGTACCCGAGACCTTAATCTTCAATACCTATATTCAGAATCGCCTTCGAACAATGAGCGTCTGATTATTCTCGAAAAGAAGAACCAAGAAAAGAACTCGACCAATATTAAAAGCAGCATCACGACAGACATCGAAATTGACACTGACATTGAATTTTAATATGGATTTCCACAATGGCAATGAGTTAAATGGTTAGGCTACTGTCAAAATGATAAACTCTCGTTTGTCGCTCGAGGAAACTCAAATTGAAGACGAAGGTTCAGCATATACGACAGGAATCGTAGGTTGAAGGTAATCTTATGATTACAACGATAGAATTCCTTGTAAAACTTTAACTCTTTCTTCTCGAAATGTTATCAAAACGGTGAACACGATTTCTCGATGTCTAAAGAACGGATTGACTTGAAATTTCATACACTTATTTAGTTTAATAGTAGTTTAGTCTTGACCGACGTTTTACTTCGTAACATTTTTTTTTCATTACCTATTAACAATAATAATGTCATGATTTCTCGAAAAATCGAGAAATTAAAAAAAAATTCTTTTTGATGATTGAAACTCGATAACAAAAAACAGCTCGGTCACGTCTTAGCCAATATTATATAGTTCAAGAAAAAACTTCATCTTTCCATTTCTGATCAACCGGGTGGCCAAAATCAAGTACACCGTTGAGCCTCTCACGTTCAAAGGTCCTTGGCGAGATTGTTTATAACTTCTTTGCTTATTAATATTTGTTGATGAAATTTAATACACAACTTCGTTAATGTACCTTTAATTAATAGATTAGTTAAATTATAGAAATGATAGAAAATTAGAGAAAATAATAGAATAGTTAATAAGTGTCTAAACGATTTTTCAATTATCTCACTTACACCTTCAAAATTAATTTTTTCAAACAACCCTGATTTTCGGCTTCTCACAGTAGCCTAACCCCGTGACCCAGAGGTTTCAAGAACAAGCAATCATCGTTCTCCAACCGCATAAATAAAAAAAAACCACTCCGTATCAGAAAATAAAATAGCAAATAACTCACTGGATCTGGGATGTCAATGACTGCGAGTGATGAGCCGCGCTGTACGAGTGTTTGAACCTAGCGACATCGCTATTTCGAGAAGAAAAAACTCGCACGTGCTCCCATTCGTAAAAATCCTCAGATCTTCAACGTACACGACGCGTGCAATTCGACGTTCACCGTTTGATTTCGTCTATCGTACAATCCGTTTGGCTCACTTTCTCATTTTTTCTCTCAAATTCTAAGCTTCCTTCCGACATCTGCTCCGTGACGGTGACTATTATCCGTGTGTATTTCGAGATCGATAAATATTTATTCCCACGCACAGCTTTCCTTTTGGTTTGACGAGCCTGAGCTGTGCATCGACGCCAGATGATGTTCAATCTCCACCGCGCTGATGTTTCTTTCTCTTCTTTTCGAACGGTAAAACACACGAGAAGGAGTGCCCAATGATCGAGAATCAATCGGAAGATTGCACGTGCACTCAAATTCGACGCACGATGTTTAAAGTTCCCTCAATGTTTTTGCCTCGATCTCGCGATATGCAAACATCACGTTTTTCAACATTCACCACTGGAGATTTTTTTTAACGATTCGATTTTTTTTTAGCGATTCTTTTTTTTTAACGATTCTTTTTTTTCAAGTTTTCGCGATTAATGTCTTTTGATTCCACATGTACCGGCAAAATGCAGAAATGCCGAGGCTGCTTTGATAAGATCAATAAAAAATCGCGCGCACTTCAAATTCATTGATAAACAAACGCGTACGATTTTGTTTTTCTCGCAACTTTGCTCAGTTCTTTGTCTGGACGGTCACCAGGTTGGACATTGCGATCCAGATCGAAGCGAATCACCGAACGCGATTTAATTATTGATCTGATTCGTAAAAATGTTTTTTTTTCTTTTTTTTGGGTGTCCGAGAAATCAGACGTTTTTTTTTACTGCATCGTAGTTGACGCGCGGTCGGAGAATTCCGCGTTGTATTTTGACGTTAGGCGCGTGTGCGAGGCTACCGCTTCGAGCATATTACCACGGAGAAGCCCGGTCGGGGACTGACTCGCTGGTGGAAGGATTCATTTGGGTCAGCGGTACAACTTAGTATAGCGTGACGTTGGCTCCGGTGTGCTGCTCGTTCGGTTGCTTCGATGGCCCGCGAGACTGTGCGTTCCACACTATACGGGCACGCGATGGTTGCCGCCGTGGTGAAGGTGCCGGTGAACGCGGCTACGACGCGTAGTACAGGATTTAAAAGTACCGCGACGGCGAAGTTCCCGACTGCGATCTCCATGCACCAATACGTGACCCAGCCGGTCCAGATTCGACGGTTGGACACCCGAGGAGCGGGTTCAAAACGAATGTTTAGGGTTCTTAAGGCGGGATATACATTTACAACGATAAAAAAATCCATTTCATCTTTTTATTCTTTGAGGGCGGGGTAAAGTATTAATTTTTTTTTTCATTTTTTAAATTAATGCATAATATATCATGAATATTGTGTTAAAATTTCAAGTCGATCGGAGTAAAATTGACGAAATTATGAGTATTTGAGCGTCTATTGCTCCATGCCGGGTTTTACTCTTCTGCGTTTTTCAAACCGTTTTTCTGAGACTTGTCATATTTGAAGTCCGTGTGCACGATAACTCAAAATCTACTGGACCAATCGCTTTGAAATTTTGCACAGTACTTCTTCACATAATTCACCAGGTATTGTCGAGAGCTTTTTTGTTTTTTTTAATAATTACTAATTTTTCAACAACAAATTAGCCGATTTTTTTAGCGAAAATCGGGTTTTTGGCTCCCAAGTGCTACGAAAAATCGGAAAATCGAAAAAAAAAAATCCTCCCGTCATTACCTCGAGAAACATCTCCTTTAACAAATGCATTTTGATTTTTTTGTTTCAGATGATTCTGTTGCGAGTTATGGTGCACACCGCAAACCAACTTTTTTTCGAGGCGCCTCCGGGGTTTAATTTTCACTCGCTCAATTTTGAATATTTTGCAATGCAAATTTAGGAGAATGTTGTTCAAATGTTACTTTATTATATGTAAATTGTTCAATAAACGAACACTATTCGTTACGCCAAAAAAAATCTTAAAAACATGCCTTTTTTTCGCCGAATTAACTTTACCCCGCCCTTAAGGGGCTATATCAGTGTGAGCGCTGAAAATTTTGGTGATTTTCGGGAATTTTTTGGAAGAAAAGTATTCAATTGAATGTTTCGGAAAATTAAGAATATATTTGGCTATATCTGACCTATATTACATAATTTTTTTCATAGAAAAATATTGAGATCCTAGCGACTTATGCGCTGCCTTCGGAGGTGTAAAAAAAAGTTCCTCCACTGCTGACATGATTCCGGCCGATTGAGTGGCTAAAACCGAAAAAGGAAATACGTCGTTAAACTGGAAGGTATTTCCTGTACAATGATGTAGGATTTTCGAAAAAGATCTAAATCTCGCCAAATGGCGTAGTTATTTAAAAAAGTGCGTTTTCTTGGGTATAAAATGGTCTTTTTTTTCAATGCCAAATCGTCAACTTTCATCCAATCGAAAATATCCTATGTCGTTGTGGAGTAAATATATTCAAAAGTACTCAGTTCAAATTTCAAGTCAATCGGATAATTGCTCTTTGAGTTACAATGTCAGCAAATTTGAAAAGTCTCATTTCGAGAAAAACGCGTTCAAAGATTTAACTATCGATTTTTGCAAGATAAAATGATATAAATGATAATGATATTCTTGAAAGTACAAACTGTCGAGAACGGCAAAAAAATCGATTTTTTAAAAGTGTCACACTGGTATAGCCCCTTAAACGATAGAACTGTATATGTAGAATATTTTCTGAAAGTTTCAAAGCGAAATTCGAAAAACTTTAAACGTTACAGCCCGTCAACGCTGTGCCTCATCGCTCGAATGCGGAGCGGGCGTGAACTTCAAACGCGTTTTTCTCAAAACAGCATTATCGAAATTGGCGTGCAGAATTACTCAAAAACTATTGAGCGGATTGAGTTGAAACTTGGTAGAAATATTGATAATGTTGGTACCTTTTGCCTGACGAGAATTTGTTTTGACAAATTGGGAGAAAAATACTTGTTTAATCCAAATTTTACAGAAATGGTGCGTGAAATGCTGATTTTTTTTTGTAAATGCGTGCCATTTTCTTAAATTTGCATTTTCTTCATTTTAATTACCGTCACATAGAAACCATACATGTTCTAGCTGAAAAAATGTTTGAACTATTTTGCAAATCAAAGTCTACGGAAAGCTAGACTGCACGGATTTTGATGATGAATTAATTTAATAAAGTCGTTTTATATACCTAAATATACTATTAAAGTATACCTGAAGTTCGATAATTGTGAATAATTTTTTCTTAGTTTAAAAAGTCCCTCAATATTGCTTATTTCTTTCCTGTCTAAATGTATATCCCGCTTTAAGTTGTTTCGAGACAGTTGACGAAATGTTACTATTTAATTCAAGTTATACACTAAATTCTTTATTCTATACAGAATGTACCTTCTGAGATCTAAATCGATCGTCCACACTGTTTCTAGGAAATATTCCATTGAAAAAATACTTCCGAGGTTTAGGCGAGGGATACGTTTAGGTGAGAAAAAACATGTCCTGATTTGCATGGTTTTTTTTTAAGGAAAGATTTTTTCACCATTTTTGATACTTGGGCTATATTTTATTACTACTTTTGGCTGTATGTATGTTTGGCTACTTTTGGTTGTATGGTACCTTTTTTTTTATTGATCTTTAAGAATGGCGGCACGATCTTCTAAACTGCATTTTCAAAACTGGCGTGACGTATAGCTAAAAAACGGATCGACCGATTCTGATGAAATTTGGTATAAATCTTTCTAACTTCTCTTTCGGCAAAAGCAATAAACATTTCAGCACGAAAACCTAAAATCCGGTAGTGGTATGGTAGATGATTGGATAAAAGTCTTGGGTTTTGTTAAGGTAGTATTGTTGTCTAGAATTTTGAAAAAATCATTAATTTTTTGTTAAAATTTTACAGATCGTTCTGAATACCGTCTGTTAAAGCTGTTTAATTATATTTATAAAATTAGCTGAGTTATAAAAATACGCTTGGAGAGCGCAGTTGAGACGCAGCAACTTTAACGCTCCGCGGTCACTCGGGGTCAAAATGACCCCCAGCGGAACTTTAACGGCGGGGTAAAGTTAATTCGGCGAAAAAATGAATGTTTTTAAGATTTTTTTTTGGCGTAACGAATAGTGTTCGTTTATTGAAAAATGTACATATAATAAAGTAACATTTGAACAACATTCTCCTAAATTTGCATTGCAAAATATTCAAAATTGAGCGAGTGAAAATTAAACCCCGGAGGCGCCTCGAAAAAAAGTTGGTTTGCGGTGTGCACCATAACTCGCAACAGAATCATTTGAATCAAAAAAATCAAAATGCATTTGTTAAAGGAGATGTTTCTCGAGGTAATGACGGGAGGATTTTTTTTTTTCGATTTTTCGATTTTTCGTAGCACTTGGGAGCAAAAAACCCGATTTTCGCTAAAAAAAATTGGCTAATTTGTTGTTGAAAAATTAGTAATTATTAAAAAAAAAAACAAAAAAGCTCTCGACAATACCTGGTGAATTATGTGAAGAAGTACTGTGCAAAATTTCAAAGCGATTGGTCCAGTAGATTTTGAGTTATCGTACACACGGACTTCAAATATGACAAGTCTCAGAAAAACGGTTTGAAAAACGCAGAAGAGAAGAGAACGGCATGGAACAATAGACGCTCAAATATTCATAACTTCGTCAATTTTACTCCGATCGACTTGAAATTTTAACACAATATTCTTGATATATTATGCATTCATTTAAAAAATTTAAAAAAAATTTAAAAAAAATTTAAATACTTTACCCCGCCCTTAAGCCAAAATTACTATTATAAGTTGCTGGCAGCCATGGCGGCTGGCTTGCCTTCTAACGATGCTTTGGTGTACCCTTTGTATGTACAGACTAGGGCTGGATGAGGAGCTATTTTTTCCTTAAGGGGGTATCCCTCTCCGGAAACTTCAAAAAATTGTTTTTATTGCATATTGTTACAGTGTGAACCTTCAAGAATATTCTAAGACCAACCGGACCCTGAAATTCTAAAAATTGACGAAGTTAAATCTATTTTCGTAGAACAGTGTGCGTCGGGTTTACCGCGATCCGTCGAGTTCGAATGCGATTATCTCGAAAGTACATATTTTCACATAGCGGGATTGATATCTTGAGTAACTTTCACACTATTGACTTGAATTTGCACAGTTAGCGTTCAAACAGTAGTCATTTTCGGTTCACGATCGCATTTTTTAATTGGATGAACCATTTGTTAATAACAATGACTTCAGCATGCTGTTTTTCAAGAGAAAAATGAGGTTTTCTTTGGAGAAGCTGTCATTTTTCGTATTTTTCGAAATTTCGAAAAGTGAATCGTGAACCCATAGCCAGTTGGATATATTTGAAGAAAACATTTTTTGTTTTCGTTTCAGATTACATTTGAGCCTGGTAGAGATCCCGCCATTTCGGGCCTCGCTGCTGGAGGACTGCAACGCCAACTGCAGCACCACGAACACTTTGAAAGATTTTCTTCCGAAAAAATTACATTGTAACTACAAACATGTGTACAACATGCTGGGAAAAAATTAATTTATTCCAACCAATGTGTGACTATAAAAAGATGCATCATTCTGACCCTTCAAATTGGGCTTCCAGAGAGGGATACCCCGTTAAACTATTTCTCACTACGGAGATATTTTTTTCGGTTTAACTATCATATCTCAAGAGTATTACCCTAACACTTTATGAAAAAATTGAATATTGCAAGAATTATGATTTTTTTTAGTAAAAAAAGGCTCTTTTTAGGCATTAACCCATTGCTGATTTTTTCCGCCATTTAAAAATGCGATTAAAATGTAATGCCGGGAAGGCCACATTCTAGAATGTTCAAACTAATATCCTGAATTTTTACGAGTTGTTCGGAACGAAACGGTCACCGCGCCCATCGTTTTGAACATGACTGGGGTCATTGCGACCCCCGTGATCACCGTGTTATAGCGAGAACGTGTGACCGCGAAGGGTTAAACGCGTTTTTATCGAAACTATGCTTTTCAAATCGGCAACCACGTTATCTCGATAACCAATTGGCCGATTGAGCTCGGATTTGGCATGTACCTTCAGTAGACTGTTTTCAACGCTGGTAGCGAAATAGGGTAAACATTTTTTTTCTTCAAAATAACTCGTAAAACGGTCAGAAAAATAGGAAAAATCGATAATCAAAGTTTAGCATGCCACCATTTTGTAATTTTTTTTTCTGAATCTGGTACCAAATGTCACTCGTACAGATGAAGGATATTTTTGGTTTTTTTTCCAATTCATACAACGTCCCCCACACTGGTCGCGAATTGGGGGCGTTTTCCGCGCACTGTTGTGAACAAACGTACAAAAGTACTTGATAATACATTTTTTTGAGTTGAAAATATTCTTGAAGGATTAATCAATATGTGTATTGATTTTTTTTTACTTATTCCAACCTAAAAATCACCTCCAAAACAAAGCTCTAGACAACAATACTGACTTAAGGGATCTGACCATCGAGAAATTTTCTGAAAATGGTCTTTTCATTCTATTCAACTCTGTAGTATTACCAAAGATTTAACTCTTGCGGCATAGTGTAACACCGGCATTACACCTAATTCAATTCAGATTTGGACGATTAAAACTTTTTTTAATTGAGGAGTTAGCCCACTCTAGAGGCCGAAAAATAGGCTTTTTGGGGATTTTTTTTTCAGAAAAACTACAAAATAAATCGAGATTACAAAAAAGGGTGTTTATCATACATATCAGTGACTGTGTACAATAATTTTTTTGAAGCGATTAATTTCAAAATGGCGGCTGTGCAGTGTTTATCTCAAAACTGCATATTTTAAGTTGGCTGGAAAATTAACTCAGACAATTTTCAACCGATTCACTTGAAGCGTTGAGTATATCTTGAAAAATACATTGTCTATGAAAGTACGTAGGATTTTTTTCACATTGCATAGTTCATTTGTTATTAACAATTATCTGACGATGATTTAGGCAAAATTTTCACTTTCCACAAATTTTCCTAAAAAATCGTTAATAAGAAATGAACTGTGCAATATTTAAAAAATCCTACGTACTTCCATAGACAATGTATTTTTCAAGATATATTCAACATTTCAAGTGAATCGGTTGAAAATTGTCTGAGTTATGTTTCCGGCCAACATAAAAAATGCAGTTTTGAGATAAACGCTGCACAGCCGCCATTTTGAAGTTAAGGGAGACTTTGTCCTTGAAATGTTCAAAAAATTGAAGCGGCTCAACATGAGCAGCTAGAAGAAGAGGAGGGATGCCTCTATGGACCAGGCATTGCCGATTAGCGGTAATTATAAACACATTTGTGTAAACACATTACAAAACTTTAAACGCGTTTTTCTCGAAAACACGTTTTAAAAAATGGCTGACATTCTCCTGACCGCTGTAATTAACATATCGACCTGAAATCTGGAGGGCATACTCAGAAAATATGTCTTCACGGAATGACGGATCGTTTTTTCGATAGATGCATTTTTGCATTTATTATTTATCTTTTTATGCGAAAAAAAACGCGAAAATGCGATTTTTTTTAATTGCCGCCATTTTCCGAAATTTGTACTAAACGAAAAACCCATCCGTCATTCCATGACCAAAGGGTCACAGATTGATAATATGCTTTGAATTTGTGTTTTAGATCAACAAAGAGGGGGCAGTGATGTCAGCCGTTTTCCTCCCGCGATTTCAGGACCTGTTTTCGCGGAGTTGCAACGGCTGCCATTTTGGTTTTTTTTTTCAAAAAAAAATTTTTTTTAACGAATAAAAGCAAGAAAAAAACCGCACTCAAAAAGCTTTACTCGTTTCCTTTAAAAAAAAATAAAATGTAAACACCTGAAATATGGCACTCCAAGGACAAAGTCTCCCTTAATCGCTTAAAAAAAATTATTGTATACAGTCACTGTTATGTATGATAAACACCCTTTTTTGTAATCTCGATTTGTTTTGTAGTTTTTCTGAAAAAAAATCCCCAAAAAGCCTATTTTTTGGCCTCTAGAGTGGCCTAAGGCCTTAAATATGAGGGTTGTAAATGCGTTTCAACGTTCCCAGGACTTCAATAACTACTGAAACAGGCGTATTAAATTTTTATTTTTCACGTAGCGGGTGTCATCAATAACGAAAGTGCAAAAAAACGTTCACCTAAAGAAAAATTATGCTTCAAAGGGTTGAGTCCTTTTGAGAATGAAAATTCGCAAAATTGCCGAAGGTAAATGTTTTTTTAGGTAAAAATGTCGAGCGTCGCTACAAGCGATCGTGAAAAGCTCAGAAATGCACGAATGTGGCTCGTAGATGTTTCAAAACTCGTTTTAAAAGCTCGTAGATGTTTTTTTTTTAAAGCGATGAATCTATTTCATGAATAATTAATTTTTTTGATTGCCCACGAGGGTGCCGAGATGCTCAAGCGGGTGCCGAAGGGAGAATTATAAGGGCCAAGAATCGCTGACTGAAGGGCGGGGTAAAGTATTAAAATTTTTTTTTCATTTTTTTTTTCATTTTTTAAATGAATGCATAATATATCAAGAATATTGTGTTAAAATTTCAAGTCGATCGGAGTAAAATTGACGAAGTTATGAGTATTTGAGCGTCTATTGCTCCATGCCGACCAAACTCTTCTGCGTTTTTCAAACCGTTTTTCTGAGACTTGTCATATTTGAAGTCCGTGTGCACGATAACTCAAAATCTACTGGACACCAATCGCTTTGAAATTTTGCACAGTACTTCTTCACATAATTCACCAGATATTGTCGAGAGCTTTTTTATTTTTTTTAATAATTACTAATTTTTCAACAACAAATTAGCCGATTTTTTCAGCGAAAATCAGGTTTTTGGCTCCCAAGTGCTACGAAAAATCGAAAAATCGAAAAAAAAAAAATCCTCCCGTCATTACCTCGAGAAACATCTCCTTTAACAAATGCATTTTGATTTTTTTGTTTCAGATGATTCTGTTGCGAGTTATGGTGCACACCGCGAACCAACTTTTTTTCGAGGCGCCTCCGGGGTTTAATTTTCACTCGCTCAATTTTGAATATTTTGCAATGCAAATTTAGGAGAATGTTGTTCAAATGTTACTTTATTATATGAAAATTTTTCAATAAACAAACACTATTCGTTACGCCAAAAAAAAATCTTAAAAACATGCCTTTTTTTCGCCGAATTAACTTTACCCCGCCCTGAAGGTACGCCAAACCAAAAGCCTGCCCGCCACCTGAAGAACCGCATTCTTACCTTTTTTTTGCGTTTATCTTGATGCTTAATTTTCGAGCTGGCTGAAATCTCGGAAAATACTCGTTCGATTGCCTTGAAATGTAGACACGATACTTTTATATACACGATACTTTTAGAGACATTATTATTACATGTATTTTTTAGATAAGTTGCCTTATCATTTTTCAAATTCTTTTTTTTTGTAAAACTTCCGTGAAAAACACGATTTTTTTGGCTTAGTCGTCATTTTCTATAACAAAAAAAGCGTACGTTGCGCTGTAGTCGCACTTGAATAAAAATATATATTTAGAATTGTTCCACAATGATATTTCTTCGAATATAATAATATAAAATTATAATCCCATGCCTGAAAAATATTTTCATAAATATATGAATATAAATAAACATTATTAAAATATATTTGATTATAAAATTTTATTATCGATTATTATTTTTTTATTTATCATTAAATATACTAAGTATAAATATATCATATTCATAAATAAATGAACAGGTGAAACAAGCCTAGCCACTCCTTTTCCCTAAAGATCGAAATAAATTCCCACAAACGTCTGGTTTTGTCTCAGTACTTTTAATGCCAGTTTTAATGATTCTTTAATGATATTTCGGTCTCTCTCCCTTACATCACATTTCTCCGTCGTGACTATACACTCGGTGTGCGTACGCCGAGATTATCCTCTCTCCTGCGTCTAATTCTCGCTCATTACGCACGCACACGTGCACTTTGGACGTCAATAACTTTTCTCGTCTTTCGAGATATTTTACAGCTAACGAATGCGCAAGAGCGAAAATCTCCAGCAAAACTCGACGATACACTCGCCAACGATTATAATTGAAGTCGTATCCCGGAAAAGGAAATGCACAACCATTTTTTTTATATTCTATCTCACTTATTCGCGAGTGTTTGCTTTTCTTCTTTTTTTTGCTTGCATAGCTATGAGTTTTTTCACAGCTGATCTCGGTATCCTCATTCACTGCTCATTAATTTCCCCGTGCGCAGACATTTCCCGCTTGTATCCGGAGCCAACTTTGCGGGGGGAGGGGGGACTCGGGATTTCACTTTGACGCGGAAACGTCGCACTTTTGTAACAAGCGGGTGAGAAAAAAGGCATGGTGGAATGGTAGCTTGAATCGTCCCCAGATATCGACTTCAACCCCTCCCCCCCCCGCCCCTCGCGCTATACATGCTCGGTAAAACACGAGAGAAAAGTTCGTCGATCGCAGAGGCCCCCATAACATTTTGCCCCTCAAGCCCCCGTTGCGGGGAATATATTTTTGCCACGCTTTCACTCTTGCTCGGGGGAATTGGCCGGGCAATCCAGCTCGCTGCTACTTTTTCTTGAAGGTTTGCGCGTATGTGCATTCCACCCGGGGGGGGGGGGGTTGGGGGGGGGCAGATACCTGCTGAACTGCCTGTGGTGCGATCTCATATTAAATGCCTTTTTTTAGGGAATCGAATGACAGTAGCTTTTTCGAGCTTTTCGTTCTTCTCAAATGGTCGCTGTCAGTTGGGCACGATTTCAATCGTGAGTGAATTATTACATTTTCGATCGGTTTTTTTTTCAATGAAGGTAACTAGATCTTTGACAACGTGACTAGAAGGCGAAAAAATATTCCTTCTGTCTGCAACATGAATTAATGAACACGCAGTGGGGAGAGAAATTCATTTGAGAGTAATAGTAGAATTAGGGGTTTTTCGAAAATAATATTGGAGGTTTTGTTTGATTGTGGCGAAAAGGGTGTGGGGAAGAAAATAAGTGGGCAGATGTTGTTTCAGCCGCAGTGTGTGTGAAAGGTGATTGGTAAATTGATATATTGCTGGAGAGGGGTTGTACACTAGAGGGTAGTTGCAACAAATTAGCCCCTGTTGAATGGGGGTCGGAAATGAGTTGTTGCCGCGTTGTTGCGGTTTTTGGATTTTTTAAAAGATATTTTCAGACCTGCTAAGGGGGGATTGTCTTTTTTTTTCGCAAAATTTGCCGCTTTTTGGGAATTTTTTTGTGAAGAAAGTATACAACGGAAAACTTGTGAAACTTGGCATATAGTTTTATCGATCTGTTTACTACGTACAAAAAAATTTTTAAACAATTTCATCAAAAAATCCGCTTCCCACCCCCGTCGACGCGCGATGGTCCTTTTTTGATGGTGTGCACGATTTCACAAAAACTATTCAACCGATTGCCTTCAAATTTGGACAGAATGCTCAGCTGACATCCTTTTATCATTTGACGAAGCAAAAAAGCAATACGTTTAATAGTTTTTTATTTATAACAAAAAATCGATCAATTTTTTTCGAAAAATCGATACTTCAAGTTCAAAACGTCACCAAATCGTCAATTTTTGTTTTCCCCTTCATCGAACGATAGCTATATGTGTCTAAAGTAAAATGATTTTTGGGTTTTTGTTGCAGGATGAACGTGAAGGCTGTAATCGTGCACACCATCAAAAAAGGACCATCGCGCGTCGAGGGCGGTGGGAGGCGGATTTTTTGATGAAATTGTTTAAAAATTTTTTTGTATGTAGTAAACAGATCAATAAAACTATATGCCAAGTTTCACAAGTTTTCCGTTGTATACTTTCTTCACAAAAAAATTCCCAAAAAGCGGTAAATTTTGCGAAAAAAAAAGACAATCCCCCCTTAAGTTAGCAAATAATTGTAAACAAAAAAACGACTCTACTCTGGGCAGTTAATTGATAGTTTTCTAGAAGCTGAAAAATTAATGATCACTTTAAAAAAAATGCATGCCCGAATTTATTACAATCTTAGAAATAAACAACTTACGTGGCGAGAACTTTATTTATTTTTGCGAATAAAAAAACATCGACGCCATTACGTACCCCTGCAAAAGTTGATAACATTGGGATTTAGAAAGCGCGTGAAATAAATAATTTACTTCCGTAATTTGTACGCCAAGTGTTGTACATTTTTTTATCGAGTAATTCTCGTCGAGTTTGGAAACATTTACAAAAGAATAATAATCTTTGTCACTTGAGGTCCTTTATTTCTGAGATTATGGGAATTTTGAACGTGCATTTTTTTAATGTGATAAATGATTTATCGATCTTCAGAAAAGTATCAATTAAGTGCCCGGAGTGGAGTAGCTTTTTTAAAATAAGTATTTGTCTTTGGTAACAAGTTTGGAGGGTTCTAAAAAAAATCTTAAAACCACCATAACTAGGAAAGCACTCATTTTCGAGCCCTAGTTGACAGGGGGTGATTTGTTGCAAGTTACCTCTAGTTTAACGCCTCTCAAGGATTGGGTCGAATTACCAATCACCATGTATATGAGATATTCCACGTGAATCCGGTGGACTTTTTCCCTAAACCCCGCCTCTTCGATTTATTTTTTCAAATCTGATTCCATTCCGAGATTCAAATCTGATTCCATTCCATTCCAAGACACTCTGATTTTTTTCACATTTTTCGAAACAACCCTTAGTAAAAAAAAATTCTCCAAAATCAACGCGCCGACTTAAAAATGTGAAAAAAATCCCAAAAATGCGTGATTATATGTAAAAAACTTCAAGCTATCACCCGCAGTGGAAGTATGTTTTTTTTCTGTGCTTTCCGAGCGATTAACGTTTTAAAAAATCCGAAAAATTGTCTGCTAACTGTTCAAGGTCCATGATTGTGATTTGGTTATTCAAAAATGGTCAAAAATTCATTGTGGGTATCAAAATATTTAAGTATCCGCTCGAAGTAAGCGGTTCTTGAATTTTTTCGGATTTTTTGAAACGTTTATCGCTCAGAAAGCACAGAGAAAATCGTACTCCCACTGCGGGTGATAGCTTGAACATTTTTACATATAATCGCGCATTTTTGGGAATTTTTTCAGATTTTTAAATTGTGTTTTTTTTTACTAAGGGTTGTTTCGAAAAATGTTAAAAAAATTCATGGTGTCTTTCAGAGTCAATGGAATCGGATTTAAAAAAAATAATTAAATCAGGGAAAAGGTCCATCGGATTCACGTAGAATACCTCATCTATATATATATATACAGGGTGTCCCAAAACTCAACGATAATCTGAGACCGGATGAAAGGCCAAGTTATACCAGTTCTGGAAAAAAATTAAAAAAAAATCCATATCACTCAGTTCAGCGATAATAGACATTTAAAAAAAAAAGTTGAAATTCGACACCCTTGGTCGCATTTTCAAGTCCTGTGATTACCAATGTCACAATTTCGCTGTGATTTTTTTAATTTCGTGATCTTCATTAACGATGCTATTAATCGCAACTACAAATTAATGCAAAAAACATTGTTAATTTAATAAAATAAGTTAAGTTTTAGTGAGTCATGGTTCACAAAAATATTGTCAGTTAACTTTGACACTTCATTTTGAAACAAAAATGTACTACACTACCCTTGGCAAGTTATTTCAAAAGATGGCGCATTTAATCAAGATTTCAAAATGGTGCAACACTCGCCACTTTTCTTGCCATTAAAAATTTTATTTCTTATTTTTTTCAAATTGAGCTCATTTTGAACAACTCAACATTAGGAATTGTTGTTACTAAAATTTGTTATTTTTTGTTTCTGGTCTGAAATAAAATTATTATTTTTAGTAAAGAGGTAATTGAGTCAGTGAATAACATGTGTTTTTTACAATAAAAATTCGTTATTAACTGACTCAATTACCTCTTTACTAAAAATAATAATTTTATTTCAGACCAGAAACAAAAAATAACAAATTTTAGTAACAAAAATTCCTAATGTCGAGTTGTTCAAAATGAGCTCAATTTGAAAAAAAAATAAGAAATAAAATTTTTAATGGCAAGAAAAGTGGCAAGTGTTGCACCATTTTGAAATCTTGATTAAACGCGCCATCTTTTGAAATAACTTGCCAAGGGTAGTGTAGTACATTTTTGCTTCAAAATGAAGTGTCAAAGTTAACTAACAATATTTTTGTGAACCATGACTCACTAAAACTTAACTTATTTTATTAAATTAACAATGTTTTTTGCATTAATTTGTGGTTGCGATCAATAGCATCGTTAATGAAGATCACGAAATTAAAAAAAATCACAGCGAAATTGTGACATTGGTAATCACAGGACTTGAAAATGCGACCAAAGGTGTCGAATTTCAACTTTTTTTTAAAATGTCTATTATCGCTGAACTGAGTGATATGGATTTTTTTTTATTTTTCCCAGAGCTGGTATAACTTGGCCTTTCATCCGGTCTCAGATTATCGTTGAGTTTTGGGACACCCTGTATATGGGGTATTTCAACTGAAGTCAGACAACTATTTCCCTCACCACCATTGATTACAGATTTCCACAGTCGAAAACCTCACTCCTGCTGTCAAAAAGCACCTAATCTTTTAAAAACTTCTTCCTCCACCCTTGCCCTTCCACAACTGCAAAAATCGAAAAGTCCACTCCGGCCATTTTCAAAATTCTGCAAAAGTTAATTTACGTTTTAGACCTACTTTGTTCATTTGCCATCAAAGTTCAACTTGTCATTTAGATATTTACTATTTTTTTGGTGGAATTTCGATTTTAAGGATGACAATTCGACAGTTTGGAAGTCAGAAGACAACTGTTTCGGTTTTGCGAGTGAAACATTTAAAAAATATGGTTTCCGATTAAACGCACATCCGGCGGAAAGTAAATATAAAACAAAAAAGTATTCCTCCGACTTCAGACCTGTCAAATAATCGTCCTCAAAATCAAAATTTCACCAAAAAAAATAGTAAATATCGAAAGTACGACTCGAGCTTTGATGAAAAAAAGCACAAAACAGATCTAAAACGCATCGAAATTTTTTTTCGAAATTAAAAAAAAACGGTCAGAGTTGACTTTTCGATTTATCGCAGCCGCAGCAGTTCAAGGGGTGGGGGCAAAAATTGCAAATGCGTGTTTTCGACACCAGGAATGTTTTCCAAAATGAAAATCTACAACCTGTTGGTTCTAGGCGAGGGAGATGGTTGTCTGAGATGAACCATCATCCCCAAATGTACATATTCGTGTAGTCTTCGACACACCTGGAAGCATACATGCCATTGGCTATAAGGCTCGTGTCCCATCAGACCGATTAGTTATTTCGTTTTTCCGAACTTTTCGCATTTTCGCCTTCAGGCGGACAGAAATAACGTTGCTAAAAGAAAACATTTACTCAAACGCGAAAGAAAAAACCAAAGTATGAAATCGCGATGCTAGTGAAAAAAACTGCGGGTGAAGATGCCACTTTGAAGACTTCGAAAAAAAACGTTCTTTTTCAAAATGGATTTTGCGTTTGGAAGCCGCAACTTATTCGAGTTCAAAATGAAAAAAACAAAATGGCGACTGAACAAAATAATCTGTTTCTATACTTGATTGAACATTTTCCGCTCGTGCTCGGTCCAAAGTCACCATAGTCAACCTCATTGAGAGCACGTGAACACGCACACATAACGAAAGGCACAGTTTTTCTGTATACGCGTTACATGCAAGTATTCAGGATGACGCGGGACCTTAAGCATATAATGTGTTGGTAACAAACGTCGTCTTGTCCTCCATAGACCCAGCGTGAACAACCGTCGCAATTGGATTAGCCATCGGTGCACCCGTGCTTCTCGTTGAAGCACGGAAACGACGAAGTTGTCAAGAGACGACGCGTTGCAGCGGCGTTTCCGCCGGATATACTCACGTGGTGTACCGTACTTTTTTTTTAAATCTTGTTATTGCGTTAATAATGTCCGTTCGTGAACCACGAGGAATTGTTTCGTTGTTAACGACGAGGGGCGAATGAACTCTCGATGTTCAGCCGGTAGTTCACCAAGACTGGAAGAGAACTGGAGGACTCGGCTTGAGCTCGACGTACGTCGAGTAGTCGAGTCTCAGTACGACGTACTTCCGGTTTACGAAGACTCGCCTGAACGGATGAGAGTTGCCTCTGAACAGAGTCGGACAGAGAGCCCGCTTGCTGGCTCGTTTGCTTGGCTCGTCCGTCAAGTCCCACAAATCGATCATCCGACAACCGGTAGGCCTGAAGGCAGGGGAAAACAGGTTGCAATGTCTAATTTTTCTGTCAGTTGAAGAGGATGCTCGTTTGGGGCATGTTCGAGTGATCTTTTGTGCTTTCAAGTATTGCTCTTATTTTGAGGACGAAAGGGGGAGAGAGGTTAGGGAGGGTACATTGAGAACAAAAAAACCAATTGAATCAAAAAAATATATTGGTTGATTCGAATAAATGTATGATCGCGGAGTGCCACCGATATATGAGATTGTTACAGTACTATAAGATAATGGAAAACGTGATTGATTCGAATAACATAATATTTTATTTGAAAATCTCTTCTGTTCTCTGAATATCTACATTATCCTTCAAATAAAATTATTTTCTATTGAAATCGTTTTATATACAATCCGTAGATGTATGGATGAAATAATCAAGCGGTTGCTGCAACATTTTTTATTTCGTACAAAAATATAATCAATAGAATTAATTATTTCTTTACTACATCGAAACGAATATGCCATGGGACGTAAGGTTTTTAATTTGTTTTAAATCTTAAGTAAAAAGTGAGCATTAGAATGATCATCAATGCTATTGGGAGTACAACTTTGCAGTGACCGTTTTTTTTTCAAAAGTTCAAGGCTTTATTATAAAAAAGTGGCTACATATTTTTTAATCAAAGTACTGCCCGTCGCTAGCTACGACCTCGGCCCATCTTTCAGGTAGCATTCGAATCCCGCTTCGATAAAAGTCTTGGTCCTTGGAGGCAATCCAGGAATCGACCGAATTTTTGACTTCTTCGTAAGTACCGAAGTGCTGGTCAGCCAAATCGTGTGCCATTGACCGGAACAAGTGATAGTCGGATGGGGCAATGTCTGGAGAGTACGGCGGGTGGGATAAAACCTCCCATTTCAGCGTTTCCAATTACTTTTTCACGACATTTGCAACATGGGGTCGGGTATTGTCATGCTGCAGTATCGCCTTGTCATGTCTTTCGTTGAATTGTGGCCGTTTCTCTTTGAGTGCCTTACTGAAGCGCATCAACTGACGTCGGTAGAGTTCCCCTGTGATGGTTTCGGATGGTTTGAGCAGCTCATAGTACACAACGCCCAGCTGGTCCCACCAGATACACAGCATCACTTTGGATCCGTGAATATTCGGTTTGGGCGTCGATGACGGAATATGACCAGGCAGTCCCCATGATTTTCGACGTTTAGGATTATCGTAGTAAACCCACTTTTCATCTCCAGTCACAATCCGGTGCAAAAATCCCTTCCTTTGTTGTCTTTGGAGCAGTTCCCGCAAATGCTGAGACTTCGGCTCGTAGGTTGCCATGTTTGAGTGCCAATAACGTTATAATGCATACACGTATCCGTTAGCTTTTTTAAATTGTTTACATTGGCAGAGCCTCTAGTTTAAAATGCCACTTTTTTATTGAGCTAGGGCCACTACTTCGGCCGCAGTGGCTTTCTAAGTAAAACGGTCACTGCAAAGTTGTACTCCTAATAATAGTGGACAGAATATCAGATATCCAATGGAATATCCATGGAGAGAATATCAGATATTCAACTGATAAGAACAGATACTACACTTTGATCTTAGCCACAGGCCAAGAAGCGATACTCTTTAGAGTTTCTCCGGCGTTTAAGTACATTTTCGGTTCGCGCTACGCTTACGAGATACGGGCGCGCGTGCGGCTTCTAGCGGTTGCTCCGAGAACTACGGGTTTCCTCACACCTATAATTTCGGTGGCGCTCGGCCATGATTTGGTTGAATTTTTTCAACCAAATGCGCGAGAAACAAATTTTATTTTCGCATAATTTTTTAACCAACTTGGACATTTGCTTAATATTTTTCAATCAAAATAAAATATTAATATTTTAACGAATAATGTACTTGAAGATCAATATCGGATATGGTGGAAAAAATGAAATAACATATTTACTCAATAGAAGTTTTATCTTAATCAAACGAGCGAAATTCAAATTTTCTTGTGTACTCGAATCAACAATATTCATGTTATTGATTGAAACGCTTTTTTTGTTCGTTGCAGAAAATGCATTCAAAAGTATATAATTTGTTAGCGATAATTTTTCTAGATAGTTTCAATAATATGTTGTTCCCGGCTAACAATATAGCTTTTGAATGAAAAAAAAACATAATTTTATCATGTTATTGAAGCGTTTTTTTCGGACTAATAAATCCGATTATTTACATCAACAATTTTATAATTGAATCAATGAAATTTAATTCAATAACACCAATGATATTGGATCAACGATTTTTTTTCTCAGTGTAGGATGATAGCGCACATGGACAAAAAATGATTGGCCCCGCACTCTGGTCACTTTGACATTTTGAACCCTAATTTCGATCAAACGGTACAATAGATTGAGATAAAATTCATTGTATCCATGCGGTATTGTATGACGTTGAAGTTTGCATTGTTGGAACGCAACGAAAATGAACTTTTTATTTGTTGGATTTTTTTGGCTGTAAAGAGCACTGAAAAGTTTTTACGTATTCTTATTGAAGATTTAAGACCTCAATTTTCAAAAAAGAAGGTTGTGCATAAGCATAAAGATAAATAAATGAAGAGTGTACAAAAAATTCGTTGCATTGCAATGATGCAAACTTCAACGTTATCGGTATCGTTGCAGTAAGAGCCTGACGGTCGACGTTTTTCCAAATTTTGAAAAAAAAAAACTTAACAGATTGTAGTTACCATAGGATGAATTGTGAATTACTGACTAATGCACAGAATTTATGCACATCTCAAGACAGGGAAAACACACGTTTTGAGTGGGTTTCAACTGATTTTATGAAAAAATGATGGAGAAATTGGCGTTTAGAGTTTTTTTTAGAATAAAACTATCAAAATTGCAACGACGGAGCTCAAAATATTATCGACAATCCTGAAAATTTAGTGCATCAGTTTCTCCACTGGCGGCGCTCCCGGTCAACGTCTAAATATGTACACGCATCACATTGCGACATCTAGCGGTAGTTTGCAGCGGCTCGTAGCCAAAAACTATGAATACTGCAAAACCGTTGTGACTGCGCTGAAAATTAGCAGTGTGATGCATGGCCTTAAGGGGGGAGATACCTTTAGGCGAGGAGAAAATTTGCCGATTTACATGACTTTTTTTTTCAAAGGAAAGATTTCTTCTCCCTTTTTGAGGCTTAGGGAATATTTCATTACTACTTTTAGCTGTTACATGGTGGTTTTAAAAATGAATCTTCAAAACTGGCGGAGGTATGGCACGGTCTTCTAAACTGCATTTTCAAAACTGGCGTGACGTATAGCTAAAAAACATAATCAACCGACTCTGATGAAATTTTGTGTATATCTTTCTAAACTTATTATCTAAAACATGACCCCGAATATTTTAGAAAATAAAAAAAAAGTATTTTTTCATTGCCAAATGTAGCCGATACTGAATTGATAAAATTAATTAACCCTCAGGGTACGGACTATAAAAAAGTTACGTTCAGTACGGACATGGGTTAGCCTAACCCGGCGACTTTGATTGGGTGTATATCGAGCTGTACTTTGTCAATTTGAATAATTTTTTTTTTCATTTTGTGTGAAATTGTCTCAAAAATATGATAGAATTGTCAGATTAATCATTTAACTGATTGAAAAAAAATTATAATGAAAAATGTGAACGGGTCTTGAAATTTTTTCGCTTCTTTCAAATTTCGCTCGGGTTACGGTAACCCAGTCCGTACCCTGAGGGTTAACCATTCAAAAAGTGTTGCGCCCCAAGCTTTTTTTATATAGTCACACAAAGGTGACTTGGTCAAAAAAATAATTTTCTACTTTTTAGTACATTAAATACAAGCTTGTTTTTTTAAATAGTTTTTTTTATATATAATTTAACATTAATCCCGCTGACGCTACCCGAGTAAAAATGATTGTATATACTTAGATACAATTATATAAAAATGATATACAATCATATATATTTATATATAGGTTTATATATAATTATATATATACGTGAAACTTTTATTTACGGTTTATATAATTAGATATAATATTATATACAGTTATATAAAATAAGTGAACAGTTATATAAAATTCTATCGAGCCAATTTTTGTATACAATTGTATATGATCAATTAATATACAATTATATATGTTTATATATAAACATATATAATTGTATATTCATTGATCATATATAATTGTATATTAATTGATCATATACAATTGTATACAAAAATTGGCCCGATTTTTGTATACGTTTATATACAAATATATAAAATGCTATCGGGCCAATTTTTGTATATAATTGTATATGATCAATTAATATACAATTATATATGATTATATATATTCATTTTTACTCGGGTAACCACTTTTGTTAAACAAACTTAATTACCATAAAAAAAAATTATCGAAAATGCTCGTTTTTTGACGCCTCTGACTGCATCTCACCCCTTAATTTGAATCTTAGTCCACGAACAGATGACCACTTTCACTTCATTTCAATTGCGAACAAATTTCGCGATAGGATTTTCCCTTTTCGCGATGAATAATCGAGAGTAACCTCACATCGAAAGAAATATTCTTGTTTTTGCAACAAATTTTCGTCAAATACTTATAAGTCTACTACTAATGCTAAATGTAGAAAACCGTTTTTTAAACTCATAAAATACATACTCAGTTTGTAAACATCCCGAGTAAAAATGAATATATATAATCATATATAATTGTATATTAATTGATCATATACAATTGTATACAAAAATTGGCCCAATAGAATTGTATATATTTGTATATAAACGTATACAATTATATATAAATATATACAATTCTATCGGGCCAATTTTTGTATACAATTGTATATGATCAATTAATATACAATTATATATGATTATATATATTCATTTTTACTCGGGTACGTGTCACGCCGTCTGACAAAATCCGCTGTCACCCGTTTAGAACACTGTGCCACACGTCCGCCATTTTTAAAGATTAATAAAAAAAATACCATGTAACAACCAAAGCTAGGAATCAAATGTACCCTAGGTCCCAAAAATGGTGAAGAAATATTTTCTCTAAAAAAAAAAAATTATGAAGATCTGCCTTTTTTTCCTCGTCTAGAGATATCTCCCCCCTTAATAACGATCGACACCCGGGTCAAAAGAGGGCCCAAAGAATTTACACTTCTTCCATTCCCCTCTACCCGCAATATTGACCATGCCTGAAAATAATTCGTTCGAAAGTGCGTGACGTTGATTTTTCAGATTACTAAAGTAAAGAAGCAGCTGTACCACGTGACATATAAGTGCCAGGCGAGATAGCTGCAATTTTCGACCTATCTGAATATCTTTCAGAGCAAAATAAGATCGTCAAGCTCTGCGTCAGTGAAGTCTACAGGGCCTAACGCTCAGTCGTTTCTTAAAATATCAACCATCTGTGAGAAAACCCGGTTCGAAAATTTGTGAGGTTATGTTGATCCTCGTACATGGCCTTGAGGCGAGAAATCGAGAAGAAGTAGTTTGCATGCAAAATTGACCTTATTTTTTCGCAAATGATCAGTTATCATAACCCAAACAAATGGAGCGAAATAATGGCTTATAAAGACGAAGAGTTGCGGAAAATAATTCATTTCAGCGTTGTAAAAATTACTCACACGTTGCCGAGACCGTAACAGAGTCCCTCCTCGAGCACGACGTAGTCAACTTGCATTTTTCGCAACGTGTCGTAAACGGCAACTGCATCCTTTCTGCTATAAATCTCGTAAACCTTGAGAGTTCGGTCTCTGCAATGGTCATAAAAAAATCGTAGAGATTGTGGGAACGCATTAGTTCCGATTATCGATCGTCAAATCAACAACGCGGTAACGTATCAACTCGGCCATGGCATATTACGACTTTATACTTCTGTAGGACATCGTAAATTGCAATTGGGACGAATTCCCCTTGAAAATGTTGCATTTCAGAGAAATCCCATTCTTCATAAATTAGAGCAATGAAAATTTGGATTTCTGACATATCTCCGCTAATGTTAAGGGGCCAGTATACTTTGAAAATTTCAAAAAATCGAAAGCAAGCAAGACTTGAAGAAATTGACGATGATGAGCAATCAGAAGGGATTTTGTACGGTGGAGGAATTGAAAATTCCTCTTTTTTCCGGCTACCGAGTACGTGGAATCCGTTTAATACTAATAAGGCATCTTAATCGATTTCATCAGCTCGTTAAAAATTGCACATTATTATATCATGGGTATTAAGGGAGACTTTGTTCTTGAAATTTTCAAAAAATTCAAGCGGCTCAACATGAGCAGCTGGAAGAAGAGGAGGGATGCCTCTATGGACCAGGCATTGCCGATTAGCGGTAATTATAAACACATTTGTGTAAACACATTACAAAGCTTTAAACGCGTTTTTCTCGAAAACACGTTTTTAAAAATGGCTGACATTCTCCTGACCGCTGTAATTAACATATCGACCTGAAATTTGGAGAGCATACTCAGGAAATATGTCTTCACGGAATGACGGATCGTTTTTTTCGATAGATACATTTTTGCATTTATTATTTATCTTTTTATGCGAAAAAAAACGCGAAAATTCGATTTTTTTTAAATTGCCACCATTTTCCGAAATTTGTACTAAACGAAAAACCCATCCGTCATTCCATGACCAAAGGGTCGCAGATTGATAATATGCTTTGAATTTGTGTTTCAGATCAACAAAGAGGGGGCAGTGATGTCAGCCGTTTACCTCCCGCGATTTGAGGACCTGTTTTCGCGGAGCTGCAACGGCCGCCATTTTGGTTTTTTTTTCAAAAAAAAAATTTTGTAACGTTCTGTATATCATGAATAAAAGCAAGAAAAAAACCGCACTCAAAAATCTTTACTCGTTTCCTTAAAAAAAAATAAAATGTAAATACCTGAAATATGACACTCCAAGGACAAAGTCTCCCTTAATAACAACTGAACTACAGGGTATGTTTGCACGATCAACAAAAAATTACACGGTATAAACTGTAGCCTGGCGAAAACAAAATCATGCTTAAACGACTGAATAAACTGCGAATTAAACAAAAACCCACCTCATTTCTTTATTTTCGTAATACGGATTGTTCACTATAGGTCGCTCGGTCGATAACATAATGTTCGCCATGAGTGACATTTTCCCCGCAAACACAGCTGTCTTCGGGGTGCTCGACTTTATCCATTCGAATAGTTCCTCCTGTTCGATATTGCTGTACTCGCCTGAAATGCGAGTCAGTCAATATTAATATTCTCTCACCCTTAAAAGAAGGTTATTTAAAAAAGTACATACATAAATGATTTCTCATAAGCGCTAACGGGATTTAAATATCGATCTCCGCAACGATATCACGATGTAAGTCAAAGATTCTGATCTTCAGAGTTGCAATTAAAAAAATTAAAATAAAAACGTAAAACGATCATAAGTAGACAATTTATATGAGAATGTCGCATTCCAAACTTCAAACGAGTTTTTTTTCGAAATGTCGTTTTTCAAAACGATGTACACTCTCAAAGGAAGAGTTTGCAAGCAATCCGTCTCAAATTTTGACACAACATTCTTCACGCCATTCTTTATCTTGCTATGGAAGCTATTTTTTTTAAATCTTTATGTTTTTTTTTAACGAAAAACGATCTAAAAAATAGGTTAAATTCGATACTTTTTTTCAAACCGCCACCATTTTGTCAATTTTGATTTTCAAAAACGTGCATAGCAATAAAGCGGCTTTTATACTGTAATAATAATCTTTCATTTGTAAATTAATCTTTTCAAATCTTAATAATTGCGAATATTAAATCTTTAAGATTAAATTAAATTAATATTAATTCATTAAATGTAATCTTGAATTAATTGATTTAATTCATTCATTAAAAATTAATTAAAAAATAGAAGATTTTAAAATCTTAATAGTCTTTTTACAAATTTTGTTTCAGCTAACGTTTACGGCTACAACCGTGTACATCGTGAGGACTCCGTTTTTCGAAAACAATTTCAAACGTTAAAAAAAATAAAAACATACGTTAGTACAGTCGTGCTGTCGCTGAAAAACCCGGAATCGGAAAAATTAGACGAAGGCTGGTTTTTTGACAGGTGATTTTGTAGGGTTCTTTTTTAGGGGATGAAAGGAGATGGGGGTGGATGAATGCCAAACTACAACCCCTACGAGGTCGGCGACTTGAGACAAAATGTTCACAAAAATCCGGGCTTTAGTTTTGTCCATAGCGCCGAAGTCGTGGAAGTCCATTTTGAGGGTAAAAAAGTGGGGTGGAATTTTGAAAAATCGGTTTTAATTCAACAACTCTTTAGAAAAAAATCGTACGTTTTTTGTTCAAACGGGAAAGTTGTAGCCCTTGAAAAGACGCGTCGATCGAGTATTCGATCATCACTCTTCGATAATATCTTCACCCCCAAAAAATGGTTAAAAGCCAACAAAAAAATAGTTTATTGAATAACTAAAAAACAATCGGTTTTTCGAGTATGGTTCGAATGTACGAAATGGAGAGAATAATTTTCTCCATATTTTCGTTGCTATGGACTACCCTTGAATTTTGATTTTCCAAACCCCTCTCGGGGGTTGAACATTCAAAAAGAAATTCTGGGAAAACTATTGACCGCACGAATTCGCCGCCGTGGAAGAATTTGTAGCTTGAACCCTCAGATACATTTTTGTCCACAGCGCCAAACTCGTATCTCTTTAGTTTCGGTAAATAGTTTTCCCAGAATTTCAATTTGAATTTTCAACCCCTGAGAGGGGTTCGAAAAAGCAAAATTCAAAAGTTGTGCATAGGAACGAAAATATAGAGAAAATTATTCTCTACATTTCGTACATTTAATCCATTCCCGAAAAATCGATCGTTTTTGAGTTATTCAATAAACAATTTTTTTGTTAATTCTTCAACAATTCTTTTGGGGGTGAAGATATTATTGGAGAGGGTTGATCGAATACTCGATCGACGCGTCTTTTCAAGGGCTACGTTTCCATTTGAACAAAAATTGTATGAATTTGTCCTAAAGAGTTATCGAATGAAAACTGATTTTTCAAAATTTCACCCCAGTTTTTCACCCCCAAAATGAACTTCCACGACTTCGGCGCTATGGACAAAAATAAAACCCGGATTTTTCTGAACATTTTGTCTCCCGGCGCCGACCTCGTGTGGGTTGTAGTTTGGCATTAATCCACCCCCATCCCCTAAAAAAAACACTACCCCCCGATTTTTAGGCAAACTTGGTTTTAGCACCCGTGGCACCTACAAAAACACCTGTCAAAAAACTAGCCTTCTTTTAATTTTTTCCGATTCCAACATACAGCACGACTGTACTACGTTTAAAAATGTATTTTACTGTTCTTCATGACTGCTTTGAGATTTGCCATAAAAAAATCACATTGATTAGCGTATTTTAACCCACGAAAAAAGAAACGCGAAAGTCAGCTATTTTTCGACCGGTAATACCGTGATGATTCCTTAAGGGGTTACCCCCACTTGCGATTTTGAAAAATTCGATTTTTTTATTGCATTTTTTTGAAGTATAAGTATCTAAGAATATGTCCTGAAAATTTCAAGTCGATCCGAACAAAATTGACTGAGATATGAGCGTTGAAAGAGAAGAATCCATTGTCTAAACGACCGGCTAATTGAAACTTCAAACGCGTTTTTCTCAAAATGGCATTTCTGAAGTCGGTGACCAAGATTACTCGAACACTAATGAACCGATCTTCTTGAAATTTTGCAGGCTTATTTAATACATAAAAATGTAGACTTTAATCGTTCGATTTTTTTTTCGAAAAAAATGGCCGTTTTATAGCCAAAAAACGGCTGTTTTTTTTTCGTTAAAATCGAACCATTAACTTTGACTGTCCGCCATTTTATGAAAAATGAATATTTTTTAAAATCCTTCGATTAAACACTAGTTTATACTTATATTTGACTGAATCCATCCGCATTTTTTTTTCAGATGATCCACTTCGCCGCAATGTTGGTCACCGCAAACCGTGTATATAAAAACATTATTTCATTGACGGCCATTTGCCACTAAACAGTGTAATATTTTTCAATAAAAAAATTACTGAAAGTTCTTCAAGATGTGTTCTTTAAGATGGTATATTGATCGATTAAAAAAGTTTTGTAGTTTTCTTTAAAGAAATTCATGAAAAAGGCCTTTTTTTGCGCTACAAGTGGGGGTAAGGCCTTAAACTCCATGCATTGAGTTCTGATAACGCCATCTGTTGGAAAGCAGCGAGAACTTATTCAACCTCCTAATATTTATTTTTTGCAGCTGCAGTAGCTCTCTCGGGACATTTGTCCACCTGCCACGTTGATATGTGAAACGCATCGAGAATGGCTTACCGATGAAGTCATGTTCGTCCTCGAGTCTGCTGATTCCATGATAAGACATACCAGCGATAAGCAGCACGACGACAGCGGCTCTCATATTTTCACCCTTGATGCCGACTTTCTCGAGATACCTCTTGCTACCGGCGAGTCCAGCGACGATGCACAAGTGTGGCGTCATGAACAATTTCAGTCTCATGATGAAGAAGGCCATGATGACGAAAGCAGCTGTCTGCAGTGCGTTGTAAGCGACCCCGACCTCCACGCAATTAGGATATCCGACGATTTGATAGTTTCTGTACCAATGGTAAATGACGAGAAAACCGGCCAATATGGCCGCCGGAAGGAGAAGCGTACCGACGATCGCCTCGTACGTCTCGTACCGCAAAAAGTCAAACTCGGCGGAGCAAGTGTACAGGAGGGTGTGAAAGTCCTTGTAGCCGCCGAATTTCGATCTCAAGAGATTGAATATGTGACGATCATCGTCGAACGCTGCGAGAATACTCTTCAGCATCGCCGTCGTGCCGATCGAGCCGACAATTTGCCAAAACACGAGAGTCCTCGTGCTCACATTGCGCTCCATGCTGCTGTTCATGAAGTTACTGTAATTGCTGCCGACGAGCAGGCAAGTGTACAGAGAGCAGAGCAGGAGATTGCTGCGCGTCGCGAATATTATCACGGCCACTGGGATCGCGTGGAGGGCCGATAATTTCGTGTACAAATCGCGGGGTATCAGCCTCAACCATTGGAGAATCATGAGGGCGATCAATTGGGTCGTTAGGACGAATTGGGAGAACTGCCAACTGTGGAGGCTAATCGCTGTGATTGCCAGGAGATCCTGAAATCAACGCGGTATCGTATGGTTTTTACGGGATGTTTGCCATCGAGGGGTTAGGCCACAGTAACGGGTATAAAATCATGTGTAAATTTGACAATTTTTTTTTTCGTATGAAAAAGTGATTCACTCGTAAAATTAATTACACATCTATTTAGTATGAATATCAAACTGTTAGAACTTTTTTTTTTCGATGTTCAACATGGACGACTACTAATATTTTCTTTTATCTTCTTTTAGGCGCTCCGAGGCGTGACATTTAGCATCGACAATTTTTGACAGAATAAAAATTCTCGGCAATCTACATTAGAATACCTAGAGAAGTACGTACGGAATTTAAAAAATATTGTTTTATTCAAAAGTTTCGTATAAAACTGCTCGTAAAATGAAAAGTTTTCGATTAATCAGAAATTCCGTACGGACTTCTCTGCGAAATGCAATTAGGAACATAAATTTTAAATTTGAAGTAAATCGAGGGAAAATTGTTGAAGTTATTTGTCACGCCAATCGGAAAAAAGCTGTTTCGAGAAAAACGCGTTTAAAGTTTTAGGTGGTCTATGGCCGTGCCAGGGGTGGGCTTACGTTATACGTTTAAAGTCGGTGAAAAAAAAATTCTTGCTATAGATCGAATAGCAACTTATTCTTATGATGATAAAGCATCGTTTTAGAGAAAAAAAAATCGATTTTTTGAAAATTCTACTCTGGCTTTACCCCTTAAGGGGAGGGTAGGGGTTTGCACATTTGAAAAAACGATTTTTTTTTGTCTTTTCTCATAGTTAAACATTTCAAGAATATAATCCCAAAATTTCAAGTCAATCAGAACAAAACTCTCGAAGTTATTGACTATTTAGTCCCGCTCCTCTAACACTTAGCTCCGACTTCTCTAAACTTCAAATGCGTTTTTCTCGAAACCACTGTTTCAAAGTCCGTGTTCACTGCCATTTGAAAACTACATGACCGATTTATTTCAAACTTGTTACACACTTTCTACATATAAAATACCTCCCCCCAACGGTTAGTTTGAGATTTTTGTTTACATTGAGGGGGTTTTCCACCCCCAAAATGGCGAAAATTTTCGTGAAAAATAGCACTTTTCACTTTACACGACCACCAAAAATTTAGAAAAGAAAAAAAAATTATCAAAGACCGTTGGGGGGAGAATTTGATGATACTTTGATTAAATTTTAATGGTACTTGATTTCAGATAACTTCTAACTGAGATACAGTGAACACCGCAAATCGTGTTTTTCCAAAGGTATTCTTGGAAAACCTTCGTCACCGGCTTGTTTGTAGATATTTTCGCGTACAAATTTCACGGAATGTTCTTCAAATGACACTTAACAATGTACAAAAGGTTTCAATGAATTCACTCTATCCATATACATGAAAAAAAATCGCAAAAAAGTGTTTTTTTTTCACGCTGAAATACCTACCCTCCCTTAAGGAAGTATTATTGTCTAGAAATTTCAAAAAAAGCTCTTGATTTTATCCTTTTCGAAGAAAAAGATTGAATTGAAAAGTTTGAGAAAGATTTTTTATTTTATTCTTTTGGAAAAGAAAGATTGAATTGGAAAGTTTGAAAAAGATTTTTTTTTATTGAGACCTTTTTGAATACGTTTGTGAAAAAAGCTGATACTCATGAGATTAGTCGAGTTATAGAAATTGAGATAGAATTAAGGGGTTAGGCTCCTGTGAAAATAACTGAAATTAAAGAGGGAGGTCTAACGTCAGGTGCAGGAATCGCAGATTGGAGGTCAACTTATGATTACAATGGTGCAAGTTCTAGTAACACTTTAAACGCGCTTTTCTCGAAACAATGATTTTCAAAACGGTGTCCACGATTTCTCACGATATTGAAGTTTGCATCGTTGGAACGCAAAGAAGTTTCGTAGCGATATTTTTTTGGCACATTTGGCCCTCCAAAATCACTCAAACGTTTTTCTGCATGTTTATTAGAGACCGTCAGGCTAAGTATGCGAGAAAAGATTCTGGATACTGATGAAAATGGGGAAATAAAAAAATTAAAAGGAATTTTCGTTGCATTTCGACGATGCAAAGGCCAACATTTATCGACAACTAATGAATCGAATGACTCGAAATTTAGTACACTTAATCAGTGCAATAGTAGTTTAGTTTTGACCGAGACTCTTCTGCTGAATTTTTTTTTTTTTTTCACCAGTTATTAACAATAATGATGTCATTTTCCCTCGAACAATAAAAAAATATTCGAAATTATTTTTTTGATGATTGAAACACGACACAACAAAAACCTCGGATAAGTCTCAGCCGATGTGATCTATATTAAGAAAAAAATGGTTTTTTTTCGTTTCAGACCAACCGAATGGCCAACATTAAGTACACCGTTGAGCCCGTCACGTTGAAAGGTCCATAACGAGATTGCTTATAACTTCTTTAATAATTAATGTTTTTTTATGAAATTTGATGTACAATGTTGTTAAGGGGGTATCCCTCTCTGGAAACTTCAAAAAGTCGTTTATTTTTGCATATTGTTATAGGGTGAACTTTCGAGAATATTTTAAGACCAACCGGACCATGAAATTCTAAAAATTGACGAAGTAACGCCTCATTTAGTGAAACAGTGTGCGTCGGGTTTACCGCGATCCGTCGAGTTTGAACGCGATTATCTCGAAACTACATATCTTGACACGGCGGAATTGAAATCATGAGTAACTTTCACACTATTGACTTGAATTTACACAGTTAGCGTTCAAACAGTAGTCATTTTCGGTTCACGATCGCATTTTTTAATTGGATGAACCATTCGTTAATAACAATGACTTCAGCGCGCTGTTTTTCAAGAGAAAAATGAGGTTTTCTTTGGAGAAGCTGTCATTTTTCGTATTTTTCGAAATTCCGAAAAGTGAATCGTGAACCCATAGCCAGTTGGATATATTTGAAGAAAACATTTTTTGTTTTCGTTTCAAATTACATTCGAGCCTGGTAGAGATCCCGCCCTTTCGGGCCTCGCCACTGGAGGACTGCAACCCCAACTGCACCACCACGAACACTTTGAAAGATTTTCTTCCGAAAAAACTACATTTTAACCACAAACATGTGTACAACATGCTGGGAAAAAATTAATTTATTCCAACCAATGTGTTACTAGAAAAAAATGTATCATTCTGACACTTCAAATTGGGCTTCCAGAGAGGGACGCCCCGTTAATGTACATACAAATAAATGTACAAATAATTTTCCAACGACCTTTTTTTATTCCTTCGAATTTTTTTTTAATTATCCGGATTTTTGAGGCGTCACAGTAGCCTAACCCGTTTTTCTACATGACATTTCCCTACCCAAATCCAGATTTTTCAACATTTTTTGTTGAAAAATCGCTCTATGTTAAGAAGTTTTTCTTCAATTGTAATTTTTTATCTATTTTAAGAAATAACCCTTTTTTCTTTCGTTTTAGATCAACCGGGTGGCCAAAATTAAAGGAGGAAATCACAGTAGCACACAAAAATAGGCATATTTTCGTGAATTAATTTTGGCTGAATAAAAGTATCAATCGAAAATCTGTAAAGTAGGTTTTATAGCAACACTAAAAAAGTACAAAATGTAATTTTTTCAATAAAAAATTAAAAAATGGCGGCTGCGCAGCATATGCCCCAAGGCGCCTTTTTTTGAGCTCGCCGAAGACATAACTCGAGCAATTTTTTACCGATCGACTTGAAATTTTGACAGTAGCTTCGAAACATCTTTCTCCACGGAGCTACGTAGGATTTTTTCGATATATTGATTTTTCGCAAAATGGTGCATGTTTGAAAATAAAGTTAAATTTTTAACAAACAAAAAAAACGCCATAAAATCGTCGATAAAAAAAAAAGTAAGCCATATAAAATAAAAAATCCTACGTAGCTCCGTGAAGAAAGATGTTTCGAAGCTACTGTCAAAATTTCAAGTCGATCGGTAAAATTTTGCTCGAGTTATGTCTTCGGCGAGCTCAAAAAAGGCGCCTTGGGGCATATGCTGCGCAGCCGCCATTTTTAGATATTTTTTATTGAAAAAATTACATTTTGTACTTTTTTAGTATTGCTATAAAACCTACTTTACAGATTTTCGATTGATACTTTTATTCAGCCAAAATTAATTCCCGAAAATATGCCTATTTTTTTGTGTGCTACTGTGATTTCCCCCCTTAAGTACACCGTTGAGCCCCTCACGTTCAAAGGTCCTTCACGACATTGTTCATAACTTCTTAAATTATTAATATTTTTCATGAAATTTGATATACAACTTCGTTATAATGTACATACAAATAAATGTCCAAACGATTTTTTAATGACCTGACTTATTCTTTTATTTTTTTTATATCCTTAATTCTTGTTTGAATAACCCTGATTTTCGAGTCGTCACAGTAGCCCCTTTTTCTACATGACATTTTCTTACACAAGCCCAGATTTTTCAGCCTTGTTTTGTTAAAAAATCTTCCCATGTTGAGAAGTGTTTCTTCAATTTTAAATTCCATCGAAACGATGTAAAAGATCGATTTAAAATTTAGAAGCTCTATTCAGTATATGACGAAGAATTTACTGTATCCATTTGAATCAAGTGGTATTGAAACATACCGTCAATTGTCCCGAGACTCCACAAAGTTGAATGGAAAATGTTTCTTGTTTTTTTTTTGCACACTAAAATGAAATACGAGAACAAAGACTTCCCGTCTGAAGCGTCCATCAACAATTGCAATCGTCAAGGAACAAAAAAATTCAGTCTCATTTCTAGCTGTAGTCCGTTTCGTGAGTATTTATTACCCACTTGTTCTCCAAACAGTGTAGACGTTTACGATCTAGTAGTGGAACGAAAAAATATATTAAAAATAAAACTGACTCACGATGTATCGGCCATTGATGAGTATTTCTCGCCAGGCGAGCTGTTCCTTGCCCGCCTTCGTCTGATACTTGTCGATTATCGTCGTAACCTTGTACATCTGATACAACAGGGCCGGATAAGCGAAACTTTCGCGCAAAGGCGGCGTCCATTGGACCCTCGTGCATTCCGTGTGATTGTAGAAAAATGACAGAATGGCTATAAGGCCACCGTAAACGGAACCACTCAGATAAGTACCGTACAGAAACAGAACGGCTCCGGTTGCGCTTGCGAAGTACCAGACGACTTCGAGATAGAAATAGATCGGGACTCCGAGTCCCTCGCAACTCGTAACAGGCGAGAGTCCTTCTCCTCTTTCTATCTGGGTTACAAACGGTCAATTGTTGATCATAAGATCGAACAAAGCTTCGCATTTTGTCAATAACGAAAGGAAGAAAACAAATGCACGCCTCGTGAACAACGATTAGATTTTTCTTAAGGGGCTACCAGCTACTCAGAGGCCCGAAAAAATTGTCAATTTCCGAAAAAATTTCCGGGTAACTGTTCGTGAAAAAAAACGCATTTTTTTAAACGCAAAGGTACGTGTATTGAGGGCAAAAAAAATCACCAAAAAATACCAAAACGCATTTTTTTAAACACAAAGCTACATGCAGGGTGTCCTGTTATGAATGGATAATCCTGCAACTGTCGATAGGTCAGATCATGTCCTAACATATTCTGGAATTTCGGTTTAGTAAATGTCTCATGGTTTTCGAAATTTTGTGCTTTATTTTGTTTTTTAAAGAAAATCATCTGCTTTTGGTTTTTCTGCAAATTCTGCAAATTCTGAAAATTCTGCATAGGATCATTTTTCATACAATTTCCTCAACATTTAAGGCGTTAGGCCACTCTAGAGGCCGAAAAATAGGCTTTTTGGGGATTTTTTTTTTCAGAAAAACTACAAAATAAATCGAGATTACAAAGAGGCTGTTTATCATACATATCAGTGACTGTGTACAATATTTTTTTTGAAGCGATTCATTTCAAAATGGCGGTTGTGCAGCGTTTATCTGAAAACTGAATTTTTGAAAAAACTGATCTTTTGAAAAACTGAATCTGAAAACTGAATTTGGAAACACAACTCAGACAATTATCTGACGATTTTTTTGGCAAATTGGAGAGTGAACAATTTGCCTAAAAATCGTCAGATAATTGTTAATAACGAATGAACTATGCAATACAAAAAAACCCCTACGTACTTCCATAGACAATGTATTTTTCAAGATATATTCAACATTTCAAGTGAACCGGTTGAAAATTGTCTGAGTTATTTTTCCGGCCAACTTAAAAAATGCAGTTTTAAAATAAACGCTGCACAGCCGTCATTTTGGAATTAATCGCTTCAAATAAATTATTGTATACAGTCACTGATACGTATGATAAGCACCCTTCTTTGTAACCTCGATTTATATTGAAGTTTTTCTGAAAAAAATCCCCAAAAAGCATTTTTCTTTTCGGCCTGTAGAGTGGCCTACGGCCTTTGGTCGAAAGACTGAGGCTTTTTGTTCGCATGATTTTATGGAGACGTCTGGTGGAAGTAACATCACTCTTTTGTTTGATTTTTCAAGTTCTACCTTCCGAATCTCAACGTCACGACACCTAGTCTTCTATATGTATATATTGACTATGAGGATTAATTTAAAAATTCCAATCATCTTTTGCTTGAAAATAATTAAGAAAAATACACCCTCGTTCCGCGCACGACCCGTGTGGTGCCTTAAGGTTGAAAAGAATACTTTTCTACCCCCATGGAAACTTATATACGCAAAAATATACTGCAAATTTATTTTATTAATAATTGTAATATATGTGAAATGTATGCCATATATTGAACATATATGTTGCATATATGTGTCAAATTTTAATTTTCGTAACGTTTTTATATATGAGATGTATATGCGTGGTATTACTGTATATCAATGTATCATGTACCAATGATGTATGCAGCATTTACCCTGCATATATACCACATATATTTAGCATATATGTTGTACACACACTGCGTACATACCACATATATACTGCATAAATGGTACATATATGCCACATATGCATATACAGATATGCGTAGCATATCTGTATATAGTGTTTTTATGTAATAGTGTACTTTAACTGTAAGTTAAGCTTTATTAAGTTTAAGTTTTAAGTTTTTTTTAAGTTTAACTGCAATAGTGTTTATACACAGCATATATTTCTTGTCAGGAATATGTATCAAAAACGTATGCGTCATATATGACGCATAAATGACACATATATGAATCATATATGACGCATACATTTTTAATATGTTTTTCTGACAAAAAATAGATTGAAAATATATCGAAAATATATGCGTCGTATGTGCCTCCTATACGCATCGTGTATAGTGTTTATACGTAGCGTATATTTTTTTGGTCAGAAAAATACATCGAAAATATATGGGTCATATATGCGTCATATATTTGATGCATGTATACTGAATATATGCGTATTATTCTACATTTCGTCACTATATATGCGATCGGTATATATACAGGGTGTCCCGTTTTAATCTTACACCTGAATTTTCTCGAAAAATATTGCTCGGACGAACTATTGTGTGGAACAAAACTTCTAGGGATTGAAGGGGGACGTTTGAAAAAAAATTATTTGACGAGCCAAAATTCATAATGGCGGCGTTACAAAGGCTGACATGTTTTTTTCAAACGGAAACATAACTTTTTTTTATTGCCGAAAAATTTGTCAGCTGAAAACTAAAAACTTTTGTTGAACATTTTTTTTGATAAAGTTCATAGTTTTCAAGTGAGAACATCATTTTCAATTATTTCAGATGTATCCAGGATTTGTTTGTGTGTGTGTGTGCAACCTCCTACGCTTTGGCTAACGCAAATGCCGGTGGTAGGGACAATTAGACTAAATGTCTCACGGCAAGCCGCTCAATGTTGTATTTTCGAATGTATGACCACATGAACAAAAAAAGAATCAAATTTTTTTGTTGAAAATTTTGGTTTTTTTTTTTGGTTTTCAAATTTGGACGATATTTCATGAGAAAATTTTGGAGGAAATTCGGTGAAAAATCGTTTTTTTTTCCATTTTAATAGCGTTTGTGCCATTTTCAGGCCCAAAAACGTGTTTCTTTAAATCCTTGACGAACTTTGATCACGATGGGTAGAAAAACACACACACACACACACACACACACACACACACACACACACACACACACACACAAATCCTGGATACATCTGAAATAATTGAAAATGATGTGCTCACTTGAAAACTATGAACTTTATCAAAAAAATTTTTCAACAAAAGTTTTTAGTTTTCAGCTGACAAATTTTTTGGCAATAAAAAAAAGTTATGTTTCCGTTTGAAAAAAACATGTCAGCCTTTGTAACGCCGCCATTTTGAATTTTGGCTCCTCAAATAAATTTTTTTCAAACGTCCCCCTTCAATCCCTAGAAGTTTTGTTCCACACAATATTTCGTCCAAGCAATATTTTTCGAGAAAATTCAGGTGTAAGATTAAAATGGGACAACCTGTATATATATATATGTAGCATATATTTTCTGCATATATTTTACATACATAAATTTCCATGGGGGTAGATAAAACAAATAACCAAGAGCATTTTTTTAACCGGGTAAAAAAAGTTATCATTTGTAGAAATGGCATACGAAAAACCAAAAGCAGATGATTTTTATCTCGAAAACCGTGGGACTTTTACTGAACTGAATTTCCCGCATATAGTAGGACATGATCTGACCTATCGACAGTTGCAGGATTATCCATTCATAACAGGATACCCTGTATATTGACGGCAAAAAAATCACCGAAAATACAGAAAAACAACAAAAACACGGCCGCCGGCAGATGATACCGTTTTCAAAGTCAGTGGACACGATACCTCAAGAACCACTTGATGGAATGTTTCCAAATTTACAGGAGATGCGAAGAGACATATTTGAAGGTCGTTGACGATCTCACTTTTCCTAAATCGATCTTCATTTTTCAATAGTTACGAGACAATGACGACTTATTTTCGGAGATTTTGTATGCTCGAGGTTCAATTCGTCGCCATTTTGTTGAAAAGAACGATTTTTACAATCGGAGATCGTCAACGACTCGTATTTATTGTTACCTTGAATGACCCGTTTGGTTTTTAAATTTCAAATGGACCGTTTAAGCTGGAGAGTGTCCACCGCCAAACGGGGCGAAAAAAATTTCATCTGCCGGCGGCCATGTTTTTGTTGATTTTCTATATTTTTTTACGATTTTTTTAAGATTCGTAATATATGTATCTCTGTGTTAAAAAAAATGCGTTTCATTTTCACCAACCGTTTCACAAAAAAAAAACTGGAATTTGACCTCTAGGTAGATGTAGCCCCTTAAGTCTCGTAATCAATATTTCAGACGCGTGAAAAATAAACTCATTTTGGTGTTGGTACGCGTGCAGTCGAAATATCTTTTGGCATGACAGTTATTTCGAGCTGGCGATGAAAAGACGATTTTTATTGGGATGTATGCAAGCATATGTATATTGTTTTTTTGAAAATAGTTTCACCTGCCAACAATGCTGCTTTGTAATAATTCCCAACGACTTTCCAGCGTGGTACAGCAACCCAGTCATCACCTTCAATGTACCGAAAAATATCTTCATTTTCCATTGTTCCGTCAGACCTGTTATTGCTAATGTATCGTCTTTACTTATTGGTAAATTAATTAAGGGGTAACAACGCTCCAGGGTTTTGAAAAAAGATTTTTTTTTCATCGCTTAAGGGGTAAGGCCACTGTAAATTTGTTGAAAAATCGATTTTTTTTTATTGGCTTAAAAAATAGTTTAAACCCTCTAGAATAAGAAAAAAAAGGTCCTGTGCGACCCAAACAAACCCAAACAAACCCAAACAAACTATTCGCAAAACTTTAAACGCGTTTTTCTCGAAACATGGTTTTTCAAAATGGCACGCAGCATAACTCGAACAATTTTCATTTTTTTTACTTGAAATTTTAACCAGATGTGATCATTTACATTATCTTGAGAATGTCGATCGGAATTTTCAAGAACTTTATTTATTGATTTTTTATTAACAAAAAACTTGCCGTTTTTTTCGTCAAAAATCAATTTTTTTTTTCAAACGCACGCCAAATCCACAAAAATTGATACTTTTTAAAATCCGATCGACATTCTCTAGCTATAGCCCTCTAGATTAATGGTTTTTTTTTTTTGTTCTAGATTCAAAAGTGCACCAGTGGTGCTGCGTGCCGCGGAGCCCTGGAAGCAAAACATGTCCCGGGAAGATAGCTGTGGAACCGCCATTTTGTTTTTTTTACTGTAAAAAAATTTTATAATAAAGTTTGATGTATGCCCGATAACACCATTAAAAGTTTTTTTTCAAATACCTTCAATTTCGGGAGCAAAAAATTAGTGAAAAAACCTTTTTTTTGGGCCGTTACAGTGGCCTTACTCCTTAAACAATGCTTTAACGTCATAAGAACGCGTTTTTCTCGAAATCATTTTTTTTTTGTTTCGATGGAAACTGTTTCTTTTATAAACAATTTACTTCTCATTTGTTTAGCAAAAAATCGATTTTTTGGCAAGGGTGTGCAATTTTTACAAAATTTGATTAAATAAAAAATCCCTAAGTGCTTGTATAGCCAATAGTATATAGATAACCTTTTTTCTTCGTTTTTTGTTCCAGGTCTTATATTTCATGAGAAATTTGTTCGCCACTGGAAGTTTTTTTTTAAAAGATCATTTCGAAGTTTGGCCCTCTCGCCGCCATTGTGTACTAAAATAATAATAAAAAAAAGTTCTATACTCAAATATATGCCCGATGATCCCTCTAAAAAGAATTCCCATTCCTTTTATTATACGTTAAAAAAGAAATCGTTAAAGTTAGGCCTCCTCTTCGGCCGCTAGAGTGGTGTTACCCCTTAGAAGATTATCAATAATTATATTCAAATATTACGACGAAAAAAAAGCAATTATGGATAAAAGCGTTAAAACTGATTTTTAAAATCGTCCTCGTAACCTCGTAGTCTACGGTCAAAAATTCATATTGCGTGTGTGTCCAAACCTCGGGAAAAAGATTGTATTTCGCCTCGGCATTAATGACGTTGGGGTACTCCGACAGATTGTCACTGTTTAACCTTGTTAGGCCGTCGATAAAGTTCTTCGAATGCGCTATCGTCTTGTAGTACGAATAATACATTCCCTGCAACGGACAATGAATGAATACGCTTATCAAACGCTAGCGGAATCAAGAGAGTTAATTTTACGAATTAGTTTATGCGAATGCAGCTGTATACGAAGTTTCATTTCAATATTGTTAAAACGTTATTTAATATTATATTTTATTTCGTTTTTTACACTCACTTAACTTGTAATGCATGAAATTACAAATAAGATTCTAAAATTATAAATTAAATAGACTTATTCGATTTCAGTTGAAATTAATTTCTCCTATAATTTTCCTTCCTTTAATTTATTAAATCCATAAATTTATAATTTATTATCAAGGAAAATAAAATAAAATTGAGTAGAATTTATTAAATTTAATTAATTTAATCAATTAGTTCCATTAATTTAAATAATCTCTTTTACGAAATAATTAATGTAGTGATATTTTTCCAAAATAACTAATTTTTTTAATGACCGAATCAGAATTTGTAAACTTCTTTTATCAGAAATGTTCTCTTTAATACACTGCAAAAAATTTATTAGTCAAATAAATTTTACAGTTGGATAATTTTAGATATATGGATCACAGAACAGTAAAAAAAAGCAAATTTACTACACTTCCATTGCAACACTATATTTTCAATTTTCAGTTATTAATCGTAAACATTGACATAACATGCTATATGGGTGCAATAGAAAATTTAATCGCACATATATAACGAAATTATGCACTAATTGGCTCGTTCAAATAATTATCAATAAATGCAACGTGCCCCAAAAATTGTTAATAGTTTCATCAAACTGTCATCTCACGTCTGTAAGTTTGTTTCACTCATACATTTGCAATGAATGAAATTACAAATAAAATTCTAAAATTCTAACTTAAATTGACTCATTAATATTGTAAATTCAATGAAATAATTCTTTTCATTAATTTCTTCAGTTAACTAATTTTAGTCTATTAATTTATTCTATAACATTTGATTTATTAAATTTATAAATTTATAGTTTATAAACAAGTAAAATAAATATAAAATTCAGTCAAATTAATTAAATTCAATTAATTCCATTCATTTAAATAATCTCTTTTATGAAATAATTAAAATAGTAAAATTTTCCCAATGTAACTAATTATTCAATAATCGAATCAGAATTCTTAAACTTCTTTTATCAGCAATGTTCTCTTTAATACTCTGCACAAAATTAATAAGTAACATAAATTGTACTGTTGGGTAATTTAAGATGTATGAATCAGAGAAAAGTAAAAAAAAAGCAAATTTACTACACATCCATTACAACACTGTAGTTTCAATTTTCAATTATTAATTGTAAACATTCACATAATATGCTATATGGGTGCAATGAAAAATTTAATTGCACAGTTATAACAAAATTATGTACTAATTGGCTACTTAAAATAATTATCAATAAATGCAATGTACCCTAAAAATTGTTAATAAATTAAATAAAAAGTCGTCCGACGTCTGTAAATGTCACGAATAAATTATTCATCGTTTGACGTCGACGAGATGAATAAAATTTAATTTTGGAGTACAAAGAAACAAGTTTATTCGAATATCTCATAAGAAGCGAGCTTCACGCGAGATGCTTCGTATAAATGTCGACATTATTACCATTTCCGTCCTGAATGACATTTCCCTCTCGATCTCGGACAGATGAGAAAAGTGTCTAGCATTCTCGAAAAGCGTCGATACATGCCACCGGTGTAGGAACCCAAAGCCGAGAGCTGTCACCAAGCAACGCACGATGAAATCGATATAGTAAGGTTGGGTGGAAGGGCGGAGTGAAAAATCCACAAAAAAAAACCTTTATACGAGGACATTGAGGGCCGTACAATCGAACTGAGCTAATGGACGTATTTTTTTTTGGTCGTAACTCACCCAAGCAAGTGACAGCAGCTCTGTACGAGATTTCGGAGAGATCTCTTTCATTTTTCGGCACGGTTTTTCGCCTTTTCGACGTCCGACCGATCGCCATGTCGGAAAAGGCTGCGCCACCCGATGTGCCGAAGCTTTACACACGACGTTTGGAGAACAAACGAAATAGTAAGTTCACGCTGGCTTGGCTTGGAAGCTCCGTCGATTTTGTAGACGCGTTTGGGAGCCGAGGCTGCTTTTCGGAGGCCACTATGGCGCCATCTAGTGAGACAGAGCGAACACGCTCTTTCCCTATCACCGTCGGTAAGTCATGCACGATTTCCTTCGGACATGCAGGCCTGACAGGACCCTAATGACGTATCCTGTCGACAACTAGCAGACAATTGCGGGAAAAAACGCGGCGGCTTAAGGGGTAGTAGAATTTGCCATTTTGGTACTGTAGAATTTACGATTTATTTATTGTCTCTAGAGACGCTTTGAACCATTTTACCCATCTAGAGATGCTTTGAACCATTTTACCCATAAGGGGTAAAAAGTTTCTTACCTGTGAAAAAAAGGCCCGCAGGCCCGTGTGGATCTGTGGTGGCAGTGGAGGGTCTATGCGAGACGTCAACTGTTTTTCTTGGAATTTTTCGTTCTAGCACTCCGAATTTTTAGCACATCCTTAAAATAACATTCTGAAGAGAAATATTCACGGGATTTTCCATGAATTAATTATAACATTATTTATTAATAAATGATTGTCCTTTCTTTCTGTCGAAAATTGACTTTTGAAATGCTTGCCAACAACACAAAAATTAATATTTTCAAAATCCCCTACGTATTTCTCTAGCTATAGTCATGTGAATTAATAAAACGTTTGACATTTTTTTAGTACAGAATGGTGACGCGGGAATGGCTCCAGCGTTGCCAGTTTGGTTAATTTTTTGGTAAATGTCTAGATTCGGGGTTCCTAACTAAAAACGTCAACTTAATTTCTTTTTGCCATGAGTATCTGCAATTTGTCTCCACTAATGACACTTCGTCGGCGGACGTTAACAATTTTGATTAATTAGATAAATTTTGGGTTTTTTTTTAAATTGGAAAATAATGCAACGAAATTGCGGATTTTAAACACTTCGATGTGAATATAGTGATCAGCGGGTAGGGCGCACACACACGCGGGGGCGCACGCACACAGCAGATTTTTGTGTGCGTGTGCGTGTAAAATATATTTTGTTTGGGTTTGTTTGGAAAATTGTCTTCCGCCGAGTTGTATAATACAGTACTACCTCTCTAAGAGAGCCCTCGCTAAGAGAGAATTTCCCCGCCGTTCCGCTTGAGCGCATTTTATGGCTTCCCCCACCTAGCTCGAGCTGTCCAGTGTACCCGAGGCCTCTCGAGTTTGTCGCGGACAACTCGATAAGAGATCGCGAGCGATTTCAGAAAATCGCACGTCGCACGATTGTCAAATGGATAATATTCCTTTGTATAATAATATATACGTTTAAGCCGTAAAGTCGGAGAAAAAACATGCACCATAATTAAATTTCAAGTAGTAATTTAATGCAAGTAAAATATATTTTAATAGACATTAACACAGCATAGAATATTATTGATATTGATAAAAATTATCGAGGCTACATCATACTAGAGATATGTTTATGAGTAGTAGTAATAAATGCAAATATCGTACAGCATATCTAAAAATGAAATATTTATACATATATATACATTGTATATTTCAACTTGAAGTATATACACAAGATAAATTGTTAGTTACATTTTTTTGTACACTATATATTTTCGAGTTTCGATAACGAATATACTACATATATTTTTGCGAACAATAAGATAATTCAACAATTATTGAAAGTCTTACAAATGTTTCCTTCATATGTGTTATAATATTGCAACAACAAAATATACCAAACAGCAGAATAAAAAAAACGCGAAGAAAAAGAAAGATTTACACATCAATATTCAATGAGATATACTTACGCATGAAACGACGAAACGCCAGTACACTTTCCGCAACTCGTTTACAGTTTTCTCAACACTTTCGTTCGCGCTCTCTTATCGAGTTCGAGTGGAGAAACACATACACGCTACCACATGCGCGATTTTCGAGCGCGCTAACCTAGCGGTGGGGGAAGGCTTCGGCGACGAATTTCTCGAGAATTTCTTCCCCTAACCGCCCTAGACCGCTCTCTTAGAGAGTTAGTACTGTAATAAGAAAGTATCCTGAAAAATATCAGCTCAGTGAAAATATTTGCAACCCCTTTTTGGTCGGGAGCCCCGGTTCTAGACATTTACCAATTTTTTAATATACATTTTTTTCGTTCACTCGAAGATATGACTAATAACATCCTTGAATATTATTATCCTCTTACTTGTCCTTACACCCAAACAAAATCGTGAAAAATAGCTTAATTTTAGGAGTTTAGAGTGGCGTTACCCCTTAAGGGGGGAGCTAATTTTAGGGTAGGAATAATTAGCTGATTTTAATGATTTGTTTACAGAAGAAAACATTAATCATCATTTTTGAGACTTAGAGTATCTTTGATTACTACTTTTGGCTGTTTAATGGTATTTTTAAAATTAATTTAAAAAAATTGCGGTGGTATGGCACGGTCTTCTAAACGGGTCGCGGCGGATTTTGTCAGACGACGTGATACGTAGCGTCAGCGAGATTGATCTGAAAAAAAAGCCAATGAAGATTTTTCTTCCATTAACACTCATACGCAAAATATCAACGAAGAAAAAGTGAGAAATGTTGAAAATCGATAAAATGGTACGCTTTGAAACAAAAAGATTAAGTTTTCCAAAAAAATTGCTTGATTTTGCAATGAAAAATACTTTTTTTTAAGTGTCAAAAACATTTAGGGTTTGTATGAGACAATGAGGTTAGAAAGATTTATACTAAATTTAATCAGAATCGGTCGATTAGTTTTTTAGCTATACGTCACGCCATTTTTGAATATCATATTTGAGTGCCATACCTCCGGTGATTTCAAAAGATGAATTTAAAAAAAATACCATCTAATGGCCACAAGTAGTAATAAAATATACCCTGAGTCTAAAAAATGGTAATAAATCTGTCCTTTAAAAAAACCATGAATACCGGCTAATTTTTTCCTCGCCTTAAGATATCGACTACTTTTGGCTGTCGGATGTATTTTAAAATTAATTTTTAAAAAGATCGTAGATTTTAAAATCGACTTCTAAACGGGTTACGGTGGAAGTTGTCAGACGGCGTGACACGTAGCGTCGGCGGGATTATTCGGAAAAAAACCAACAAAGATTTTTCTTTCATTAACACTCATACGAAGAATATGAACCAATAAAAAGAGAGAAATGTTGAAAATCGATTAAATGGTACGTCTTGAAACAAAAAGATTGAATTTTTCAAAAAATGGCTACATTTTGCTAGACAAACTACTTTTTTTACATTGAAAAACATTTAGGTTGATGTTTTAGACAATAAGGTTAGAAAGATTTATACCAAATTTCATCAGAATCGGTCGATTAGTTTTTAGCTATACGTCACTTCATTTTTAAAAATGTACCTTAGAAGACCATGCCATACCCAAAGACGAATAAAAAAAATACCATGTAACAACCAAAAAAGTAGTAAAACGTACTCTAACTCTCAAAAATGGTAAATAAATCTTTCCTTTGCAAAGAAAAAAAGAATATCAGCAAAAATTTTCCTCGCCTAAATGTATCTTCCCCCTTAAAAAGTACCAGACAGCAGAGGGCCATTATCAAGATGAGGTAGAGAAACAGAATTATTCACCGTTTTACTTCTGAAATACAATCACGAAAACAATTGAATTTCAACCAAGGCTAGCCGCTTGTTTCACGACCATCGCTCAAGAGAATGCTTTATGGTATACGAGTGTGTCTGCATGAATTGTTCTTCAATGTGAATCAGCGTTCCGAGCATACACTCAATCAAAAGTTTAACGCTCAACGTTCAATTGTCCCCATATTTTTCCATATGTTATGAGCAAAACTTTTTCACGCTATTGTAACACGCGATCTACATTTGCTATTGAATCTATTGTTTTCGTGCTTTTTGGTGACAGTATTCTCGGATAAAAATTTTTTTTTACAAAAGGTTATTTTTTGCCTTTACAAACCAATTTAAATCGCAAAATACCTTTCGTTGGATAGGAAACTTTTCGACTTTGGAGAAAGAAAAACTTCGGAAGATTCATTTTTTAGCTTTTGTTCGGAGTCCATTGGTCGTCAGCTTTACATTTTGGCTTTCCATTCGAAGTATCTCAGCATATTCTAAGTAAATTCTAAGTATATAAGTTATATCCTAAGTAAATACGTATATTCTAAGAATAATCTGTTTTCAGAAAAATATCAAAGGAACATTAATAAATGCCACCCGCGATAAATAAATACGTTTATTTAACACTAGCGAATTAACAAGCGCGAACTTTACGAATGAGCTTATGCAAATGCAGCTGTGTATAGAATTTAATTGTAAGGTTATAATAAGATAATCGTGAAAAAAACGTAATTAAATATACGATTTTATCAAGTATTTTTAAATGCAAATTCGTAACATACAAATTTATTTACAAATGTAATTCTACGACGCTAAATCATATTGAATTATTTGATGATAAGTTTAATGAAATCATTAAAATGTAATTTTGGATAAGGATCCGAACTCCCCTCCGATGGAGCTAAAATTTTGCACAAACCTTCCTTTTAATATTTTGAGACATCCCCTAAAGGGATTTTTGGCGACTTGCAATAGTTTTCGAGATATTGAATTTTTAAGTTCTATTTCAACGCTCGTTAACCATATCTATATCTGCTACGTCTCCGTTCATATCTATATATGTTATCGCGCTCTCCGTTTTGTCCAAAGAAACGAACAAACAAATCCAAACAAACCTAAACAAACTCAAAAACTATTGCGCGTCGCCAAAAATCCTTTTAGGGGTCGTCTCAAAATATTAAAAAGAAAGGTTTGTGGAAAATTTGAGGTCGATCGGTGGGAGGTCAGAATCTTACCCGTATTTTAATTAAATTCTTCAATCATGTATGAAGTAATTCCAACAGTTATGTTTTCGGAAAATCACTGATTTTTTTATTATCGCATCAAAATTTATGAATTCCTCCGATTATAATCTTCCTCTTGAACACCTCCCTAAAAATAGAGCAAAAAATAAACTGTAACAATGGATAACGTCAGGTGTAAGAGTGATACAACAGTAGAAATAGCAAATTTACTGCACTTGTATTATGACAGTCAATCCAAATACGTTAATGATAAACGGGTTGCCTACCTCGTGGCTGAAAAAAATGAAGTTTCGTTATTTTTTCTGGCAAAACGTGGGCAGGTATTCGAATATTTTTTATTTTACATAAAAGACTATGGTTGTGAGTATCTTTTACAATTTTTTTATTGACAAATATTTATCAATGTGGTAGATACCGTTATGCAGACCGCTGTCTGAAAAACGTCCTTCGCGGTGACAACTGCTGCTCGGAAAAAAATCATCCGAAATAAAAGACATCAAACGCATTCAGTATTTGCACGAAATTATCTGGTGATTCGGACGAAGGATTTTAATAAAACATTCATTTTTGAAAAAAAATTACCGTAGTGAAAAGTAAAAGTATCTTTTTTCCTTTTTTAAAAAAGCGCTCTATTTTCGTCGATAAAAAATTAAGCATCGAAAACGAAATTCCTTTGTTCAAGCACTGCTTTTTGATATTTAACGTTTTTCTTTTAAAAATGTAAATACATTTTGCGTCTACGGCGAAAACCAAGAATCGATATTTAAAAAAATATCCACTAGGTGTACGTTCTCAATCGTAATCATTCCCACAGGATCCTGCATGTATACGCACTGGAACATTTATTTGCACAGTTATGACTCCCATATGAATTACGCCCGATGAATACAAGCCATCCCAATATCAACTATCGTGAGAAGTTCAACATTCCTAGAAACCAAAATGTTACCAAATTTCCGAGACATCTGGAAATACGTGGTTGACGAGTTAAGGGGTCTTCCCCCTTTAGAAGCTAAAAAAAGCAATTTTCATGATTTTTTTTTGATAAGTTTATATTATAGATATTAATATAAAAGTTGTTGTACTTAATAAATAAACATTCGCAATACATAAACATTTTTTTAAATGCATTTATGTAACCCAAACAAACTCTAAACGCGATTTTCTACGGCTTGTTGATAAAACCTCGGAAACTACTGAACCGATCCTTATGAAATTTTAGCCGCTTATTCTTTATGACTATAGCTATAGCGCATAGGAAGGATTTTTCAGAATTTGGATATTTACTTTTTTTTTCAAAAAACGGTGAAAAACCACAGTATTTTTTGTTTTAAAAAAAAATGTCCGTCATTTTATTATTGTTGCATATATCCAAAATCGTATGATATGCGCTATAGCCATTGAGGGGCTATACCAGTGTGACACTTTTGAAAAAATCGATTTTTTTGCCTTTTTCGGCAGTTTATTCTTTCAAGAATATGAGATGAGATTTTTATACTTTTAAGATTTCTATACTTTCAAGGATATGAAATGAGATTTTTCAAATTTGCCGACATTGTAACTCAAAGAGCAATTATCCGATTGACTTGAAATGTGAACTGAGTACTCTTGAATATATGTACTCTACAATGACGTAGGATATTTTTGATTGGATGAAAATTGACGATTTGGCATTGAATGAAACGACCATTTTATAGGCAAGAAAACAGACTTTTTTCATAACTACGCCATTCTGTTAGTTTTTTATATTTTTCGAAAATCCTACATCATTGCACAGGAAATACCTTCCAGCTTAACGAGATCTTTTCCTTTTTCGGTTTCAGCTACTCAGTCGGCCGGAATCATATCAGCAGTGGAGGAACTTTTTTTTTGGCGCCTTCGAAGGCAGTGCATAAGTCGCTGGGATCTCAATATTTGTATATGAAAAAATTATGCAATATAGGTCAAATATAGCCAAATATATTCTCAACTATCCGAAACATTTAATTCAGTATTTTTCTTCCAAAAAATTCCCGAAAATCACGCAAATTTTCAGCATTCACACTGGTATCGCCCCTTAACATACCGAATCTAGAACCGTTCGATATTTTTGTTTCGGATTATCCATCCCCGACATTTCATCAACAGCGCAGACCTACAATTTTTTTAGAACATTTTTTAACTACCATTTTCGTCTATAAATAGTGACTTAATTAAATATATATATTTTTAAATGTATTTCGAAAGTGTATTTATTAAGTGTAACAACTTTTATATCATTATCTATAATATAAACCTATAAAAAAATGCATGAAAGTAGCCTTTTTTGCGTCTAAAGTAAGAAGACCCCTTAATTGACGATAGCCGTTGCGACATGTCGCCAGGATTCTCAAAGCGAACGTCGAGCGTTTTCACATTTACGTAAACTCAAATCTCGCCGACATGCCCCGTACAAAATCCCCCGCATTCGTTTCACATCCGGAATGACGTCATTTCTTCCTGTGAGTAACCACGTGCTGTTCCGGCTTGGCAATCAATCCCCCCCCCCCTCTCTTCGACCCAACAAGGCTTATCGGTATCCACGACCCGCTTCTTTTCTTTTTTTTACTGACGGCAAAACAGCAGTGCGGGGCTTGCGCAAACAGGGCTTCGGGCATGTTTTCCCCGCATAATGGCGACACCCGCCTCCGCAGACACGTCCCGAGTGCGTCAAAGAGGATGCGGGAAACGCGGCGCGTCATGAAACTTTCGCGATTCTATCAATGTGTTCCCATAATATTCACCTTCACCAACTTCTCGTTTTGGTTTTTGAAAAATTAGTAGTTCCGCGGAATTACTCAAAAGTTTTACGCAAACTTCTTTTCCACGTGATGCCGGTGTTGAAGCTTTACTTCGGCGATTTTCCGAAGTACAACGAGAAAAATCACCCCAGGATTCTCCTTGATGTGCAACATTTGCACGCGCTTGCCGCATAGCGCACTCACCTATACAATTGGACATTTTCTTTGCACAGTAATAGCAAATGGCTGCTAGATTTTTGTCTTCCGAATATACACGTATATGTGACGAAGTGTTGGAGGCGTCGAATTGAATAGCAGCCACGGTAGCAGCGCAGTTGCATGAAACCCTGAATATCGATTAGTCGCGTGGCAACAACCGTCGCCACCACCGACGTCAACCTTTCGTCGTAGACGCATACGCGTCATGGAGGATCTCCTACTGCAGATCGCGAGGGAATCTCAAAATGCTAAATTGTCGAATTTACGCAAGTCCTCGCAGGAGGCTTATGGTGAGTAAACACGCAAATTTGATTGAGTTCCCATATGTCTAATGGGTATTCGAGATTTGATTCGCTCACGCAGTTTCGGGAGTGCATTTCCTTGATTTTTACATATTGCGCTCGGGGATGGGCGACAAGGGAGGGGGATGGGGGTTGAATATCTCCCTATGTTGAGATTTTGAATGGTTTGGGGTGTTTTGCCCTCTTTGATTTTTATGATTTGTCTATGGGCTCTTGGCTGTTCTAATTCATTTGATTTTTTCGTTTGATTTTGTGTTATTATTTTCTTACTGTGTACTATTTGATAGTAGTTTCGAAAGGAATTTTTTAAATACGCCTTTGTTTTATTATAATCAAGCTGATGACGAATCAAAAAATCAAATAACAGCTTGTAACACTTCGGTTCATTGCTCCAAACATTTTTAAAGTAATCAAGGTGATGGCATTGCTTTCGTTTGATTATTCGCGTTGGATATATGTTACTTCGAACGTAGGATCAATTAATCGCTTTTTGGCAATTGTAGTTTGATTTATTTCACCATTCTGCAAGAGGAGCTGCGTGTTGATTGAACACTTATTCGCGTCAATCCACTGCAAACCTGTTGATTTCAATTCTTCGTTAAAAGCACGTTGATTTCGATTTATCTTGGTCACAGGCAATTGTTTTTAACACTTTGCTGCTCGATTGTCTGAAAGTTGCGGCAGGTAGAATTTGAACAAATGATATCTACTGATGTTTCCAAAATAAGCAAATTACAATTGTGGTGACGTGAGAGTTATTGTTGTTGATTTTGCAAACATGTTTTCTAGCCCACTAATTCGATGATTGTACGATTCGTGGAAGTAAATTCTTCCGCTGATTTCCGCTGATTGTTGTCTAAATGTTTATTTATTGGAGCAAGATATTTAGTGTGAAAATCAGAGGAAGATTGATGAGAGAATAATACAAATCGACGGTGTTGAAGTTTGCATCGTTGGAATGCAACAGAAATTCTGTTTTCTTGTATTTTCATTATTACCGAAAATATTTTCCCGCTAATTTATGTTGTCGATTTTTTATACTGATCCTGAAAAACGCTTGAGTGATTTTTGGACCCCAACTCCGCAGGAAAAATCTTTGGCAATTTAAATAATTGAGTTTCGCTCCGGTCCAACTATGCAAACATTAAATGGTGTTGAAGTTTGATCCTTGGAGTGCAAGAAAGTTTTTTTTAAATTTATTTCTCCAGTTTTTTCATCATCCGAATTCTTATCCTGCAAACTTAGGCTGTAGATTATTCAAGAGCAGCCTCGACCAACGGTTGAGCAATTTTTTAGCCTTGATTTGCCAAAAGAATATCGGTCTGCTAAACTTTCGTTGGGTTCCAACGATGCAAACTTCAATATCATAACTTCAACACCAACAAAACTGACAGACTACTGTGGAAACGTGGCTTGCCAAAGAATAATTTATCAATAATAAAAACGGCGATCTTGGAAATCCGTTTTATCATTTTGTATAGGCGTGTAGATTGCAATCAATGTTTTTTTATAGATTTTATGGAAAAGCAGCAGGGGCTGTTGCGGGATCCCCCGCACGAACTACGAGCCAAATGCCTTCACACCATTCAGCTGGCACTCGAAACGAAGAGAAGCAAATTCGTAGCATATGGACTCGCTGGATTGCACGTACGTCGTTCGTACTTTGTTATATTAATACTATTCTTACTTTTGATTTATCCTTCGTTTGCGCTTGAAGCCTTTTACTACCCCATTTTAATGTAATATAACTTTGTTATATTATTATTTCAAATTTAATCTAAATTGAAATTAATTTAAATTAATTAAAAATAATAATATAACTTTGTTATACTATTATTTTTCTTACTTTTTATTTTTTCCTTCCCCATCCCTTCCTTCCACCCCATCCCTTTCACCCCGGAGTTGCTAGTTCGCTATTTTCAGTTCTGTACAATCAGAGACTCAGTAAAACTTCTTCCCATCTCAGTTTTTTAGAGCGCAATTCTTCGTTTTTTTAACCTATTCAACGATCATGTATGTAATATTAAAAAAATGGAAAATCGACAGAAAATGCTGAGGGATGACAGATTTCAGTCGCCCTACGAGCCTGAGGATGACTCACTTTGGCTACCCGCACAGATGTTGCACGCCATGGGCTCAATACTCTCGCAATCCGACGACACCCAAACGGACATGCTCAAAGTATTTCTCGCGTTTTCCAGCGTAGTATTTTAGTATTTGATCAATAATTCAATACCGATCATTCGACGATATAATCGATTTTACTTTGAACGGAAATTTATCTCATTTTAAAGGTTTTACTACAAGTAGCATGCTCGTCGTATTGGACAATGAACGGACGGCTCATAATTGCGATTCTAACAACTTGTTGCGAGGCTTTTGAAAATGGCAATCAAGCAGTAAGGACAGCGGCTCAAGCAGCGACCAGTCAAACGTTGAGATCATTTTGCCTATTTTTAGGTAAAGTTTGTTTCGTCGTTGCACAAATGTTTGTTGTACTCGTAATTCATGAGATTAAACTGTGGATCACTATAGTGCAAGGCAAACTTTTTTCCAACTTGCTCAAATTTTTTCCGGCTGATTTTAAATGCCAAAATTCATCAACCATTTTTCTGATACTTATTCAGGGATCTGCAATTAAAATGTGCAAAAAAATGTTCGGTGCAACAACAAAAATAAGGAATTGAAAATGGAAATATGAATTTTCGTTACGTTTCAACGATGCAAACTTCAACACCATCGTAGTTCTATTTGTTACATTATCATTCACTATTTAATAATGATTTATATTCATTATTTATCATGATTTAATTCATTCATCATTATTTAAGTAAATACTTGGCCCGAACAGAAGCACGAGGACTCGAAAAATATTTCGAAGAATTGCATTTATTGTAAATAACTTCAAAAAAAATTTCCTTATTGTGAGTACATATATTATGAGTACTTATTATAACAGTATTTCATTTTCAGCATACAAAACACTTATAATAAATGGTGTGATTAAATAAACAAACCGGAAAAGAAATTAGCCGACTATTGTACTCATCACGTTTTTTTTAAGTATTTATAGAATGGCGTGATTTTCTACCATTTGACATTTAAAAAATTAAGAAATTATTGGAACAAATATTGCAAGGCTAGTTAGGAAACGATTTTTGAGAGTATTTCTTCATTGAGTGATTCGTTTTTTTCTTTTTTTTTCAATAAACATGACTACACTCTTATCTTCAGACGAGGAATGCCAGGAAATGGATGAGAACGCGAAGCGAAACAAAAATTTACGTGAAAGAGGAGTTTCTTGTTTCAACGAGGCTTTACCGATCCTTCAGTACATTTGCAGTCGACTGGACGAGGCACAGAAGTACGTGCAGATTTGATTTGGAATTGACTCGTGTTCGATAGAAAAAAATTAATCAACCTGCTCTACAACTGCAGAAATAAAAATCTTGTCTTTTCTTTTTAGAAAACGATGCGCCAACAACGCGAGAAATGGCAATACAGTCGTCTTCCTCCTCGAGTGTCTTCACACCCTCATATCTTCTCTGCCACAGAAAATCCACACAAATGCACATTTCACGACTTTCCTGTGGCAAAAATTTTGCCCTGCTCTGATAGCCTTCCTCGGGACACCGCGAGTTGATAAGACCTTCACATCGAGAGAAGGCAAAGACACTGAGGTTGGAAGAGGCTCGGGATACCTGGCTGCAACACTCAGCTTCGATAGTCACCAAGCAAAAACAGTTTATTGGTAAAATGGCAATTTCGAATGACTTCTAAAAGCATTGACGCTATAAGCGTGGTGGCTACTGTCGTGAACTTTCATGAACTCTGAAACTTCTGTTTATGATTTTGTTTACGTTTGTTTGGGATCTTTCCATGAGTACTTTTTTTTCGAGTACGCGTGAGACAAGAAACAATCAACTCATTCGTTTATCTAGTAGCCTCAATACCTTTATTGCGAATGATCTCATTGATCAAGGCATTTCTTGTACCTTTTGCTATTCAAGAAAATTATTCGGCACATTCGTTCGACTTTTTTGTAGAGTTGTAATTGATTTTTATGATTTTTTATTTGTGATTTTTAATTTTCAATTTTTAATTTTTGATTTTTGTTTTTTGTTTTTTGATTTTTGATTTTTGTTTTTTGATTTTTGATTTTTGATTTTTGATTTATGATTTTTGATTTTTGATTTTCGATTTTTGATTTTTAATTTTTGATTTGGATTTAGGATTTATAATTTTGGATTCCTGGTTTTGGATTTTTTTATTTTTTATCGCATTTTTGTACCTTTTGCTATGCAAAACAATTATTCGGCGCATTCATTCGACTTTTTTGTAGAGTTGTACTTGCTTTTTATGATTTTTGATTGATGATTTATAGTTTTTGATTTTTGATTGTTGATTTATGATTTAAGATTTATGATTTAGGATTTTTGATTTTTTATGATTCAAGTATCGGGACAGAACTAGTGAGGCTCGTAGGCTGTGTGGGGCCACTCCGTCCGGTTCTCGAATCGGTCTTTCACAGGATGCTGCTCTATCCACCACCGCAGCAGCGATTGGAGCCATTGAAAGCGCTTCGCGAACTTCTGCGAAGCCCCAGTCGAATCGTAGATTTTTCCGGACCTTTGCTCGTCGAAGACGAGAGAACGAGCCAACCTCAGAGTGACATGGCTCTCATGAGACTGTGAGAATTCAATTTTCGCTGCCAATCATATTAGCAGCCTTCGTCAAAACTCTTGCTGGTTGAATAACCCGATACAGGATAATAACTATGATTCGTTGTCTTTTTCTGCATTCGTTGGGAGTAGTGCTATGGATTCCATCGAAGAATCCACGACGGCCGGTCAAACGATTCTTTTCGCCAGCGTTTCATGCGTCGTCGCTATGTTGTCAGCCCTTCAAGAACTCTGCGAGGGCAAAGCCATTAGCCACAGTTATACCTGCACGATAAACAGCTTGTACGACGATCTCGAAGCTTGCGATTATCGCGGTCCGCTAACTTACCAAAGCATGGCACGATTACCAAAGACCTACAGGTAATTACAATGAGTTATGTATATAATAACGAATCGTCATTTTTTATACGTTTCCATTATTCTTTCATTCCAATCAAGAATGGTTATTTAACGGAGGCTCATTGATCATGATTATTTTACCGAATGATTATTTAACGGGCTACACCTAGCTCGTGGGTCGTAAAAAGAGAAATTTTTATGAATTTTTAAATATATATACATTTTATTATTTACATATTTTTAAATATATCCGACATTAAATCATCTGAAATTTAATTTCGGATATATTTAGTTTTTGCAAAGAATTATCTCGTGCTTGGACAAAGTATTTAATGAAATATTGATGAAATAAAAAAAATTGGCCGCAATCCAAAGTGAAAGTATCGATTTTCCTTTAAAAAACAAAGCGCTCTATTTTTGTTAAATAAAAAAAACTATGCATCGTATATAAACGTCCATAACTCCCCCAACTTTGTGCGGAACGACTTAAAATTTTCAGAGAATATTCTTGATTATATTTTGAGAATACGTCAAAAGCCAAAAGTCGATATTTTCGAAAAATTCATTTAGGTGTAAGCTCTTAAGCGAATGATTCGAGATTGAATGATCATTTAACTAATTAGTCCTTGACCGAATGATTATTAAACTAATTAATCATTCAAAATGTGAACATCCTGTGAATTAAGAACGAAAGGTCCTTTGTGAATTGAAAAATCCGAGTAACCCTTCAAACGGAAGACTTGAGATGTATCAGCAAATAATAGCACCTACTTGGGTTTTAATTTGAGAGAAAGAAATGTCCACAAATGTTGCAATGCGCTCCGATCGATTTAGAGAACAATTGGAGCTGATGAAAAAGGGAAACGGCTCCGAATCGGATTCTTCGGGACACGGTCCATCGGAGGATGGCGATTCGACCGACACCGAAGGCCCCCAAAATGAGTCCGACGATGTCAACGAGGAAAACAGTATAGACGAGAACGATTACGCTCTTGAGAACGAGCGTGAACGACTCAGACTCGAAAAATTGCCAAAGTGCCTTCACGTCGGTAGACAAGTCGCTGAAGAATGCAACGTCGACGTGGAGCGTCACAATGCAAGAAAATTCGTTAAGATCTTAAGGACCGATCTCATACCAATTATATTGACGCTCAGAAGTAACATCGAGGTCGACGAAGCCTTGCAAAATTTTGCTTCCGAGTATTGTCAAGGTACGAATAATTCGCCCCCCTTACCCAAATTTTGCCAAATTTCTTCTTTTCATAAACAATCTCAGTTATTTGTTAACAAAAAAACACCTTTTTTAGGAGTAATTTTCGAAACGTTGTGAAAAATCGATTAACTTTCTGCCCGAATTTAAGGAGGTCATCCCATATGACAGCTGTTTGATTTTCGATTTTTTGGGATTTTTTTCATGAACCATTAAAACAGTATCTTTGAATTTTTTACCACACATTTATTGACATTTTTACAGTCCCTCAGAATTGGGTCAAACAAAAATAACGAGTTGAATTTATTTTACACCGTTCGGAAGACACTCATGTGTAAAAATTTATATGTAAAAAAAATATTTTTTAAAAACGAACTTTTCAAATGTTTCATAAATGTGATCAATTCAGTTGCATTAACCGTATTTAATTTGGCACCATACTAATTAGATAAATTATTATCACACCCTTATACTCAGTTTCAGGATTTTTATTTACCAAATCTAAGTTTGTTTTACAGTAAATTAAATACAGTTGATATGCTAACGGATTTATGTAAATTTAAGATTATTTCCTAAATTTTGAGCGCCCCAAGCTTTTATTTATAGTCACATATACGTGACTTGGTAAAAGTAATTATTTTCTATTTTTTTGTACATTAAATAAAAGCTTGCTTTCATAGAACTTTTTTTTACATATAAATTATTTTATTTTTTTAGTCTTTAATTGATTTGACTAGTTAGTTGTTACTAGAAGGTTACTAGTTTACGAATTTGTACATTAGGAACTTTAGTTAGGCTTGTAAAAAATAACAAAGAGTGTAATTGGGATTGAACTTACGACTAATTGCTGCTTATAAATTTTTCACATGCGAACACAGTCGGCTACAAATTTGTTTGTATGTGTTAGTGAGATTTTATATGGATGATTAGATATCGCTAATTTTACATGAAAAGTTGAACATTTTATGGATATTTTTTTTTCAAGTTGAATCATGCATTGTCACCTCTTAGATGCTTGTTTGCAAAATTTGAGAGCTCCAATTAGTCGGGAAGTGGGTGAAATATCGATTTTCTGTTTTACATCTCACACCAAGTCAAGTTAAATAAAAGCTGGTAAAAAATTTGGTTGACGGTTGCCATGATTCCGGAGGTTTTGCGCGGCTGAAATAAAAAAAATGAATGGCATTTTAATTTGTAGACCAGAGGCTATCGCCGGAACTAGAGTAAAGTAAAAATATCGAAAATTGCATTTTTGACACGGTTTTAAAAGTTAAGTTCCAAATCTCGTCATTATTTTTTCGACTTCTTCAACTTACAAAAAAACTATGGTATATATCAGAAATATTTTACTTCGAGTGAGAACTATAGATGTGCTGATTATACCATAAAAATTTAAGGCGTTACCCCCACTTCTAGCACAAAAAAAGGCCTTTTTCATGAATTTTTTAAAGAAAACTACAAAACTTTTTTAATCGATCAATATACCATCTTAAAGAACACATCTTGAAGAACGTTCAGTAATTTTTTTATTGAAAAATATTACATTGTTTAGTGGCAAATGGCCGTCAATGAAATAATGTTTTTATATACACGGTTGGCGGTGACCAACATTGCGGCGAAGTGGATCATCTGAAGAAAAAAAATGCGAATGGATTTAGTTAAATATAAGTATAAACTAGTCTTTAATCGAAGGATTTTAAAAAATATTCATTTTTCACAAAATGGCGGACAGTCAAAGTTAATGGTTCGATTTTAACGAAAAAACGGCCGTTTTTTGGCTATAAAACGGCAATTTTTTTCGAAAAAAAAAATCGAACGATTAACGACTACTTTTTTATGTATTAAATAAGCCTGCAAAATTTCAAGAAGATCGGTTCATTAGTGTTCGAGTAATCTTGGTCACCGACTTCAGAAATGCCATTTTGAGAAAAACGCGTTGAAAGTTTTAATTTCCGGTCGATTACATAACGGATTCTTCTCTTTCAACGCTCATATCTCAGTCAATTTTGTTCAGATCGACTTGAAATTTTCAGAACATATTCTCAGATACTTATACTTAAAAAAAATGCAATAAAAAAAATCGATATTTTCAAAATCGCAAGTGGGGGTAACCCCTTAAGCGAAATTCGTTCAATAGTTTTTTAGATATCACGGAAGCCAATTTGAAAAATACGGTTTTGAGAAAAAAGCGCTTATTAAACGTTCAAGTACGATTTACACGAAGAAAACGTTGATTCACCATTAGTCTGCTATGCCGGGTCCATATAACACGCACACATTTGTTGCAATGTGTGCAAAAAAAATTCCGATTTTTCGGACCTGTCACATGAGATCACCGCCTTAATATTTCCGAAGAATCATAGATACTTATTGATCTTTCGAAAACCAAAAATCTCCAGATATCGGAGGAAAAGTGCAAGAAAAAGACTTCTCGTGATTTTACTTGGACCTTTTTCTACAAGTAAACCGAAAAATCCTTTAACATATAATAAAACAATGCAAACCCAAATCCGCTAAAAATCAAGTTATTTACATTTATTATCTGTTGACAACAGGTTTTTTTATCTATCCGAAAACTATTAAAAAATTTCGAACCTTTTCCTTTCTGTGAATAAAGCGACTTTTTTCCACCCCGAAGGTGTCTTCGTTTCCCAACAAAAGCTCCAGAACGAAGGCGAGACAAACGTAGACGCATGTGCCTTAATAACAATCATGAACGCCGACGGGGTCTACCTCGCCACGTATGCGGCGCTTTTGCTGAATCTCAAGCTCATAAGAATGCATTATTATTCCGACGAAAGTCGACAGATTCCCATAAGCGAGGTAACCGATTCTTTTTTTTTTCAATCTAAACGCATGGAAATAAATTACTGCGAATTAAAAGTAAAACTTCAATTGATGGAGAACAACAAAAAAATTGTATTTTAGGAACAATTTGTGGAGGAGGTGCACGGTTCGGGTGTTCTTGTCTACTTGTCGGCCACTTGGCTCTCCGAGCTTTATCAACAAATTCTCGCTTGTAATTTGCTCGAGAAGTGCGGATACAATCCAACCTCGACGGAAAATAGTGCGTTAGTGAACATTCTTGTGGGTGAGTTTGAACCAAAGCATTTATTTATTTATATGTAAATAAATGTACACATACATACATGGATACATTCTAGGGTGGCACAAATTTGAGCTCTATTTTTTTTCCTTTTTCTCACCATTTAATTATCTTCTTTAAAGAAAAACGAAAATAGTCGCCAAAGCTGAGAGCGGTCGAAAATACTCAAAGATCGCTCAAGCCTGCCAAAAATTCGAATTTTCATGAAAAAATCGATTTTTTTTCGTCCACTTCTCACCCATGAATTTTACGCTTTATAATTTTCAAATTAACCTCGCGAAAGTTCTAGCCCGCGAATGAATATTTAGTGGTCGCTCAAGAGCTTCGAAATTTATAATTTTCGCCAATTTTTTGTTAGTCTTCTCACTCATAAATTTAACGCTTTGTCAAATTTTCAAAACAATTAATCTTTTTTTCATTACAAACAGATTTTTCAAATTTACCTCACACTTCTAACCCAAGAATTATAATCTTTGTTCTAATAAAATAATTCTTTGAAGCTCTTGTCCGTAAACAAAATTATAGATCGTTTTATTCGTAAAATTGAAATAGCAGCTGTTTTTCGAGCCTCGTAATGCGCCCCACAGTTGGTCGCGTTAATCAAACTGTGGACAATCGTAGCTGTACTCTGTGACGAGCGACGCCATAATACAATAATGACAGATAATAATATATATATATATATATATATATATATATATATATATATATATATATATAATATATATAATCATATATATATATAATACAATAATGACACATAATAATATATATAGTCTAACTGCTGTTTGTTAGAAATTATTACAATAAATTGTTCAGAAAATGTAACACTTCGCTGTTTATTTTGTTTTTATGCTACAAGGAATTGTAGTGCATGCGACATTTATTTTTTGGCGGGAATTGTGAATTTCGAAAACCTTGAGCGATCACTGAATATTCATTGGCTAGAGCTTTCGCGGGGTTAATTTAAAAATAATAAAGCACAAAATTCATGAGTGAGACGTGGACGAAAAAAAAAAAAAACGATTTTTTAATGAAACTTTGAATTTTTGGGAGGCTTGAGCGATCTCTAAATATTTTTTGACCGCTCACATCTTTGGCGACAAATTTTTTTTTGTCAAAAAAGCAAAAAAGGATAAAAAATTAGCTCATTTTTGTGTCACCCACATATATATATATATATATATATGTCCCGGGTGTCCTGTTATGAATGGATAATCCTGCAATTGTTGATAAGTCAGATTATAGCCTATTATGTATGCTGGAATTTCAGTTTAGTAAGAGTCCGTCGTTTTTCGAGAGTTTGGGCTTTAGGTTATAAAAAAGGTCTGCTTCTCTGCTTTTGGTTTTTTGCATGTAATTTCTACAAATTATATGAATCGACAATAACTAAGCAACTTTTTTAAGGAATTGGCACGATATGCGTAGTACATATTTCTACACGCCAGTCTATCAAAGTCAGACATTCGAAATGGTTTGCTTGAAAATTCTCCATAAGATTTTTTTTTATAAAATTTCCTTAACACTAAACGTAAAAAATAAGACTTTTCTAGATAAAACAAATAACCAAAAGTATTTTTTTTACCGAGTAAGAAAGAAGTTATCGTTCGTAGAAATGGCATGCGAAGAACCAAAAGCAGATGATTTTCATCTCGAAACCCGTAGGACTTTTACTCAACTGAAACACCAGCATATAGTAGGCCATGATCTGACCTATTGTCAGTTGCAACATTATCCATTCATAACAGGACACCCTGTATATATGGCTACGTCACATCTGACCCGACGACAAAATATCCGCGACAAAATATCCGCGACAAAATATCCGAGGACAAAATATCCGAAAGATAAAATATCCGAAAGAAAAAAAATTTTCTCATGACAAAACATCCGCGAGACAAAATCCTAAATCTCGTCCACCACATCAACGGGTCGCGCGCAAAACACCTTTGTGGGGTGTGTGAGATAGTGGGGTGGGGGCATAATACGAGCTTCTTCATTGCACTTATTTCTTTATTGTAAAGTTTTTCTACACTTTAAACTGTAGCACTACTGACACTACAAACTGGCAGCACTACTGACACTACAAACTGACAGCACTACTGACACTACAAACTGGCAGAATAAATTTCAACGGCATGACTGTACACTTTAAACTGTAACACTGTACAGTTTAAAGTGTACAGTCATGCCGTTGAAATTTATTCTGTCAGTTGGGGTGTGTGAGATAGTTTGTACTGTGTAATTTGTTGTACAGTAATGTAATGTCTGTACAGTTTACACTGTAATGTCTGTACAGTTTAAAGTGTACACCTTTGTGGGGTGTGTGAGATAGCGGGGTGGGGGCATAATACGAGCTTCTTCATTGCACTTATTTCTTTATTGTAAAGTTTTTGTACACTTTAAACTGTAGCACTACTGACACTACAAACTGACAGCACTACAAACTGACAGAATAAATTTCAACGGCATGACTGTACACTTTAAACTGTAGCACTACATACACAGCAGAAAGAAAAACATTGACTGTCTCATGAAGCCAGTTGTCCTAGTTTAAGAGTAATAACGTTAATCATAGATTTAATTACCGACAGCGGATATAATATCGGCAGATATTTTGTCTTGCGGATATTTTGTCATGAGGATATTTTATCCTGCGGATATTCTGTCGTCGGATATTTTGTCGCGGATATTTTGTCGAGGATATTTTGTCGTCGGGTCAAAACGCGTGTTACCGTATATATTTGGGTATTCCTTCACGTGAGAAAGATCCAAAGGCTCATTTGCCCAATATGATCGTTCACGTTTTTTCGAAGACGTCGACGGTATCAGTGGTAGTCAAAGGGGTGGACAATTACTGTCCGATTACCGGAGACTCGAGAGAGCCCAATTGTCGCGAACCGAGCCAACTCCGGAAGCCGAGGCTGGTGCAAAACTTTCCCGCAGAGTGTTGACCTGTTGTTGGGCGAGTATGATGACCGTTCTCACGGCCGGACTAAACCCAGCCAAGGAGGAGACGAACAAGGGGATACTCAATCGGGACGGTGCTAGACGTGGAATCAGGGACACAGTTGTCCTTGCGCTCGAAGGACTTCACAAAGCTGCGACTTTGAGCAATGTTTTGGGTTCGTATACAAACATTAAGAATTATCATAACGAACAAAAAAAATTATTATTCTCCAGGCTAAAATAATAATTCCCTGTTTCACCCAGCTCTCGTTCGCTGTACGAGCAAGTCGAACCACCCTTTTGAACGCACTTCATGCAATCATCAATTTTTTTTGTGCCCCGCGCAGGATTGCAGAATCGTTGCGGTTCGATTTTCGGCCTCCTGGCAAAAGCAGCCTGCACGGAACCAGCTATATCGAAACTTCGACGTACGAAAGACGTACTCAGACTCAAGTTACAGAACAGGGCGACGAATATACACACGTCCCATGCGTTGAGTATGGAAGTTTTGTTGGGCCGCGGATTGGAACTTGGGAGTCACGGCAGCGACTGTTGGCCTCATGTTTTTACGTGAGTTACGTCATTAATGCGTATTTACACTTCAATCGCCATTGAGGCCTTAGGTCACAGTAACGGGTATAAAATCATGTGCGAATTTAACCATCTTTTTCGTATGAAAAAGTGATTCTTGAACTTAAGAAATGGATTTTCAGTGAAAAATTTCGTTATGAGTGCTCATAAACTGCTCATAAAATGAAAAGGTTTCGATGAATTAGAAATTCCGTACAGACTTCTCTGCAAAATGCAATTAGGAACATAACTTTTTAATTTGAAGTAAATCGAGTGAAAATTGTTGAAGTTATTTGTTACGCCAATTGGAAAAAAGCTGTTTCGAGAAGGTTCGAGTAGTCGGCCATTTTGTACATCGAAAAAAAAATTCTAACAGTTTGATATTCATACTAAATAGATGTGTGATTAATTTTACGAGTGAATTACTTTTTCATACGAAAAAAAATTGTTCAATTTGCACATGATTTTATACCCGTTACTGTGACCTAAGGCCTTAAGGGGGGAGATACCTTCAGGCGAGGAAAATATTGCTGATGTTAATTTTGATGATTTTTGATTAATGATTAATGACGATTAATGATTTTTTTAAATGCGGGAGCCCAAATTAGAAGGTCCAAGAAAAGCGTTTTTTTGGGATTTTTTTCAGAAGGGAAAAAGACAAGTGAGCCCAGTAAACATTGAAGTATCTTTTCATATATATTTGAAATGTATAAAAAAAATATTTCAACATGAAATAATAAATGACTGCAGATTTATCATTCTATGGGCGTCTTGCCACTGCAGTCCCCAATCGGCGGGAAAGATGCAGCTCGTAATTCTTGACTGAACCAAATAAACGAATAACATTTTCAATTGTCATATATTCTTCTTCTGGGTGAATTAAGAAAAAGCTGAAAAAATCGTGAAATTGTAACTTGTCTCAGGGTTGAAAAAAAAAGTGTTAAAAAAACCCTTCAACGTGCTATCAAAATGATTTAAAAAGATTTATTCAACGACTTTTTAAATTCACTTGGAAGAAAATAAACTTTGGTTTGATTCAATAGGTCGTTTAGTTTTTTTGCTATCATGCCCGCCAATTTTGAAAAAGCGTGAACATAAATACTGGAGAAAAGGCGCTTCAAAGTTTTCAATAGGAGCAAATATCAATATCTTCTCTGCTTTTGGCCTTGTATGTTCGGAAATACTTACAATTGGCCTCTGTAACTTTATAAATATATGCTTGGATAATACATCTATCGATTTGAGCATTAAAAAAAAAAGATTTTTCGGACCTTCTAATACAGGCTCCCGCCTTAAAGGAAAAATTTCTCCATCATTTTTGAGACTTAGGGCATGTTTTATTACTACTTTTGGTTGTTACGAAGATTTGAACGAAGATTTTTCTTTCCTTGAGGAGTTGAACGAAGAGTTGAACGAAGATTTTTCTTTCCTTGACACCCATACGTACAATATGAACCAAAAAAAGTAAGAAATCTTGACAATCGATGAAATGCTACGCTTTGAAGAAAAAAGATTGAATTTTCCGAAAAATGGCTACGTTTTGCAATAAAAAATACTTATTAAAATTTTTTTAACATTTACGGTCATATTTTAGACAATAAGGTTAGAAAGATTTGTACCAAATTTCATCAGAATCGGTCGATTAGTTTTATAGCTATATGTCAGGCCAGTTTTGAAAATGCAGTTTAGAAAGCCGTGACATACCTCCGCTATTTTTAAAGTGTAATGAAAAAAAGTATGAACAGCCAAAAGTCGTCATGAAACATACCCTAAGTCTCAAAAATGATAAAGAAATTCTTCCTAAAAAAAAAATTAATAAGAATCAGCAAATTTTTTCCTTGTCTAAAGGTATCTCCCACCTTAATTCCATTGTCACCAGAGCTCAAAATGATCCATGTTTGAAATTTGAATAAAATAATCCTGATTATAATTATTTTGACCAATAATTTAGATCACAATTATAATTTTGACCTAAATTATTATTAAATTATTATTATTGGATAAAATTCAATAATAATGATTTTCTTCCGCTAATATTCCGAACCAAGGACCCGCATGGTATCGACGTTTGCATCTTTGGAGTGCAACGAAAATCCTTTATTTTATCAGTTCTTTATTTTTATTAGGATCTGAACCCTTTTTTCCAAGTTTTGGTTATGGAATCCTAACAAGGATCTTCAAAAATGTTTCAGTAATTTTTGTACCCAAAATGAGCAGAAAATTGAGCAATAGGAAAAAATAAAATTCGTTGCATCCCAGCGATGTAAACTTCAATATCATGAAAGTTCCGCTTCAATATAGTACAACAAAATTGAAGCTGATCATCGAAAAAAATGCTTGTCACAATACAATTCGACGCCTACCACATACAACTTTTTACACACACTCGTACACACTACGCAAGCAACCGAAAAGCAAACTGAAACAATCCTTCCTTGATGTGTCCCCATTCAATGGGCAAACATTGCCCAATATGGAGCACCCCCGAAACCATACACTGACTGCACAACCTCCACCGTCAATCGATTGAAACATTTGATTTCTTCAAAACAGTTGTTGTCTCTACGTGAGCAAATTGGAGCACGACATTTTCGGCAAAAATCAAAATCTCTCGATGCCGAGAGTGCAACAGAAGAGAGAAAAGAAAGATTCAACGTCGAGCAGCGACGCTAAAGGGAGTCAGGACAAACTGCGATTTAACTTCAATATTATGGACGAAGATGAGACTTGGTGAGAATTGTAGAAAAATTTATGCATCCGTACTATTTGCAATAAAAAATATTGCAATCTCGCGGAATGTGAGCTCATTTCCGGTTTCTCGTTTCTTTTCTATCGAAGCGTGGACGTGTACAGCTTTTTGTCGACGCCGTACAGTCAGAATCCCTGCGCCGATACGATACCGGAAATAATACAAGAATCAAACGCTGATAATCAATTCAATGGAATATTGCCGGCCGATTACGCGGCAAAGATCATTTGCGTTCTCTCTCAAGAGGTCGATAGATTATTTGAGAATGCTGCTCTCAAACTGAATCTACGGGCACTGTGCTCCTTCCTAACTGCACTTTGCCAAGCCAGCAAGGATCAGTTGTTCAAAACGAACGATGGTCGTACGAAAGAGAGCACGAAGTTTTGGTGGCGTCGCAGCAAACCGAGGGACGACGATTTGAACGTATTGTTGCTCTCGAGACTCGGCGAAGTGATGCTCAAGTGCGTCAAAAGTGGAAGACCGCTCATTCACGTTATGAGGGTGAGTATTCTCGCAATTTCGTACAATCGTTCATTTTATTTGTATTTCTTCTTCGTTTTTTTAAACCCCCTTAAAATACTAATACTTTCACCAATTTTTACAAAATTGTACCCACATGTACCGTATGTGATGTTCTATATCCGTGCAAAAATTCAATAGGATATATGAAAAATTATGAGCGGACGAAAAACATTTTTCTGAAAAATCCAAACTTCCTTAAGGCCTTACCCCCACTTGTAGCGCAAAAAAGGCCTTTTTCATGAATTTTTCTAAAGAAAACTACAAAACTGTTTTAATCGACCAATATACCATCTTAAAGAACACATCTTGAAGAAATTTCAGTATTTTTTTCATTGAAAAATATTACATTGTTTAGTGGCAAATGGCCGTCAATGAAATAATATTTTTATATACACGGTTTGCGGTGACCAACATTGCGGCGAAGTGGATCATCTGAAAAAAAATGCGGATGGATTTAGTCAAATATAAGTACAAACTAGTCTTTAATCGAAGGATTTTAAAAAATATTCATTTTTCACCAAATGGCGGACAGTCAAAGTTAATGGTTCGATTTTAACGAAAAAAAAATCGAACGATTAAAGACTACATGTTTATGTATTAAATAAGCCTGCAAAATTTCAAGAAGATCGGTTCATTAGCGTTCGAGCAATCTTGGTCACCGACTTCAGAAATGCCATTTTGAGAAAAACGCGTTTAAAGTTTCAATTAACCGGTCGTTTACACAACAGATTCTTCTCTTTCAACGCTCATATCTCAGTCAATTTTGTTCGGATCGACTTGAAATGTTCAGGACATATTCTCAGATACTTATACTTCAAAAAAATGCAATAAAAAAAATCGATTTTTTCAAAATCGCAAGTGGGGGTAACCCCTCAAAATCTAAAGTATTTCACCGATTTCCATTAAATTCACGTGGAACGTAATTTCTGTGATATGCTGTTGGTGTGCAAATATTCAGCCGGGTACCTTGACAAGTGTAGAAGTTTTTGCACCTAACAAAATGACGCACACATTTAAATTTCGAAATGTTATTCTCCGAGGTTTCGGACCATTCTGAACACATTTTCATTAAGGGGTTAGGCCACAGTAACGGGTATAAAATCATGTGCGAATTTAACAATTTTTTTTCGTATGAAAAAGTGATTCACTCATAAAATTAATCATACCTATTTAGTATGAATATCAAGCTGTTAATTTTTTTTTTCGTTTTACAAAATGGCCGACTACTAATATTTTGTTTTGTTATCTTTTTTTGGGCGCTTCGCGGCGTGACATTTAGCATCCACAATTTTTTACCTAGAACAAAAAACAAAAATTCTCGTCAATCTACATTAGAATACCTAGAGGATACCTGGAATTAAAAAAATATTCTTTCATTCAAAAGTTGTAGGTATTTGAATTGAGTTGTAGGTATTTGAATGCATTTTCAGTGAAGAATTTCGTATAAAACTGCTCATAAAATGAAAAGTTTTCGATCAATCAGAAATTCCGTACGTACTTCTCTGCGAAATGCAATTAGGAACATAACTTTGGCCAATTGGAAAAAAGCTGTTTCGAGAAAAATGCGTTTAAAGTTTGAGGTACTCCATGGCCGTGCCAGAGGTGGGCTAACGTTACACGCTCAAAGTTCGTTGAAAAAAAATGTTCATGCTATAAATCGAATAGTAACTTATTCTTATGATGATAAAACACCGTTTTAGCGAAAAAAACACGATTTTTTGAAAATTCCACTGTGGCCTGACCCCTTAAGAGGTTGATAAAAAGAAAGTATCATGGAAATGATCGACTTCCATCTTGTTTCCTCCACGAGGGAGCAGAAATCAAGCGAAGAAATGCGCATGCGATAAAAATCTGGCAATATAAATCTGAAAAGATCCGAAATTATATTTCATCATTTGACAAATGTTCGACATTTCAATCCTGAAAAGAAAATTTCCCACGCAAACGTAACGCCAAGCAATGATTATCGCACAATGTATCAAAAAATACTAAAACTATTTGTTATGCATGACGAAAAAAAAAAGATCTGGAGCATCCTCGGTCCCCATTTTATGGAAGCAGCCTGCCACAAGGATCGCGGAATCTCCAAGAAGGCAGTCCAATGCATTCACGATTCAATGGCCGCGCTGTTGAACGAGCAAGTGGAATTGCCGCATTTTCATTTCAACGAGGCGCTTTTCAAGCCATTCGAGAACCTTCTGTGCCTGGAGTTGTGCGACAGCGACGTCCAAGATCAGGTAGGCAAAAACGATAATTGTATCAAAAAATCTGTGGAGATGATTTTCTGCTTGGGGGGCGTGGATTGTTGAGGTGCGCGGTAAAATGACTCTCGAATTGAATGAAATTATCGGGAACGAACAGTCCGAGACAATGTAAGATGAATGATCGAAGGCAGATCGAGCACTTGCGGTTGATCAATCGATCTCCATTGCTCGAGACGCGAACAGCGGGCAATTCGAGAACGGAAATTTCGCCAAGTTGCGGGGCAAAAAAAGACAAAAATAAAAAGACCAGCAAGCAAGGTCACGTAGAACGACGTACTCCAGCGATGTAATTTTCTACCGACAGATTGTGAGTTGCATATGCGAGTTCGTGGAGACCAATAGAACGGAGATTCGTTCAGGCTGGCGTCCGTTGTTCGGTGCGTTGAGGGTAGCATCGGTCGGCAATGTGGAAACCGTCGAGTCAGCGCCGTTGCTCGAAGTCTTTAGGGTTTTTCTCACGACCGACAATACATTGGTATTCGCGAATGCAGCTCTCGATTGTATCCTATGTCTGTTGCGTCACGTGCGTGGCCCAGGTGACACGGAGCACAATTTGAGTCAGCCCGAAGATGGTAACGGTGACAATAACGCGTCAGCCGCGACATCGGATACGAGAAAGATGCGCCTTTGTCTGGAGTCCCTCAAGTATCTGCTCAGCTGCAGTGACATACTTTCTTCGATGTATCGAATGCCCGCATGCCCGATATTTCACTCGGCTCAGCGTATACAAGTCTCGACGATACCCCAATACGTTGATCCGGTAATACCGAATTTGGAATTGACCAGATTCGACAAGAGCGCGGAGGCCATTGAGGACATAGTGCCGGACATCTCGTACGAGATATTGTCCAGGATCGACAAGGGCCAAACTACGACCCTCCAGAGTATGGACAAGCCCAGCGGCATATTGAGGGTCTGGTATCTTCTGATCGAGGGCCTCGCCAGTGCCACCATGATCTGCCCCAAGCGTTATCAGCCTCATACCCTCGAAACCCTCTTTCATCTGCTTCGAGACATTCTTAACGTTCCCGGGCCCGATTTTGCACTCTACTGCGTCAATCATCTGTTGCTGCCGATGGTGCAAAATTGGCTGAGGATAACGTCCAAGATTTATCGGGGCTGGGACAACTTCGCGGCTAATTTCAAGCAGTGCTGCGGCCTCACCACCGATCTCGTTGTCGATTATTTGAATCATCTACAAGGCACCGGAATCAAGAGAAACGAGAGACTCCTGCCGCCCACCACCCTCATGATCAAACAACTTTTGCTGGTCATGGCTGAGTGCGTTGTACAACAGACGGAGAGCATCGCGAGATTGGGCTGCGCCTGCATAAGGTAAGTCTTTCTCTCGTTTCGCAATTGGATCGCAATTGCAACTCGCTACTTTCTTCGGCGTGATTACCCGTGGAGCAAACAAAGCTCGAGGAAGGCAGGAATATCGCGATGACCGCGTCTCGAAACACAACGCCCTATTGGCCACGAGCGCGGATGCACTCGAGTATGCGTAGGGTGACAACACTTCGCGGCCTAAACCTGAATGTCGTCTTTCCTGATCCTTCATCTGGCTGCTGCTTGCAGTTTGCTGCTGTAACTGTGCCTCGGGCGGGTGTCAAATTTCGGTGGCTACTTTATCCATCCCGACAGCCCGTCAAGCCTCGTTATCGTCTTACAACGAGTGCACTGAGCTCTGTCAACGATACGCACTGAACCCTCGCGTGCATTCCGTGTCGTGTTAACGAACAAAAAAAAGGGAAAGGGGAAAAAACAAACGCACCGACAACCGAACATACCATCCCGTCTATTCTCATCGATCTCTTCTATGAATCGATGGAATGAAACGGTTGGCGAACTTTCGTCGAACAGCCTTCAGCCATCTTGCATATCCCGAAACATCTGTGAGTCGATGTTTCGGGATATTGAATGCCTGCTGACTCTGATGATGGGGAAGGTTTTTTCAGAAATTCGTCGGGTATACCGAGCGACACGGGTCTTTTATTGGGAATTAAAGCTATTGAGCCCGTTAAGGGGTTAGGCCACTCTGGAGGCCGAAAAATAGACTTTTTGGGGATTTTTTTTTGCAGAAAAACTACAGAATAAAACGAGATTACAAAAAAGGGTGTTTATCATACATATCAGTGACTGTATACAATAATTTTTTTTGAAGCGTCTGATTTAAAAATGGCGGCTGTGCAGCGTTTATCTTGGAACGGCATTTTTTAAGTTGGCCGGAAACATGACTCAGACAATTTTCAACCGATTTACTTGAAATATGGCATATATCTTGAAAAATACATTGTCTACGGAAGTACATAGGATTTTTTTATATTGCATAGTTCATTTGTTATTAAGAATTAAATGACGAAGTTTTTCGCTTTCCAAAAATTTGCCTAAAAAATCGTCAGATAATTTTTGATAACAAATGAACTAGGCAATATTTTTTAAAAATCCTACGTACTTCCATAGACAATGTATTTTTCAAGATATATTCAACATTTCAAGTGAATCGGTTGAAAATTGTCCGATTTATGATTCCGGCCAACTTAAAAAATGCATTAGTCGTTTCAAAAAAAAAAAAAAATTGTATACAGTCACTGATATGTATGATAAACACCCTTTTTCGTAATCTCCAGTTATTTTGTAGTTTTTCTGAAAAAAAGTTCCCCAAAAGTCAATTTTTTCGGCCTCTAGAGTGGCCTAAATGGAAAACAATTCATCCTTGATTGAGAGCAGTCCAATAAATTGTGAAGTAATTTCGGTCATCAGAATCAGCAGGTATCAGCTCTTTTTCATTGTTTTAAGACGAAGATTTCGGTACATGTATCGCGTTACATTTTCGTATGAAAACTTTTTCGCTAATTGATGATCACACAATCAAGGGACGTCAGTTGATATCGGTGTTCCATGCTCATTTGAGATTATAAGCTGACTATTGGAATTAAAATTAGAATATGTTGACACAGAGTCATTCAATTTTATCTAAAAAAAACTCGCATTGATAAACATGCCACGTGGTACCCTCTTTTATGACATCAATTTTTGTGACATTCAAGTATCACACACTGAATTGAACCTAAATAGTTCATTTGGGTCCAATATTGAGAGAAATGTATTATTCTTCTGTGTTTATTCCTAACGTGACGTTGGTACGAATGTACAAGTTGCTTGAGACCTTCTCGATCGTATTTCGAACTTAAGAACGAGCTACAGAACGAGCTACAGTCGCTTCCGCCGGTCCCACACACATCCATCGGTAATTCTATCTCCCAGCTCGGGCGGGATATCAATGTACATTCTATCTATCTACGCATGTCGGCCTTAAAAACATATATATTGTACACTATCGCAATCGAGGCGTGACAGTACACGCGTGGAGAAAACAGCAAAACAGATCGCTAACTAGCCGTCTCAAGCAACTATTCTGCGCTTGAAATCCTAGGAGGAGCTCATTTTACTGTATCAAGAGATGTTACAACGTCTCGATACCAGCTGACGTCTAGTAATCAACTTTCTAGTGAGTTCTGGTGCAAAGTCTGGTAATCAAATCTGAACGTAATCCTGCGGTACCGTTTTTTCTATTTGATTCCAATCTGAATGGCGGACTATGATGAGCAGGTTACTGTATAGTTACATAAAAAGTTGCCAATAATAAAATAAGCCCGGAAAATGCTCACGAAATACGCACAATTATTAGAATTTTGGATTTTTCATTAAAATTAACGGATTGGTAGTGATAACCCTCCATGGGCACCAGAAGTCAAATGGAGCGGTGCTTCAGCGTTGGAGTTATGCAAGCAGAATACACCTCTTGAATATTTTAAGCGGGGAGATACCTTTAAGCGAGGAAAAATCTGCCGATGTTCATAATTTTTTAAGAGGAAAGATTGCTTCGTATTTTTTTAATGGAATTTTTACATTTTTTATTGATCTTTAAAAATGGCGAACGTGTGGCACGGTATTCTAAACGGGTTGCGGCGAATGTTGTCAAACACGTGTGACACGTAGCCTGGGCGGGATTAATCTAAAAAAACAAGACCAAGAAAGATTTTTCTTTCATTAAAACTCATACGCAGAATATGAACCAAGAAAAAGTGAGAAATGTATAAAATCGATGGATTTTATACATTTCACAATCAAAGGATTGAATATTGCATAAAAATACTTTTTTAATTTTCAAAAACATTTAGAGCCATATTTGGATAATAATGTTAGAAATATTTATACCAAGTTTCATCAGAATTGGTCGATTAGTTTTTTAGCTATACGTCACGCTAGTTTTAAAAATGCAGTTTATAAAACCGTGCCATACCTCCGCCATTTTTAAAGATTACCAAAAAAATACCACGTGACAGCGAAAATTAGTAACATAACAGCCCCTAAGTTTAAAAAATAGTGAAGAAATCTTTCCTTTTAAAAAGATCATGAAAATCAGCAAATATGTTCCTCGCCTATAGGTATCTTCCGCCTTAATTTTTTCTTACGCAATAACTATCATAACGAAAATAATAATAGTAATAATAATAATGCATACACTATTCTGTTATTATTAGATAATGGAATCAGTGTGTCTTCAAATCAGCATATAGATTTCGATGAAAAAAAAAACTGAAAAAATAGCAAATTCCTGATCCTGGAAATGAATGAATGTATTTTTTTGAACTTCCATAATTCTTTTTCCACCATAATTTGATGTCTCATACGTAATTGGTTCTCCCTTATTCTGGAATGTTAGAATTATGTTTCACAATGTCCCAACCCAATTGGATGGATGAGTTTCGTAGGAGAATCATTTTTTAAATCAGGTTCCATTCAGATTACGAAATGACAGACAATTTTTTTCTTTTCATAGACACGTACTAGTGTCCAGTGGGCCAATTTTGACACACGAACAGTGGGAAGTATGCGGTGTGGCGTGTTACCGTGCATGCTCGAACTCCCTTCAGGAACTTCATCAACTTACGATGGCGTTTTCGCCGAGATCGGAATCTTTTTACGGTGATGTTGCCCAAGTGAAGGTTGCAGCTCGTCGGGACGCCACGCCCGAGGAGACCGAAAGATTACGCCAGCTGTCAGCCCAGGTCAGTAATGCGTTATCAGCTTAACGCATTCATTTCATTCATCGATGAAAAATCGAAGTGCTGGAGCAAGATATGAAATGTACATAGGTTGAAAAGTTTTGATGTCAAGCGATATCATACGTTATTATAAAGTTCGAGCTTACGTGATGCAAATGTTCCTAAAGGTATCCATGGAAGAGAATCCTTGCCACGTTCGTATTTATGGCAAATATAAAACAGAGAGACTCGATTTGTGCTTGGATCGATTCGTTGAATTGGATGTCATCGATTGGATGTTATCGATGATTCATTGATTCAATGATTTCAATGATTCAATGATGAATGAATGATTCAATGATGTCAATAATTCAATGACGAATCATTGATTCAATGATTTCAACGATTCAATGATTCCTCGATAATTGCGACTTTATGGCAATTTAATTCTATCACGCGTTCTATCAAGATTTTGTGATTGTTCATGCCTCTGCATTTTCAAAACAGAGGCTCAAACGCCATCAGGGTCTGCTTTCTTACATACCGTTCATAAGCATATAAAAAGCATTCGCACAGTTCATATATATTATAAGGCATTTTATAGCTGGGATTTTGTATATAAAACTACTTGAATCTTAGGATCATTTCGATTGCAGCATTCGAGCTTGGCATACGTCGATTCTCTTCAGCCCTCTTTTAATCTGATATAGATTCATCGACCCTGGATATAACGTTCTGCAAATTATATCACACTCTTATCATATTCATGCAGTAAACAAATATTTTTGCTCATCGTAACGTTGTTAGATGTGGTATATTAGCGTGTACTGCGAAGTTTTTGTACTTCTGCACCCGCCACGACGACGTAAATATATAGATATGGACCTAGAAATACCGAATCGAAAGGCGAAAGAAAAACGCTTAAAGACGAGAACGGGAAGCCTTTTTGGTTCGCGCAAACGATTTGAATATTACGAAAAAAGTGGTACGTATAATCTTTGGTAAGCTGACGGCAATGACTGAGGACTGAGTATTTTTTTGTGTAGGAAATGGTATTTTGAGAAAGTTATTTTTATTTTTCTGAAATTTGCGCTTTTTCAATATCAAGAGTTTATAATCTTTTCAATCCATCGTTTGAAGAGTTGAGGGCTCACGACACCATGGTGGTATCGAAAACAAGCATAAATTTGATTTTCTGAGCACTCATTGCACAAAATTGATTTACATTGAAGGGGTATATTTTACATAATTTTATCACAAGTCGTAAGAATTTCATTCGATTATGGCAGGTCCGGTCATTCTTGCGAAGTCCGGCTGCTGTCGCACGGACCGACTGGCGACACTCTCACAACCACACGGATAGTTTGAAACAAAGAAAATAAAACCTAGCACAGCGGTTTTCCATTTTCTCGGAATTTATCGAAATGCACTCGGTTCTAAATCAAATAACTTTTTTCCCCCTCATAATAACAAATTCGAACTTTGTTCATTAAAAAGGTGCAACAAATCCAAACAATTATATTCCAGATCGTGATAAATCTATGTAGACATATGCGTACCAAATTTCAATTAAACTACATCTTTCAAATCTGAAAGATATAGTTTCCAGGACAGCGCAAGAAAAAACTGCAATCTGCTCTGTGAAGGAGTAGGGCCCTTGCTACGAATTGCTCTAACTTGGACAATTTTCGGAATTTCAACATCAGCCCTAGCTCAATATGTTCTTGAGATGTTAAACGTTGAGAAAACGAAAAAATGTCAATTTTTTGAGTCCCATTGTGTGGTTAGCCCTCAACAAATAAATAAATTTCCAGTTTCCGTAATAGTCATCATATTTACGATTTTACAAAATTTCTACATAGCGTTTTGAGTCAGATGCAATGCCTACACCACATCTACAGATGTACATAATTCATTTGATTTGTCTGACAATTACTGAACCTCATTTGATAACGAAAAAACGGGGTTGCACAGCACATAAGCTGACAAGCGAATTAATCTACTGCAATCATCCGGATGTTAGGGCCGGACACATAACTTATGGCACTTATGAAGTATGTTGAGACAAAACAAATTGATGATATTCTTCAAATTGCGTGTGCCAGCAGATCACATCAAGCTCGGAAGATTCAATGAAGTATTTGTAAAAGTAAGAAAGATTGGTCAATCGAAAATACACTTGATAGTTCCGCTACATAAAGCTTTTGATCTATCAAATCTATGACTTTCAGGGTGCGCAACCAACGATTGGTAATTTCCATCAAGTTTTTTTATCAACGTATAAAGTGTCGCGAAAAAAATTGATTTGTATGTGGCATAGGAATACGACTGTAGTAAATGTGCCAGCCCACAGATTCGAATAATAATTGAGTTCTCGATCTTTGGTCATTTTACTTTGCGAAGCTGATCGTACAGCTGGGTGAACTGTGATAGGCGCGGCGCCTCCCCCACCCTAAGTCTTAATAGGTGGGGGCGTCCCAATCCCCGAAAACATTTACAAATATGTCATTCAATCAAAACTTTGACTAAGTACTGAATGAACGGTTGCATAAATATACATGATTTGTAGTATAACAATATCAAATTACTTCAGTTTTTGTAAAATTATTGAGATACGTTTATTTTCTAATGAATAACAAAGCACACAAAACTATCGATGTTACATTCCTTGATATCTTTGATTGTTACGAAAGAATCAGTGTAGGCTTTAAAAAGTAGAAACTTCTAGCTTTGTATTACTTTCCGTCATGTTTTAGCAGATTTGTTTTTATAAACGGTGAATGCACATTTATCTAACTCTGTGCTCAGAGATGACTTATCGTTAGCCAAGTGATAGTGCATCATAAAACGGTGTTCCGATTGTATCTACCAAGGGAAATAGATTATTTGAATCAAATATACTTTTTTTTTTCAATCTTGGCCTACTCGACTTTTGTTTGATGTCCAATGAAATGATATATTTACTTTATCAAAATTTTTCAACTGATTGAAGACGTACCTTATCCAAATGTTTCGATTAATTGAAAAAACCATAGATTCGACTATACAATGGAATCTACAGTTTTCTAAAAAGAGTTGTAATCAATTGAATCAAATTTCAGTTCAGTTAAACTTTTTTATTCCCAGCAATCAAAATAAATGTGCAACGTTATCAAGTATTTTGATTCGGAAAAAAACGATGCTGCTTCTATTGCAAAAATGTATGTTCGACATTGATAGGATTGTATTGGAGTCCGGTAGCCTGATTCTTTCGATCAACGAATAGTTTTGCTTCTGATATTTGTTCACAAAATCACGGACCTTCTGATCATAAAATGGCGGATCCGAAATAACAAATCAAATTTCGAATCGGTAACTGATTTTTTTATCGAAATTTTGGAAGAATATCTTTCGAGTTTGTTCATAATACGGTCACTGCACATCACGATGTTTCCGCTCAGAGCGTGACATCAAGCGCGCTCTTCTTCCGCCTACTAAACATTAATTTTCATCTAATAAATCATTCAGTAGATAAATAAAAGCTCTAGTAAACATCTTTTTGACAGAAATACATGATTCCTAGAAATTGACTGGCAATAAAGGGTTTATCCGAAATAACAGGTGTGCTTCGAACATAACTATTCCTTCAAGCCTAATACACCTTTTGAAAGAAGTAAATAAAAATTTGGCCGCCCAAATAACCAATCCGATATTCCATATCCGATTCGAACTACGGTGATGACATCCAGTGGATAACTGCTGACTGTCATTTGTCCCTGTAGCTATTATTTCCTCTGCTTGTTCAGAATACGCTTGAATTTTAACGACCAAATTAAAGTAGATATTGACGCGGCCTCGTTGTTTTATGCGGGGCATGTCTGAGGGCTGAAACGCTTACGTTAACAGTCGTACGTCCTTGAGACCGTATTCCAGTGTGAACACCCATTTTCGACGTGATTTTTTGTAAACTAAATTTAGAGAAACGATGAAATCTACAGTACTAGTATTTCAAAGTTATATTTATGCATGTTTGAAGTAACATCTTAAATTTGTTAAACCATTTTATTCGAAATTTCACATGACATTTGATGTTACGCAGATCATGTTGCGATAAATTTTTAACGTCGGGCGTTGTGATTGCGGCCATCCTTGTCGTCTGAAGCAAATGATTTTATTTTGATTTTACTCTTTATGGATGTGGTTATCGTTCGGCCCTTTAATAATAAAAAAATAGGAAAAAATTACACAATGGCGGCGTTTGAAAAAGAGTACTCTGATGTTTACATTAAAATGTTCACTTCTCGTGGCCCGGAAAAATAGTAATTATAAAGCAATGAAAAAGATGGAGGGCCGAACGATAGCCCGAAATGAACTCTACATGTGTGCAAAATGGCAAGTTGATCGGCCGAGTAGTTTGTGATAAAAGTGCACGCCCGATTTGAACAATGTTTGTTTTGAGAAAACGCGTTTAAAGTTTCCCAGGCAGAACGAATTTCACTTAATAATTTTAACGACACATTCTTAAGGCCCCGAACTATAAGAACACGAAGACAAAAAAATTAACCGGACACACTAGAATACGGTCTTAGTTGCTGTTCAAAATGGGTATGTTTTTCGGCTATCTTAGCTTGGATCCAAGGATACCCTGGTCTCGATCATATTATGCGCTAACCGCGCTACTTTGCAGTTTTGTATCTTGCGCGTGGATGTTGTGTGCTTTTCCCTGCTGAACCTGACTTCATCTCAGGTGAGCCAGCTACGCGAGGTATTGACTGCCGTGAAGAGGCAGAACGCGGCTTCACTGCCGACGACACCTTTCGAGGATTCGATGACCATTGAGACGACACTGCTCGACCAGCACAATACATCCTACCCCGTCGGTTGTAGGCAGCACACCACACCCCCCGATTACACTAACACTACTACTACTACTACTACTACTACTACTACTACGTCGAACACTACGGCTGGCCCCCAATGGCTCTAGCCGTCCACGGTAACTCACGTCATGGATTTTAATTTCGAAAAAAAAAGAGATAAAAAGAAATACAACTCGTGTGAAGCAAAAACAAATTCGAGATTCGACCGTTTTGTTCCACGATTCTATCTATTTTCGTTTCTTTTTCTTGACACGCCTTACTCACCTTATATGCAGAATGAGTTTTCCATTGATTTTTACACAGCCTTTACATGTGTTTGTTTCTATATACGATTGATATTTATAAATATCGATGAATTTTGCAAAGAACTTTCGCATGGCCAAAATATGGCACCGAGTGATCCCCAATACGTATACTTGTTTCCAATTGATGTAGCAACCAAGAGCAGCGCTGGTTGCAGTAGTTTTTGAGGGGCTACATCTACCTAGAGGCCCGAAAAAAATGGCCAAATTCCGATTTTTTTGCGGGAAATGGTGGTTGACAAAGGAACGCATTTTTTTTACATATATATATATATATATATATATATATATATATATATATATATATATATATATATATATATTGAGAGACTTTGAAAAAAAATCACCAAAAATAAAATAACACAACGAAAACATGGCCGCCGGCAGAGGATGACATTTTTTCGCGACGTTTGGCGGTGGACACTCTCTAGCTTGAACGGTCGATCTGAAATCTAAAAACCAAACGGTTTATTAAAGTTAACAATAAATACGAGTCGTTGACGATCGTCGATTTGTTAAATCACTACTTTAAACAATGTGGCGACGAGTTTGAAGTCGACCATGCAAAATCGATGAAAAAAGTCGTCATTTTTACGTAACTATGGAAAAATGAAGATCGATATCGAAAAAATGAGATCGTCAACGACCTTCAAATGTTTCTAGTTGTATCACCTGTAAATTTGGAAACAATCCATCGAGTGGCTCTCGAGATATCATGTCCACCGTCTTCAAAACAGTGTTTCGAGAAAAACGCGTATTCGCGGAATATAGCTAAAAGGTGATACTATAGAATGAAAATATTTTGGGAAAATGCCATTTTTTTACCCACCTAGGTAGATGTAGCCCGTTAAGACCAATCGTTTTGCGGAGTTAAATATATTAAAGTATTCGAAGTTACATTTCGAATATTTTTAACACATGACCAAAGAAAAAAAAGTTTTTAAAATAAAAAGTTTAATTTAAAAATTGGTTAAAATGTTGTGCTTTCATTGATTACTTCGTATTTTTGGACAGTGGTCAGTCTCTTCTCAACTCGAATTAAAAAATTACGGGATTTAAATTCTGAAAAATTCCTTTCAACGTGACTATCATTGTAAATTCCATGCCAAAAGTACTTTGATACGTGGGGTCTATCAGAATTCCATCCGGAGTATCTGTACTCTGGACAAAATACTGGCAATGCGAGAGTTAAGTACAACCATGTTTGGCGTATTAGTTGCATTTGTTCTTTTGGGAAGGTTGTGAGTAACTGAAACCCCATTCACTGTGTGTGTATACTTCGACATACTTTTTTTTTTAATCACTATTTTGGTTCTTCGTTGACCATGCACCTGCTGGTAGACGGCCCACATATTACACGGATAAACACCATTTGATTGCGACGGAGACCAGTCCTCAGACGTATCCATATAGATATATTCATGTAAGGAATTTAATTGTCTCGTAAATGTGATTGATAATTAAAAAAACAACTTTGGATTCTTTTTGTGTTACTCTAACGGATCATTTATTTCCCTGCTGTCAAATTGCATTATAATATTTGTTGTCCACTTCAGCAGGGAATTTGTTTATTTTAAATTCATACTTGTTTCGATAATGCTATTTTTGACCATCGTCACAGAGTTATTCATATTGGCAAATATACCGTTTTTCCAGAATTTAATGGTCGTGAAAAATCGAGCTCCGTCGCCAAATAGTCTATTCGTTCACATTATATTTTAATTTCGTTGCAAAAGAAGAAGAGAATTGCACGTTATATCGTCACAGTTGTCATGAATGAATTACAATGATCACTATTAAAATCCATGGCTTGAGTCCATGGCTAGATTGTAATGGAATCTTCTGATGAATTACATGTATATATTCGAGTAATACGATCGAGACTGTACACGAATAATATAGTTTTTCTTTATCATAGAAGCTGCAGCTTTTGTAGTGCGCACTCTCATACAATAATATAAGTATTTAATAATAACGCCATACTATAATTCATCCATATATTTATATGTGTATCTACAAAAGTGGTTGTCGCATTTGTGAACAGTGAAAACAACTCGACCTTCCGGTAATCCTCGCAAAACTGTACCCACTAGTGAATATGTTTTTTATCTTTCGTATATTTGTCTCAATTATTCTTGTGAATGTTGATCCTCTCCACCTTTTAACTTTCAGTGTCATTCATAGCCCTTTCTATATAACGTTTCCGTAAATTAAAGAAACACATCCCTTGTTTTACCCATGAGGAAAGACACCAATCTGACGGGCCGAAAAGGTTATTTTTTTCATTTTTTTTGTCTACTGGATTATTTATTTGGGATTTGGAAAAAAGACATGTAATTAAGCATGCATTAAAATTATTTTGTGTACATTTTTATTTAAAAAAAATTAAAAATAACGTTATGGCGGGTGTTCAAAAAGTGTAATTTTGGCGAAATTTTGACTTATATTCGAGGGTTTAAAAAACGCTGAATAAAAAAAAAGGTTACGCAGAACGATAGCTATAGCAATTGGGACCGGGTTGAAATTCCGAACTTTGAATAATCAAAACGCTCAAAACTCCGAAAGAATTTTACACGATAGACCAAAACTCCGAAAATCTGAACACCGTCAAAATAACTATGGAATTTTTTCATCAAAATAGCTATGGAAGTTTTTAAAGTTTCAAAAATTTCAATAAATCGACGAATCATTCAAAGAATTTTTATTGATTAAGCAGTGATTTTCCGTCAATTTTGAAATTCGTCTAGACAATGTTATACGTTCTACATCATTTACAGTCAACTGTGTAGACTTTAGCTGGCATGATCTTGACATGGGGGCTGGGTTGAAATTCCGAACTTTGAATGCGCCGACGATTCAAAATTCCTAATTTTAATGTTCCGAAATTACAAAGTTCGTCAAGATCATGCCAGCGAAAGTCTACACAGTTGACTGTAAATGATGTAGAACGTGTAACATTGTCTCGACAAATTTCAAAATTGACGCAACATCACTTCTTAATAAATAAAAATTCTTGAAATAATTGATCGATTTGTTGAAAAATGTTTAACTTCAAAAAATTCCATAGCCAAATTATTTTGACGGTGTTCAGATTTTCGGAGTTTTGGTCTTTCGTGTATAATTCTTTGGGAGTTTTGATCGTTCGGGGTAGTATTCTTTCGGATTTTTGAGCGTTCTGACCATTTAAAGTTCGGAATTTCAAAGCGGCCCCCCCTGCAGTTACGTAAATTTTTTTTTTTTTTTTTTCAATTGAAAATCGTACAATTATAGCTACAGTCGAGAAAAGTCTTTTCGACAAAAACGCGAATGAAAGTTTTAGGACACGTAAATCGTTGCGCTACCTGCTCTCACTAAATCGTCTGTAATTCGGTCAATTTTCAATATTTTAACTTGAATGTTTTTTCACATATTCTTGAATATCTATAATTTGAGATAATTTTTAAAACTCAATTTTTTTTTCGCCCCGTCACCGTGGTGTCTCGCCTTAACGTCAAAATAGCAGACGGTGTATTTTTCTGTACTAACAAAATTATTTTCAAAAACACGGTTGTAGTCGCACAACAAAATGTGCAAAACCAATTAATTAAGAATTTTATCCCCCTCCTTCCCTTCCCTCTATTTGTGTTTTCACTAACTTTAAATATAACACTGATAACTTTATGGCGATACTTTGGGTAGAATATCGATCAGCGTTGATAGGTTTGCAAAAAAATGCTAACAATATTTAAATAGTAATTATTATTATCAGGATAAGTATAATGATAATAGAAAGACAAAAAAAAAACAAATTTTCTAGAAATTTGCGTGTGTTTTCCAGGTTTTTCTACTTGCCGAGCAGCGAACCGACGAACCCAACAAATTCACCACTCACGAAAGATCTTACGTCTTCCTTTTGTATCCACCGTCGGTTGCTGGATCCCTTAACCCCGATCTCTACATCGTCAAGGTCCAATTGAAAGCCCTCGTCGTTGGACTTCTCGTTCATCAAATGCTTTTACATTGCATCGCCAGTGTCTTACTCCAGGGCATGGATCCTCTTAAAACGAGGTGAGAAGTATATGATACGTTTGCTTAACAGGTTATGTCTAGTTGTAACAATCGAAAACAGCTCGATTTTGAAATTTGTTTTTCTTTAAATAATGTCGATAAAATTCGACAAAAATTGAGTATTCGAAAAAATATCATTGGAAGAACAGTGTAATTTTGTTTGTGTAAAAATATTAAATTGTCATCGATTGACAGCCAATGTGTGGAAAGCACCTCCCGAAAATGTTCGCAATAAGCAATGCCCTTTTGAACCAGGTTATCCAAATGCAAAAAATAAAACAGATTTCGTTAGTATATTAGTTTATCCTGTGATTAATCGAAGGAATTTCTGAAATATCAAATTAAACCAAAATGGCGCGTGTTCAGAATTAAAGTCTCGATCGTTGTGAAATAAAATAAACATAAAAAATCTTTGGTCATTCTTTAGTTTTTAGTCATTTTTAGGACTTTTATGAGAAATATTTAAAAATGCCCTATTTTATCACGTGTTTCCGCGAACTTCAAAACCCCATAACTTTTTATCCCCATAAAAAGTTGAAGGGGGGGGGGGGTGAAACTTTTTGTCTCCATAAAAAATTATGGGGGGGGGGGGGATTTTAGCTTCTCCCGACTGAACATCATTCATAACCCAATAAATAAGAAAATAACACAAAAAACGTTAGGCTCATTTTTCGGAAAAGTTATTGATCTAAAGAATTGCCACATTTTTTAAAAACAAGCTTTTATTTATAAACTATTGAACTAAAAAGTAAACAATAATATTTAGTGTATGAAGTTAAATAGTAAAGCTACAGAAGAACCCCATGCTTGGTCACTGATCAAAGACGCCGGCAGTACATGTTTAACAAAACTTACATAAACATAGAACTTTACAAAATGTAAATATTTTTTTATATGCTTGGGGTTTTATTTCAAGTGTAATGACGTTCCACGCCTCAAGCTTTTTAGAAAATATTTAAAGTTTTCAGAGTTCTATGTTAATGTCAGTTTTATTAAGTTTGTACTGCTTGTGCTTTTGATCAGTGACCAAGGATGGGGTTCTTCTGTAGCTTCACTGTTTAACTTCATACACTAAATATTATTTTTTACTTCTTAGTTCAATGATTTATTAATAAAAGCTTGTTTTTTAAAAGATTTTATCTTTTATTTTATTTTACACTCTTTAGTATTAGAATTTATTTATTTATTCGCCGTGCCAGACCCCCAGACCCCATGCCATTCAGACGTCGGCGGAATAAAAAAACTTGCCTCAGGCTATAAAGGTTTCGCGAGAAACTTTATAATAGTGTTATAATCAATAGTGCTCAGGTCAACAAAGTTAATGATCTCAAACTCGATTGTCCTACCATTTGCCATTAGGAAACTTCATTTCCCACCTCCCACCACTATTATCAGGCTCTCGATATCATGTGTAATGAAAAGTGCTCATAAAAACAAAACAAATCGAAACTATACACCGGGGAAAAAAATCTTCAATGAAATACTATATTTCTACATCTATAAAACCCCTAAAAATTTCAGAAATATCGATGCAGTCGTTTTTAGTTTAAAAAAGCGTTTAACGTTTCGAACGACGCTCCGAGCGTTCCGACGGGCGTCAATATAACAGCCTATAAATCCGTCAATTTTGATCCAATCACCTTGAAATTTTCAGGAAACATTTATAAGATGATATACTGTCTAAATGTTTTGGATTTTAAAAAAGTAATTTTTCGACTTTCACACCTAGGCATAACCCCTTAAGTTATTATGATAGTTGGACCATAACCGCATCGATAAAGGGATGGGACGAAACAACTTTTCTAGTAATTTTCCACTAATTCAATTATTTCATAACTTTGTTCAACCTTTCCGGACAATGCTTTATTATTCAACCACCTACCGTGCCAAGCAGTAGACCAGAATTCATTTTTCGAGCTATTCAAATGTTCCTAATTAAATTGTCTTCAGTTTGAGTCAAGCAATGCTGAAGCCAATGAATTGCCCAACGACGGAGAACAATCCAAATTCCGGTTACATAGCTCGGCTGTCATCGCGTCACGTGGACATTTTTCTGGCCGCCCTGGAATGTTCATCCGCCGCAGCGCTCAAATTCGACTCCCGTCCCGGTCTGAAATTTCTATTGCAAAAAGTTGCGGATCTCGAGCAGCCGGCGAATTTGTATCGACAGGCTGGTGCCGCTTGGAGCATAAAAATCGTTACGCTGTTCGAGCTCTGTCTCGAGGAAATTTTAACGCACAACATTGACCGGGACACCGTGAAGAGAATAATAAGCTCCAGCGCCGACGAGGAGGATATCCAATCGAAAGATCGAACGCTGGTGAAATATTTGAAACAATTGAAAAAAACATTCGACGATTTGTGCGACACTTACGTGGAGATTGTCATCGATCGTGACGGTAAACATTGCATGGTTGATATATTTGCCGAAAAAAAGATATTTCTTCTGATCGCCCAACCCGATGATTTTCCTGTAATATCGATCAAAGAATCGCCACGTGACGCCGAATCAACGAAAAACCATTTGACCCAAGATTCCTCCAGTTTGCGATCATTCGACGAAAAGACGAACGATCCCAAGCGGGACGAAGATTCGACGAGTCTGGATTTGCGAATCAACGATTCCCACGTGGGGTTGACGCGACCGTTGAGTGCTTACGATTTTGGGATCGAATATTCGAGCGATTCGGGGCCGGAATCCGAGCCGGATGACATCGATGACAATTCATCGAGACCACCGTCGCGACTGGGATTTTCGGAGACGAAAAAAATACTTTGCGATTCCGGGAGAACATCGCAGGAGGACGGGGCTAGTACTGGTCAGAGTTTCGAATCGCCGGAACCGATTAGAACCAGTTCGGACTCATTGGACAAAAGTAACATCGACGAGGCACGACCGTACAGTCGCGAAACTATCGATGACGACGCGGAAGTACGACGAGTTTTTTCGGCTTCCAGAACTGCCGAGAAATCAAGACGAAAGAGCGATCTGCTGCTATCGCAGCGTAACTCATTGAGATTTTTGATTGCAAAGGATGACTGCTGTTCGGATGATCCGGAAGGATACAAAGTACTCAGATCGCGATCACTCATGGATCTGCAGAGATCCAGCGAATTGGCGATCGAAAAGGGAGCGCTTGGAAGCAACTTTTTGCAAGCTGAATGCCGCGTCACAGATGCTTCGGACTTGTCCGATGTCGATTGTGCCGGCTCACGAATCAGGAATCTGTCGTGTAGTAGTGAAGTTTACCAATCGAGACGTCACGATGATTTCTCTGGTTCCGATCGATTTATGGAACGCGTCGTATCACCGCGAAGTTGCTCGATGTCATCCGGAAATGAAGCCTTCCCTTCGTCCATGGTAGAAAGAACATGTTCACGCTTGTTAAACGATGATTCGAATTGCGATCGGGTGTTGAAAAACTTTGATTCGCCGCCGACATCCACCCCCAACTCCTCCGGGAACGTTAAATCCGAGGAAAATCCAGATGATGTCAAGAATGATGTCAACAATATTGAGGAACTTCTGAAGGATTACGAACGAACCAAGCGCGGCTTCAGGACGAATCCGTTTCTTCAGGACGTCGAGGAGGCAGATGGAAGCAGCGAGCATAGAGTTTCGAATCAGCGAATCGATTTGCAGAGTCGAAACGCCGTTGGCAAAGACAGCGAAGCTCACAGAAAGGCCTGGGCGGAAACTCTGAGCGCTGCTCTCGAATGGGCACTGGCGTTACCGGTAAATATTTCTCTACTTCGTCAACTTGAATCATTCTGATTTCACGCCGGGAATAAAGAGGCTACTTGCAGTTGATGTCACTACACATGCCTTCAACGTTTGTGTTTTCAGGATGACAAGCTTGCACCTTTCCTACCGGTGCTTGTCGATGGTATCAGAATCCTCACAAAATACGCTGTTGATCCGTTACTCAAGCAGAGGCTGGCAACGATCTTCCATCGAGTCGTCGTCATTTATGGCTTAACGAGCAACTAGGAAACTGCGTTAAACACGCTACGTTTGATGATGTCTCAATAATACGTGCAGGTTTTTATCGTTACAGAATATCGAAGGTATACACCGTGCTTCGACAATTATGTTTCGTACTTTCCAATTGGACGTCAGGTTATTCGTTCATTACTGCTTGATTATTGCGATATACTATTCGTTATTTATTTCTGCGTTCCGTTTGTTTCAATGAAGCTTATTGTTCAATCGCTTTGTGTCGAGGGCCAGGCCTGTAATTTCTATTTTAGAAAAGACGGAAGTGCAAAGTTAATGCGATCAGGAATATAATTGGCCAATTGGTTAATTGATTCATTTATGACTTACGATTTGATTGTCTATTTTCAAGAAATCGTTGCTTCTGAACTTGATAACAATGGAATCAAGGAGTTGGCAACTGATTTTTAAATCGTGAGCAAACTTGGTGATCTTTTGAAAACAATTTAACGTGCCAATCTCAAGTGGCGAACGATCAGTGAGAAAAAACTCGGATGACAAGAATCAAAATATAATTCGGGGAGAGTGAGAAGAAAAAAATGATTTGGATGATTGGGGATGCATGAAATGAAATTCTAAAAGACAATGAAGAGTAGCAGAGAGAATTCAAGAAATAAGGGCTAAAAGAAGTATGTGGTCTCACGACAGAATGAGAGATCGTAATTGGAAGATGAACGTTTTCCATTAATTGATGTTTCCGAAACAAACAAGTATGACATCTTTGTGTACGATTAAATGTTGATAAAAATGTACACCGATTGTATTATATAAATAAGAATATGCGATATATTATTTTTCGAAAGCGTCGTTGTCCATGTAGATCGCAATACGAAGATTAGACATCATGGATAATCAAAAAAATTTGGTCATACTCTATCGAACAATACACCGTGTATTATACTATGCTACCAATGAATGGCTAAAAAACGTCGGCTCGAAAATCTTACGAAGTGTTGGAAATCTTTTTTGATGCACTGCCTTGTCAACCCTGAGATCCTATCCTTCCTGTCGATATAAAAATATATGACGAGGGTTCAAATTCAGTTAGAGCTTTTTGAAAATTTGATACTTTTTTTGGACTGACTGGATATATTGAATTTCATTTATTTCTGATAGTTGAGTTTATCGAAGCAAACTTGATATTTGGTAAGTTGATTTTTATATTTTCACTCTCCATTCCGTGTTTTTGTTTCTTTTGATTTTTATTTGATTTGCGAACTTGCTATCGAAGCACCTGTACAACAATTCAATGGAACGTCATCCGAATGGTTGCGTTTTATTATTATCGACTCTACCGGAGCTTGCAGTATCGTCGCATCCGGGAACGTCGTATATTCTTCATGAGGTGCTTCACCAGCATGAGAGTATAGTCATGGAAAAATGCCGGACGTACGAATGTGATGCGGACGTTCTGCGACGACTTGCAGATGAATCTGCGGCCGCGTGCATAGCCGACGTACTCGGTGCTTAGGAACCAGTTCGTGAAATCTTTCGATCATTGTTATTCGTATTTTCAGTCTAAAAGTACTTCAAGGAGCCGACTGCACACGTGGAAATGGTAAGGATAACAATCGAAAACTCTGATGCTCAATAGTATTATAAGTGATTTTGAGTAAATTAACTATCGTTAACATATAGCTTTAAGTAAAACCATTGTACTAGTCATTTTGAAGTTTCAGTAAACTATACGAAAAAGTGAAAGTAATATTTTTCCGTTTTTGCATCCTTTAAGAATAACTGACACAGTAGTGCCGTCTGGAGCGCTGTTCTAGAGGTGATTTTTAGGATGATATAACTAAAAATAATAATACACATGTTTATTGATCCTTCGAGAAGATGTACAATTTGAAAAAAAAAGTATTATCAATTATGTAAGCAAATAAATCTTTATTTACTTATAATGTACACTGTAACCATAAGTATATTAAATGCATAAAATATTTTACAAATCCAAAATGAAATGGAACACCTAATTGAGAGTTATACCACAACGACTTTGTATCGTTATTCCCTTGCCTTCTGGAATGATTTTTTTTACGAAAATATTGCACCCCTATGGAATCGAAACTAGACTCTACCTACTCAAAGCTTGTTAACTTTGGACATTAATCAATTAACTAATTGAAAAAGTTAATTGGACTCAAAGCACATTAACTTTTTCAATTAGTTAATATTATTGTGATAATTATAGAGTTTTATCGAATTATCGATACTTTTTTTTTTGCAAAAAAATGCTAATAATATTTAAACAGTGAAAAATCGTGAAAAAAACTAAATAGCAATTTAGTTTTTAGCAGTCAAGTACGTTACAGTAAAAACGTTTCAAATTTCGATGTGGCCGTAAAAACCCACATCGAACTACTTGAATCACATAATCTATAGCATGTTTGCTATAGATTTTTCAAAAACAATTTATATAGAGAGAATTAGTGGAGAGAAAGAGAGGAATTTTATATATATATGTGGTATATAATATAATTCCTCTCTCTCCACCCTCTCTACCTCCACATCCTTTTGATATGTGTTTCAATAAAGACAGACCATTAGTTCAATAAAATATAAAAATGGTTGACTCTGCGAAAATTCTTTTCACTTTAAATTTACAAAAAATCAAATACATCCATTTAGTGGATTCGCCTAAATTGTTTTTTGAACAGACAAAACCGAATCACAGATTTATCAGGATTAAAAAAAATTCAGTTATCGGACGATATTGAATAGATTTTGATTTGAATAAATAAATATATTTAAAATAAATAATTCCAATAATGAAATGCAATAGGAAAAATTTGCTTCCACGAAAAATCTAGTTAATTCAAATTAAAAAAATCAAATAGACGCAGTTAGTTCATATCAATACAAATTTTCTGTCAGTGTATTTTATTCCACTGCAACGAGTGTTGTGCAATTAGAAGGAAAAAAAAAGGAAAATCCACCGCTATTTACCGTGTGAACCGTGACTGAAGCATTACGATCTGTAGGAGTGACGAGGAAGCATGCTCAAGGGTTGAAGGATGGTCCACGATGGAGCGCAAGAAGGATGGGGTGAGCGCGAAGAGAGGTGGAAAAAAGGAGGAATGAAAAGAAATGGGAAAAAATAGTAAGCGCAGAAATATAGAGGGGAAAGCGCAATAATGAGACTGCAAGAGTTTGGGTATACGACTGCGCGTATGCACATAAGTTCACGTCTGCGGTCAACCAGGCGCGAGGACTTCACGAGTCATCCTCGTGTGGTGGCTCGTAAAGAATCTTAGCTTACGAGCGACACGGTTGGGATCTTTTAAGACCATTTGACCGTGCCGTGTTCTAAGCTTTTATTCGCGACGCTTCCACGCCTCGTCGCTCTCGTAGTCGTCGTCGTAGTCATCGTTCATTTGCCGAGGGACTTTCGTAGACGACGTCTTCGACTGTAAACCGTTTCGCCACTACCTTCATCGCCGTATACTTTCTCTCTTTGTTTCTTCCTCTCTCCCTACCTTTCTTCTCTCGTCGAAGATAAGGTACTTCAGCGCCAAAAAAAAGTATCGGTGGAGCTTCAAAGTAATAAATAAAAAAGATCATCCAAACTGATCTGGACCGTTCGAACGACTTGAGAAATTAATAAAGGGTATCTAAAATTACATAAAGGTTGAAATTGCGCGCTATTCTTTTTGGGGCCAATGTGGAATATTAAGTATGCATAATATTGAAGTTAAAATAAAACAGATCGATTTTCAATAATTTTTTTCGTCTCAGGTATTGGGATGATGAGGCCGATCTTTCGCACACAGATAGTACAATATCTTGACATGTCACCGGTTTTTGTGCAAAATATGTATCAACAGCGTAATCGTTGTCATTTTATCTCAGGACCGTAGCCTTCGCGGGACTCGGTCGCGTACATGATTCCGGTGACTAGATTCATCTGAAATAAAAAATGGAAAAATATACTTTTACTACAATGGTGAAGTTACAAACCCGCCGGATACTTTTTCGAAATTTTAACATGACCAAAAGACACAAAAAATTTTAACAGACACAAAAAATAACAACTTTGAGCGGTTGTTATTAACGAACGGAGGAACATGTGAAAACATCATCCGGTCTGTCGATTGAATATGTTATAAAATATTTTCAGTCCAAATTTGAAGTAAATCGGACGATTAGATTTTAAGATATGACGTACGCCAAATTGCAATGTATACTTTTGAGATGAACGCAAGAGAAGAAAACGTACTAAATCCACTTTTTCCGTATAAAATTTTCGTATAAATGTTTGGGTCTGCTCAATATCGTCGATGGTTCTTTATGGTTTCGGGTACGTAAACACTCGGAAAAAAGATTTATTAAGGACAAAGAAGTTTGTCTCCCGGCGAATAAGTTTTCTTATTCGTATGTCGGCCTACTAAGATTTTATTAACAGCTAAGAATTTTGTTTGTTGTTAAGTTTATGTTTAAGATTTACTAAGAATTTTGCTTAACATTTAATAGGATATGTAAGTTAGAAGAAATAGGTGTTTGATATCCGTCAAATCGAGTTTTTCTTAATATCTAATAGGATTCTTTATAATCCCCCAGCTGGTTATTTCGAGGCATTCCCGTGCGGAAAATTGATGGGGCATCCCTCATAAAAATAAGGGCCTTTAAGGGCTTATTTGAGGCTTCCCCTATCAGGAAAGCCTCAAATAAGCCCTTGAAGGCCCTTATATGGCAATCCCGACAGGGGTGGGCATAATAAGGACCTTTGCGGGTCCTATTATGGCAATCCCGACAGGGATTGCCACAAGAGGGCCAGGTTTGGGCATTATAGGAAACGGACCAGTATACATAGCTTGGACTAAATTGTTTGTGGTGTTTTAATTACTACACTCAATTATTCGATAATAGGTAAAAATAGGATAAAAACGTGAGGGCATTAAAAATTATTATATATATTACATTCAAAAATCCTTAAAAAAATTATATATTATTCTTATTGACTTATTCACTCATGGAGTGATGCCAGCGCGTATGTTTGAACAATCCCATTCGGTTTTTTAAAACGTTTTTCTAGTGACTATTTTCGCCGAATACTTTCCACATGAAAAATTATTTCGCGTTGTGATAGTTAATATCACAATGATATTATCTAATTGATATTGTTTATGTGATACAGCAAATAATTATAGGAATTAATTTGGTCTCTTATGCCATATCTGCGACGAAGATGTTACACGCACTCGGTAGCATAGGGGCAGCGTGCGCAGCTATGAGTAGGTAGGTACTAGGTTCGATACCGATATAGGTGAAATATTTTCTTCGAAAAAAATCATTCCGAAAGGCCAGGGCATGACGAAGTACGATACAAAATCGTTGTGGTAAATTCTCATATAAGTGCTTTATTTCATTTTGGATTTATGAAATATTTTATGCACATAGTACACTTAGATTTACCGTGTACATTGTAGGCAAATAAAGATTTATTTGAATCGAATTTTTACTTATTTGATTTTAATATATTTGATATTTAAAAAGAATAGCTGAAACGAATAAAAAAAAAACATCTTTGAAACAAATAAGATTGTAGTAGGCCGTGACACGAGGAAAAAACCTATCTCATTAAAATAGATCCTATTTAAATAAATTTAAATAATTTGGCAGTGTATCGTGAACTTATATAAACGGACACATATACGCAAAAACACATACATTTACACACACGTGAGCATATTCATTTGACAGGGATAACTTATGGGCACACCATGGTTTACATGAGGCGTCGATCAGGCATCCTTGAAGGCTCTCATTATTCTGCCTTTAATGGCCCTCAGTAGCAAAGTGTGACCGGCCACTACGGGGCCATGTGAGGCTACCCAATTAGGGCCCTATTAAAGTTAGGGAAATTCTATATGGGCCCGACCAAAGCCCTAGTTCAATTTCCCCACGGGTTGTGTCATTCCGTCCGTCGTTATTTTCTCACTTGAACGTTTTTTTCTCACTTTATATTCTTACTTACACTTGAATCATTCCTCACTTTCGAGTTTCTCACTTCCAAAACGCAACACTGACGCTTGTGCCAAAAGCATTGGCAGAAGAAGAAACTACATGGTAAGCGTATGCGTGAGCTACATCTGACGAGCGGCCTGCTGTCGGGCCCGTCGCGTTGAAGGGCAAAGTGCGCATGCGCGCATTAGTATCATAGTCGTGAAATAACAGGTTTTCGTGATTGAAAAGCCGATTTTTTTTTATTTGAGTAAATATTTATTCAAGTTTTCTATTTTTAATATGGCTTTTAATTGATGTGAAAAATCGGCACGTAAAAAAAACATATTTACTGACGCCGTCTTTATTTAATGTCTAATAAATTATGTTCTAATGTGCCTATTTATTAGAATAGAATAAATCTTTTTTTCTGAGTGTACGTGGGATTTTCAAATTATATTGCATAGTTCCTTTTTGATAAACAATTTTCTGGCGATTTTCTCATGGCATTTTATACTTTTTCTTTTAGAAATGCGCTATTTTGACAAAAAACAATAAATAAAAAAAATCCTACGTACTTCTATAGCTATTCTTATATATAATCGAAAAAAAACTTTGGTGTCTCATCATCACTCCAAAATTATAGGAGCTGTTGGTCCGGTCGTTGACCTTCCAGAAATAAAGGTGTCATCGGAAAAATGCTGCACAGTCGCCATTTCGACATGTATCGCTGTGAATAAATAATTTTGTATAGTCAATTACGTGTATAATAAAACCCCCATTTTATAATTTCGATTTATTTTATGGCTTCGCTGAAAAAAAATCACAAAGTATGCCCCTTTTTGGCCTCTTATATAAAAATAAAAATATTCGTATATTTCAAATAAATCATTCGCCTTTTAATCATAATATATAATATCTATAAATCATTAATAAATAAAAATGACGCGTCATTGTGAGACACTCTATACTATCATGCGTCGTTATTAATTCTATTGGAGCGTGGTGAAAATTTCAATATGATGTCGCAGATCGCTATCGCAATCGGGCCAATCTGTTTAACGTTTTTGAAAACGCAGTGCACATTTTATGCGCCTTTTCTGCGATGATCTGTGGCTCTTACTCAACTAGTTTAGTTGACACTTCCGACAATGGAATCAGCATTCACAGGGATAAATTGCTATGATGTTACCACAACTGGAACCGTTATACTTCCGGTCTCCAGTTGCGGTAAGAGTTTTCGCAAAGATGTCGACAACGCCGTCAAGGCGTTACATCTGAGTGGGAAAATAATGTTGACAGTTTTTTAAATAGCGTTAATGATGTATAAACATCACAAGAATATAATTCTTACACCTACGAGGGGAATTCTACGCGAACATCGTTTTTTCCAAAATTTTTAGCTTATTTTTCAAAGCGCCTTTGAGCGCTCCGGAACGCACGAAACAGCCCAGACGGTGAAAATAGCAATTTCGAGTCGCTTACTCCAGTCGTTGTACAATAAATGGGTACCCCCCCCCCCCCCGCCGACCGACCTCAAATTTTGCTCAAACCTTCCTTTTAATATTTTAAGGTAAAACGAGCACGCGCTCTTCATTTCTATAGATTTCGTTCAAATTTTTATCAGACATTGTTCTTATTATTATGCACGTTTGAGTGAAATTTTAGAACAGTCGACTATTTTAAAATTGCAACTTTTAACACTGCAGGGTCTGTATTGACTGAAAGTCAGGTCACATAATTCGTCGCACCATTCTATTGTGTTTATAAATTTTGAAAAAAACATTATGTTTAGATAGCAAACTAATTAGGGAAAGAGTGAAAAAAAGTTTGGATTATCTTTACTATTCAGTTTTGCTAAAAACGTTCACTAAGACAGAATAATTCGCCGTAAAAAATATTTGTCCTCTATAATAAGAAGAGATATGGCAACACCGCAGAACAGCATTGTTCAATATTTCGAGAAAAAAAAATTATCGTGTTCCTAAAGTTGAAAACTTTTATCATAAAAAAAGTATTTGCGTTATGAATATTAATATTTTATATTGTTTGAGTTTGTTTGGGTATCGTTATTCTCTTGCCTTCTGGAAAGATTTTTTTACGAAAATATTGCACCCCACGGAATCGAAACTAGAATCTACCTACGCAAAGTTACGCACGCTGCCCCTAAGCTATCGGGCGCTTGTGACATCTTGGTCGCAGATATGGCATTAGAGACCAAATGAATTTCTATAATTATTTGTTGTATCAAAATTATCGTGTTCCTAAAGTTGAAAACTTTTATCATAAAAAAAGGATTTGCGTTATAAATATTAATGTTTTATATTGTTTATGTTATTTTCATCAACGAATAAAAGTGATGGTGAATTCATAACTAATTACAAACTTTGTTCGATAAAAATTACTTCCAAATAAAAATTTATTTAAACAGTATTATTCTAAATATGGCGCGCAAACTCGCGTCATCGGACACGTGAAACGATGCGGTGTTGCCATATGTCTGCTTATTATATTTTTTACAGAAGTATTTTTTACGGAAAATGATTCTTCCTAATTTTCAATGCAGGCCCTGCAGTGTTAAAGGTTGCAATTTAAAAATCGATTATCTCCCAATTTAAATAGTCGACTGTCCTCAAAATCCACTTAAACATGCATCATGACAACCCCTAAAGGAATTTTTGACAACCCGCAATAGTTTTCGAAATATTTAATTGTAAAGTTTTTTTTTTAACGCGCGCCGACTATATATATATATATATATATATATATATATATATATATGTTTATGAAGAGGTACATATGGCGACCGAATATACATATCGTATAACGGGTATACAAAGATTTACAATACTCATTAAACGTGTACAAATCTATTGATATTCATATGTACACTCAATAATCGCCGATATCCTCAAGTTTAGAATTTGTAAGTACAATGGTTCAAACCAGAACCTCGGACATTTATGTACGGTCACTTAATCGGTCCCGGTAAGATATGCGATAAATGACCCGGACCTGTTATGTAACAATACATAAAGCATCAGATCGGGTGGGTAGCATTATTATTTTTGCACTAATTGGAAGCAATTGTTTTTATAATTATACAAATTAGAAAAGATACAAAATTTCCTATGTTAATACTACGCTCTTTCTTTGTTCACGTACATACAAATAATAAAGAAAACATTGATAGTAATAAAATATGATAAAGGAGGCTTATAAAGAAGACTTTTCTGCTTATACTTTCTTTTTTATTTAGATGTTCACCCAAATCTTGCTCCTTCAATATTTTCGCCGAATTCTGTTATGGCTATCATGTGACGTTTTTTTCTGGATTCCATCGCCAAAATTGTATTCGACAATAATATGGAATTTTTTTATCGGTCACCGAGATTTTTGCGGGATTATCTGAATGAAAGAAATTAATTTACTCTTTTAATATTTGTGATTTTCATTTAATAAATTTCACACCCATTTCACTATGGTACGTACCGGTTTTTTATTCACATACAGCGTTTCTGAACCACCATCTTCTCGAAAATCGTGTTTTGCCGCTGTGTTGTCCGAGTTTTTTTACTTTACATCATCGATTTCAGAATTTGCATTTATTTCTACGTTTGTCCGTGCTCTCTTAACGTTCTACACTTCTGTAATTGGTCATAAATGTATACCACAGCTATATTTCACTTAGCATGTTCCATAAGAGGGAGGCGGAAATTTGACGACCTCGCGCTCAAACACATGACGGATTCACAACAACAAAAAACACTATGTAGTGTGTGTCGTACATCGATATGTAATGGAAATTTCGGGGACAGAATGGATCTGATTTGTGGAGTATATAACTTGTGGACCAGGCAAAAACCTTTGCGATGAAGAATATTCTTAGTGCGTATATCCTCGTGTAATATTCCATACCAGTATCCGTGGCAGAATGTTTAAAATGAGGACTATAGCGGTTAAAATAAGTTTAAGTAAGATCTTGAATTTTGTATTGACGGAGGAGTACAGAAGAGTGTTTTGTAGGAAAAGAACTTCTAATCTGGATTTAAAAGGTTTTGCGGCACTATTGAATCCAAGCTAGAAGTTATTTTCGTACAAAGCGCTCAAATAATTGTTATAGCTCAAATGGGAATCTTACAATTTTTATAACATAAGAAAATTCTCTTCTATACCCCTCCGTTAATGCAAAATTCACTATCTTATTTTAACATTACTTGCGCTTAGCGGTTGTGCCATATGTTCGCAACCTACAGATTTCTATACAGTCCCCATCTTGACCGTTCTGGCAAGGGTACTGGTATGCACCTTTACACGTGGATATACTTCAGCATATTCTTTATTGTAAAGGTTTTTTCTGGGTCCACAAGTCATGTACTTATCCATTCGGTCTCTGAATTTACCATTACATGTCGATGTTCGCTACACAGTGTATTTTTTGTGATTCTGCCATTTCTCTGAAGGAAAGGTTATAAAATGTTTGCCCTCCTCTTATTGAAGATGCAAAATGAAATATGGCCGTGATATAAATGTATAAAAAAATGTAGAAGCACAGAAGATAAAGAAAAGCACGGACGAAAGCAGAAAGAAGCCAAAGTGTAACATTATGACAGCGTTCATCGTGCATTGAAATAATTCTATTTTTTTAAGTTAACTCTCCCAGTAAAACTACTTAATGGAGTCTATACTATACAAGACATTAAAATATACAGAATAAAGAACATGCTACAATGGCAAAAGACTAAAAAAAGCAAGTGAAAAATATTGATAGTCATGAGAATCTTTTTAGCTATTGTCACTTTAGTTTTTATTCGAAAAAGTAACAACTATCCAATATGTTGTTGTTAGGATTTAGATCTCATAGCCTGTCGTGGAAGCTCAATTCCAATGTTTGTTGTTTTTTGTTAGTCATTCTTGTATCGTGAGAAAGCGTGAAAAAAATCTTGTGCAACTTTTTCATTGCAGTTTTTGCAATAATGCCAAATTATTAAAAGCTTTTGGGGCACTATTAATAATTTGGCGATATTTAAAGAAACGTAATAAAAAGCCGCACAAGTATTTTCCTTACATTGATATGATACAAAAACAACTAACAAAAAGCAACAGATAATGGAATTGTGCTTCTACGACAGTCAGGGATGACAGCTAAATCCTCACACCAATGTATTGGATAGTTAAACCTTTTACGAGTAAAAACTAACTAGTTTCACTGGGAGTGCCAAATAAATAATTTCAACGGACGCTCAACGCTGTCACAATGTTACAGCTTGGCTTCTTTTTACTTTCGTCCGTGTTCCTTTGATCTCCTTTGTTTCTATAATTTGTTATACACCGATGTCATAGCTATATTTCGTTAAATAAATCGGGCTTCAGTGCATGCACTTTGGTTAAAGTTGCGCGACAAAACCTATCATAATTTCCAGCCTCTACATATAAAACGAAATTTATGACTCGTGAAAATACGCACTGAAAATATTCTTTGTCGTGAAGGAACCATTCGGTCCCTGAATCTACCATTACATATCGATATATGAGTTGTGGACCCGGGAAAAACCTTTACGACAAATAATTCGTTCAGTGCGTATTTCCACAAGTAAAGGTGGATACCAGTACCATTCGGTCCCTGAATTTACCATTACATATCGATATATGAGTTGTGGACCCGGGAAAAACCTTTACGACGAAGAATATGTTCAGTGCGTATTTCCACGAGTAAAAGTGGACACCAGTACCATTCGGTCCCTGAATTTACCATTACATATCGATATATGAGTTGTGGACCCGGGAAAAACCTTTACGACAAAGAATATTTTCAGTACGTATTTCCACAAGTAAAAGTGGATGCCAGTACCTATGCCAGAACGGTTAAGATGGGGACGCACAGTAGGAGAAAAGCCCAAAAACCTGGCCAAAACCTCAAATGACCTTTGACGGGAATGAAAATTGGCTTACAGGGGTTTTCAAGGTCGCTGATTACGAATCTGAAAGCCAAATTATCGTAAACAAAATGGCCGATCCAATATGGCTGACATGAATGTTAAAAAGTTGCCAGATGTCGACAAAAATTGGTATTTACGGGTTTTCAAGGTCGCTGATTACGAATCCGCAAGCCAAATTATCGTAAAAAAAATGGCCGATCCAATATGGCCGACATGAACGTTAAAAAGTTACCAGATGTTGACAAAAATTGGTATATACGGGTTTTCAAGGTCGCTGATTACCAATCCGATATCTATTGTTTATAACTTGCAACAAAGAGCTTACAGCAAATTGTTATAAACAAAATGGCCGAGTATCCTGCTAAATAGATAAATTAATATATTTAAAAAAATCATCATAATAAAATTAACGTGAACAGTGTATTCTACGCAATTATTATTTTTATTTCCAAAATACATACGGAACGTTTCAAAAATAGAAAATTTTATTCTTAATCAAAATCGTAATCGGAGTCGGAGTCGGAGTCAGAATCATTATCCGAGTTTGTATCTATTACAACTCCCGGCACGGCTTCAATCTCGGCGCAAAATTCGTCTGCTGCAGCAGTCACTTTAGGAGCGATCAACATCGCTACAGCTTCCGGCGACAAACTCTTCAGCTTCTTCTGTGGTAGTCTTCTGACACTTGAAATGTACGGATCAGAAGTAACTAAGAGCCGATGAAAAACATCTTCCATAGTTTTAACCCTGGAACTTTTTCGCGCAAAATCTTCTCGATATCGTTTGATGTCTTTGTTTCGAGCTTCCTGAGCATCTTCGGATAATTGGCCGATTGGTAATAGAGCATGAGTTATTATCACTGGACCATGAATTAATAGTTTGTGCACCGAAGTAGGCATGGAGTACCAAGGGTATAATGCAACGGTCTTTCTTGCCGTTTCAATAGCATACTGTTCAAATCTTTCACAGTTTATCTCGTGGCCACACGATATAACTTGTAGGATTACGTACAAGCGTTTAATAACTTCTTCGTTGACCCCCGTTATCGCAGCGGAAACCGTCGAATTTTCAAAGAATCGCCGAGCTGTGTTGCCATCATTGCTGCTGCCGTATCCAGGCTTTGGGCGATCGATATTTAGACCCAATTGCTTCTTGAATCCTTCTTGAATGGCCCTCTTGCGTTCCTGGGTAATTTTTTTTTCTTCGGCACTTCGAGCTTGCCATTTTTTAATGCCGAGTTTGTAAGACACGTGTAAGCAATACTCGAAGCACCGTATCCACGCATGCAGCGTCGACAATCCGAACTTCAAATTTGTTTCATTGATTTCCCTTTGCAATACAGTGTCGATGGCATTAAAATCTTTGCTGGTTGCTCCACACAAATAGCACCGTTGAGCAGATTTCGTCAATGATACAGCGTTGCAAACTTTACCATCTATCATGGTGAACAACAACTTGTACATTACGGAGATTTCTTTTCCATCTATTACACTTTCGAATGGACGAAGTGACTTTATTTGTTCTTCAACAATTTGGACTTCATTAAGTGTTGACTCTGTGTCTTCGCGTAGAAACAGCAGTCTAAGCGGTCTACAAAATCGTGGAGACGAGGGTCTGGGGTTCTTCCAAACAACTATTTCTTCCTTCGATTGTTGATCATAACACACGAGTTGTAATGGCACGACTGAAGTAAAGAATGCATGCGCATCAGATTTGCTGTCATCACTGAACGTCTGCTTATATTCACTTTGCCCAGAACTTCCATCGCAACCCCACTTGCAAATCAAGTCCATTTTACGAACATTATCTGGAGTCAATCTTTGAATGAGTACATTTTGGACGAGTAAAATACGTTCAACTGTATGATCTAATAGTGCCTGTAGTTGGACTTCTGCACTACTCTCTGTAATCCTGATTGCATCACGTGGTGGATAACAACGCTTTTTTGCTTTCATCACTTTTTCGTAAGACGGATATAGCTTACAGTTATTTTCCTTCCCTAATCTTCTCATTCCCTGGTAAGTACTCTTGGAGAATTTATATTCAATCATAGCGGAAAGTGCAGCCTCTTCGGATAAAGTAATTTCATCCGTTGCTGAGTAAGCTTTACGATACTTGGAAGCTCTTAAAGGACTCGTCATTGTTACGTCCTTAATAACTTTTGCGGCGTCGGATTGTCCTGAAGAGCGAAGGCTCATCTGAGTAGCGTATGCTAACTCGACCGAGTTGAACGATGTACGAATATCTTGGGTCTTCCTTCGTTTAGATCTTTCACTGGACATTGTAAACTCAAGGGACGGGCGGCCGCCCGTATTACCCGGGCTTGTTACTACAGTGTCTGTAGGTGCGGCAAAACATACCTGCTTGCTAAGCCATTCACCGTTATTCTTGAAAAATACACAGGATTTTCTGTGAGCTTGTTGCCACCTCGTTCTCATTTGATTGAAGAGTATCGAAAAAGTCTGTTTCGAGTCCTCAGGCACTACAACTGTACGTCCGGTGTCCTTGGAAATTTTTTCTACCATAAATTCGATCAAGGAAGCGAATTTATCGGATAAATGCTCGCTGATTATCAGAAATACTTCTTTCCTTGTCAGCACCAATTCTTTGTAACCGGATCCTGTAATAAAGACATAAAATTGTAGAAAATTGGCGTTAAAGGAAAAGATAAAATTTTCAATTAATACAAAAACTTGAACAATGTACATTATTTTACCAAATAAATAACCGCAATAAGTGAAATAATTTTAAGAAAATTAGACAGAAAATATTGACATGGATTTGGTTAAAAGAAAGCTTTGCTTACTATATAATATATATATATTCAAATATTTTATTTGAATGTTATAACATTTCATTCATATTTAAGAAATTTTTATGTGGTTGATTTTAATATGTATATATATATATATATGCATACGTATATATCATAATTAAATCACAGAAAATTTTTATATATATATATATATACACATACATATATATTAAAATAATTTATTTCAAGCGTATAACAGCCGTCTTGTCCGTTATGATGCTACTTCACCCATTCTCAGGTAGAGGCGCAGAGGCTGCTCAATAGTGCCGCGTGCACGCTCGGCTACCGCACGATGCGAAAAAAATCATAACGGACAAGACGCACGTTTTCCGCAGGTAACTCTTGTAAATTTCGAAAGCTTATACATTAAACTAAAGGCCGAGACTAGGAGCTTTGCAAAATGTGACAAAATATATAACTTTTCGGACCGTTGAAAATATAAGTTTTCAAAATTATTCAATTTTATTTATGCCGAAGGCTATACTACATTTCAATCATTTATACATAAACTTTAGATTCAACCGATGTAAAAACATGTTCTACATACCTCCAGAAGTCGTATCCATGTTGCAGAATTGAAATTAAACCCGTCACTTTAAAGTTATGGGTTTTTGAAGTCAGCGTTATTTTCGTCTGTTCAGCGCGTGACACGTACACTCTTCACGAACACTAACTGCCAACTGACGCTGCGGCGCAGGTATACCCTTAAAGGGCTTTCCCTTCCACAATAGAATGCAGTTACTAGTCCTCTACTTGAATGACTACTCAACTGACCCTATTTCGAAAATTTATTTTTTGGGGTTTTGGCCAGGTTTTTGGGCTTTTCTCCTACTGTGCGTCCGGACGGTACAGAAGAGTTTGTTTGGATTTGCGATCGTATAGAAGACTTTGTGCGTTATGAATTTACGGCATATCCGCGAGGCGCAAACGATTCTTAAAATGAAATACTAAATTTTGCATAGATGAAAGAGTACAGGATAAAAAAATTGTATATTGTAAAGAATTAAAGATGATCTATTTAAGCTATCCAAATTATTTAAGCATTTTGTACGAAGAGAACGTGAGTTCAGATTTACAAACTTTTGAGGCAATATGCATAATTTGGCATTATTAAAAAACAATGTAATAAAAAAGTCGCACAACCATTTTCCTTACATACCTAGGGTACATGAATACCTAACAGAAAGCGATAGACATTGGAATTGTGCTTCTACGACAGTCAGGGATGACAGCTAAATCCTCACACCAATGTATTGGATAGTTGAACCTTTTACGAGTAAAAACTAACTAGTTTCACTGGGAATGCCAAATAAATAATTTCAACGGACGCTCAACGCTGTCACAATGTTACAGCTTGGCTTCTTTTTACTTTCGTCCGTGTTCCTTTGATCTCCTTTGTTTCTATAATTTGTTATACACCTATATCATAGCTATATTTCGTTAAATAAATCGGGCTTCAGTGCATGCACTTTGGTTAAAGTTGCGCGACAAAACCTATCATAATTTCCAGCCTCTACATATAAAACGAAATGTTATGACTCGTGAAAATACGCACTGAAAACATTCTTTGTCGTGAAGGACCCATTCGGTCCCTGAATCTACCATTACATATCGATATATGAGTTGTGGACCCGGGAAAAAACTTTACGACAAATAATTCGTTCAGTGCGTATTTCCACGAGTAAAGGTGGATACCAGTACCATTCGGTCCCTGAATTTACCATTACATGTCGATATATGCGTTGTGGACCCGGGAAAAACCTTTACGACGAAGAATATGTTCAGTGCGTATTTCCACGAGTAAAGGTGGATACCAGTACCATTCGGTCCCTGAATTTACCATTACATATCGATATATGAGTTGTGGACCCGGGAAAAACCTTTACGACAAAGAATATTTTCAGTACGTATTTCCACAAGTAAAAGTGGATGCCAGTACCTATGCCAGAACGGTTAAGATGGGGACGGTACAGAAGAGTTTGTTTGGATTTGCGATCGTATAGAAGACTTTGTGCGTTATGAATTTACGGCATATCCGCGAGGCGCAAACGATTCTTAAAATGAAATACTAAATTTTGCATAGATGAAAGAGTACAGGATAAAAAAATTGTATATTGTAAAGAATTAAAGATGATCTATTTAAGCTATACAAATTATTTAAGCATTTTGTACGAAGAGAACGTGAGTTCAGATTTACAAACTTTTGAGGCAATATGCATAATTTGGTATTATCAAAAAACAATGTAATAAAAAAGTCGCACAACCATTTTCCTTACATACCTAGGGTACATGAATACCTAACAGAAAGCGATAGACATTGGAATTGTGCTTCTACGACAGTCAGGGATGACAGCTAAATCCTCACACCAATGTATTGGATAGTTGACCCTTTTACGAGTAAAAACTAACTAGTTTCACTGGGAATGCCAAATAAATAATTTCAACGGACGCTCAACGCTGTCACAATGTTACAGCTTGGCTTCTTTTTACTTTCGTCCGTGTTCCTTTGATCTCCTTTGTTTCTATAATTTGTTATACACCTATATCATAGCTATATTTCGTTAAATAAATCGGGCTTCAGTGCATGCACTTTGGTTAAAGTTGCGCGACAAAACCTATCATAATTTCCAGCCTCTACATATAAAACGAAATGTTATGACTCGTGAAAATACGCACTGAAAATATTCTTTGTCGTGAAGGAACCATTCGGTCCCTGAATCTACCATTACATATCGATATATGAGTTGTGGACCCGGGAAAAACCTTTACGACAAATAATTCGTTCAGTGCGTATTTCCACGAGTAAAGGTGGATACCAGTACCATTCGGTCCCTGAATTTACCATTACATGTCGATATATGCGTTGTGGACCCGGGAAAAACCTTTACGACGAAGAATATGTTCAGTGCGTATTTCCACGAGTAAAGGTGGATACCAGTACCATTCGGTCCCTGAATTTACCATTACATATCGATATATGCGTTGTGGACCCGGGAAAAACCTTTACGACAAAGAATATTTTCAGTACGTATTTCCACAAGTAAAAGTGGGCTGCCAGTACCTATGCCAGAACGGTTAAGATGGGGACGGTACAGAAGAGTTTATTTCGATTTGCGATCGTATAGAAGACTTTGTGCGTTATGAGTTTACGGCATATCCGCGAGGCTCAAACGATTCTTAAAATGAAATACTAAATTTTGCATAGATGAAAGAGTACAGGATAAAAAAATTGTATATTGTAAAGAATTAAAGATGATCTATTTAAGCTATACAAATTATTTAAGCATTTTGTACGAAGAGAACGTGAGTTCAGATTTACAAGCTTTTGGGGCAATATGCATAATTTGGCATTATTAAAAAACAATGTAATAAAAAAGTCGCACAACCATTTTCCTTGCATACCTAGGGTACATGAATACCTAACAGAAAGCGATAGACATTGGAATTGTGCTTCTACGACAGTCAGGGATGACAGCTAAATCCTCACACCAATGTATTGGATAGTTGAACCTTTTACGAGTAAAAACTAACTAGTTTCACTGGGAGTGCCAAATAAATAACTTCAACGGACGCTCAACGCTGTCACAATGTTACACTTGGCTTCTTTTTACTTTCGTCCGTGTTCCTTTGATCTCCTTTGTTTCTATAATTTATTATACACCTATACCATAGCTATATTTCGTTAAATAAATCAGGGTTCAGTGCATGCACTTTGGTTAAAGTTGCGCGACAAAACCTATCATAATTTCCAGCCTCTACATATAAAACGAAATGTTATGACTCGTGGAAATACGCACTGAAAATATTCTTTGTCGTGAAGGAACCATTCGGTCCCTGAATCTACCATTACATATCGATATATGAGTTGTGGACCCGGGAAAAACCTTTACGACAAATAATTCGTTCAGTGCGTATTTCCACGAGTAAAGGTGGATACCAGTACCATTCGGTCCCTGAATTTACCATTACATGTTGATATATGAGTTGTGGATCCGGGAAAAACCTTTACGACGAAGAATATGTTCAGTGCGTATTTCCACGAGTAAAGGTGGATACCAGTACCATTCGGTCCCTGAATTTACCATTACATATCGATATATGAGTTGTGGACCCGGGAAAAACCTTTACGATAAAGAATATTTTCAGTACGCATTTCCACAAGTAAAAGTGGATGCCAGTATCTATGCCAGAACGGTTAAGATGGGGACGGTACAGAAGAGTTTATTTCGATTTGCGATCGTATAGAAGACTTTGTGCGTTATGAGTTTACGGTATATCCGCGAGGCTCAAACGATTCTTAAAATGAAATACTAAATTTTGCATAGATGAAAGAGTACAGGATAAAAAAATTGTATATTGTAAAGAATTAAAGATGATCTATTTAAGCTATACAAATTATTTAAGCATTTTGTACGAAGAGAACGTGAGTTCAGATTTACAAGCTTTTGGGGCAATATGCATAATTTGGCATTATTAAAAAACAATGTAATAAAAAAGTCGCACAACCATTTTCCTTACATACCTAGGGTACATGAATACCTAACAGAAAGCGATAGACATTGGAATTGTGCTTCAAAGATGGTCTTCTACTAGATCTTCTTCTACCCAATGAGTTATATTCATTATATTTGGATGAAAAGATGTTAATTCTGAAAGTTGCCGGATAAGCATCGGCTTGGCGTAATAAAACTCATCATAATTTGCAGACTTTATAAATCGAAACATTCGGCTCTTCATTTGCGGATTGAATTAGCGACGTCCTACTCTGATTACTACTGGTAAATTCAGGGACCGAATGGATAAGTATGATTCGTGGACCTAGCAAAAGCGTTGACAATAATAGATGCTTGCGTATATCGACGTGTGAAGGTGCAAACCAGTACCCGCGTCAGGATGTTTAAAATAGGGACTGTAAAGAATACTGTACGTACCGAATTTACGGCACGACCGCGAGGCACAAGTAATTTAAAAATAAGATCCTAAATTTTGTATTGACGGAGAGGTGCAGGAAACTTTTTCTTCATGTTATCAACATTTAAAGATTACCCATTTGAGCTACAGACATTATTTGGGCCTTTCCTACGGATAGAACGAGTATTTTAAACTTAAAAGCTTTTGAAGCACTGTAAATAATTTGGCACTATCTAAAAAATTGTATAAAAAAGTCGCATAACAATTTTCATTACATTCCTACGATGCAAGAATGACGAACTGAAAGCAACTGACATTGGAGTTTTGCTTTCTACGATTTTAAGACTACTACAGGTAAATCCTAACAACAACGTATTGGATGAATTGAACCTTTTGCGGGTAAAAACTAGAGTGACGAAATTTTCAATACCTAAAAGTATATTCATGTCCATCTATTTTGTTCATTTGGCTTCTTAGCCTATTCTCATCGTAGCATGTTCTTTATTCTGTATATTCTATTTTTTTGTGTAGTATTGGCTTGACTAACCAATTTCACTGGGAGTGTTAAAATAAAAACGAAATAGGATAGTTTCAACTCATGATCAATGCTGCCATAATGTTATATCTCGTCTGAAACACAATCGCCTTCGTTTTGGTTCTGATGCACATGTGTAGGAGAAGTACAGCCTTGCTGAGCATGCAATGGTGCTTACCCGTACCACGATTCCTTTATAAGGGTCAATTCAGGGACCGACCATACAATGATTCGATTTTTTAACCTAGCATAAGCTGGTATGATAAAAAATTCTTAACGCATACATCCGTACATAACAGCAAATGCCAGTGCGAGTCGCTTTGGCGATCTTTTACTGATCATCACCGATCTTTTACAGTTTTGCGTCCTCTGCAGAGTACGAGACACTTTCATCAAGTTATCGTTAGTAACGCCACCGAAAAGCCAGTAAAATATAGCTCCATGTATTGACACGTAAATTCTAAAGTTTCCTTATTCTCTCATGCGAATCAGATACAGTAGTGTATTGCTAAAGAGTGGCTACATGATCATGAATTATAAGAGGCTTTCTTAAGAAATCAAAATTGTGAATATATAAACGTGTCGGAGGCGTCAGATCATGCGAAGAGGAAAAAGATACGAGAAACCATGGAGTACTCCCAAGTTTTTTTCTTTACTTGTTAATTACAAGTTGTGTACTTATTCATTCTATTATTTTAAATCTTAGTTCGAAAATTTACGTCTACCCATTTCTGAGAAAGATTTTTATACTTATTTTTGCCAAATTGGTTGATGATTGTCATTATTTTACATTAAAAATAGAACGATTTTGTTGTATTGATATTTACATGCATTTTATATTATTTTGAAGGGTATTTATTTTTGGGTATGATTAAATTACCACCACATCGGTAACATTCTCGATGGTCCTCATTAGTACCTTTGAGCCTACAATAGGACCGGTCCCCACGATACCCTTTGTACCTAAGGAAAATTCTGGAACCGGTACTAATATTAACCATCTCATCTAAAAAAATAGCGGGACGGTCCCAGTATGTGCCAAATGTCCGCATATGTACCTTTAAGCCCCTGAAACGGTACCGGTATGAACCTCGCCATAAACATATATGTATATATATATATATATATATATATATATATATATCTGCAACATCTCCCTTCAAATCTATATAAGTTATTGCGCTCTTCATTTTGTCCAAACAAAAATACCCAAACGCCCCGTCGCAAAGTATTATTCGAAATATAAATATCCAATTCTACTGAGAGGACGACAGTTTCACCGAGCTACCGATTGTAACAGAACTGAAAATCAATGAAATGGAGCCACCGTATCGGCACATGTTTCCAGCAGTTTTTCTGTGCCCTCGTGGAAATGCGATACAGTGCGGCAATAGGAAAGAGCGGCTGACCAACACTCTGAGGATCTCTTGGCAGCCAGAAACAGTGACCAGAGTAGGATAAAAGGAAAAAAGAGATAAAATCGTAAAAAACTGGAAGGGCTTACACCCATGCGAAGGAACGTTGTAAATAATATCAAACTTGAAAGTATCTATTTAGTTTCTTCGCAATTCATAAGTATCAATCCCTCTACATTACCTCTCAATACTAATAGTGCATAATTCAATAGTATTACTCTGCTGCTATTGGTAATTTTCGCTTTGGTTCATAGGTTTGTTGGAGTACACCAATGTGACGGGCCGAAAAAGGTTGTTTTTCCGAATTTCGTCTACTAGATTATTTATTTGCGATTTGGAAAAAAGCTGTGTTATTAAGGGGTAAGGCCACTGTAGCGGGGAAAGAAATAAGTATATTTTGGGAATTTTTTTCAGCAGGACAATGGAATAAATCAAAATTCTGAAAAAGGTCCTTTATTGTACATATCATAAACTGTATAAACTATTTTTTTCAAAGTAATATAAAACAAAATGGCCGCTGCACAGCTCTTCTTCGACGAAGCCTTTTTTTCATAGGCGCGCGGTCGGACCAACGGCACCTGCCATTTTTAATTCACCTTGAATGACATTTTTTTCTTTCGATTATACATATAAATAGCTACATAAGTACGTAGGATTTCTTTGATATATCGATTTTTGCAAAAAACAGCGCGTTTTTTAAATAAAAGTTCAAAATTCTCAAAAAAACATCGTCCGTTAATTGTTTATAAAAAAACTATGTAATACATCGAGAATATCCCACGTACTGCTATGCAGAATGAAATTGTGAATATACAGTTAAAATTTCAAGTCAATCGCTCAAGATTCGTTCGAGTTATGAGTCCGGCCGACATGAAAAATGTCGTTTCGAAAAAAACGCGTTTATAGTTTTTTGCACGAATTGCATCGGACTGAGAGGGGCTGCGCCAAAGTTCAAAATAGAAGTATTTAGACATTTTTCCCACTTTAACCCTTTGAGTATGTCATTCCTAAGATATTAAGGCATCTTTTAAGAAAGAGAAAAAAAATCGATTTTTTTAAATTTCTACAGTGACCTTACCCCTTAAGCATACACTAAACTGATTTCGTCTACATTTTTATTTTAAATACATTTGAAATTAACAACATTATTGAGGTATCAGAAATTGACTCGAATTTGCACAGTTAGCGTTTAAACAGTAATGATTTTCGGCTCACGATCGCATTTTTTAATTGGATCAACCATTTGTTAATAACAATGACTTCAGCATGCTGTTTTTCAAGAGAAAAATGAGGTTTTCTTTGGAGAAGGTGTCATTTTTCGTATTTATCGAAATTTCGAAAAGTGGATCGTGAACCCATAGCCAGTTGGATATATTTGAAGAAAACATTTGTTGTTTTCGTTTCAAATTACATTTGAGCCTGGTAGAGATCCCGCCGTTTCGGGCCTCGCCGCTGGAGGACTGCAACGCCAACTGCAGCACCACGAAAACTTTGAAAGATTTTCTTCCGAAAAAATTACATTGTAGCCACAAAAATGTGTACAACATGCTGGGAAAAAATGAATTTATTCCAACCACTGTGTTATTAGGAAAAAAATCATCATTCGGACCCTTCAAATTAGGCTTCCGGAGAGGGATAAGAGATTCCAATAATCATCGATAACTAATTTTTTTAACAAATCGTCAATGACGAGTGGCTATCAGCTCTCGAGCCAAACATCCACGGAAGTGAATACTACAAAAAGACTGCACAATGGAAAACGTTCTGACAAATTCACGTTTCACTAAACGGGCCTAGGCACTATCCATCGAGCTAATGAGGAGTGAAGGCTGGATCGCTAATAATGCACAGGATCGCTGGACTGCTTCGATGATGAGATTGTATCCTCGGGTTTCAAGCATAGCGTAGTATCTGCCACAGTCTGTGATACAGTGCCGTCCTACTTGGCATCGAGCGACAGTAGGTATTCATCGTTCCGTCGACACACGCACCGCACCTACAAATATTAAATGAAGCTGCACAGCTTCATTTAACCATCGACAGAGTTGCCTCGTCCAGCGCATCTGCGCATCGGAGTGCGAGAAGAGAAAAACGGCAATTAACATAAACATTCGACTGTTGACAATGCAACGTGCTTCGAACAATATAAAATTTCGAATTTCACGTATACTCCGAACCAACAATTTTTCAGATGCATCGAAGAAAATAGTGCAATGTTGAATGAAAATGAATCTATTATTCACTCTAACTTTAAGGCAGTAGACTGGTCTAGAAATTTGACAAAATCGACTTTTTTTCTTCATTTAATTATTCCTTAGACCTTTCTTAAAACACTCGTGAAAAGCGTTTAATGACATTTCAAAAATTAACAGATTAATAGAAATTATAAGCAAGCCGCGCGCAAACCTCATCTAACGGTATCAAAACTTTGAACGCGTTTATCTCAGAAATATGTTTTTCAAATCGGCGCCCACGATATCTCAATAACTAATTGACCGATCGAGCATAAATTTTGCTCATACCTTCGGTAGCCTCTTTCCGAGGACTGGTAGCAGAATTGAGTCGAACAATAATTTTGCCCACATTTTATAACTCGTTGAATACCCGAAAATGTATTAAATGTCGTTAATCAAAGTTTAACAGGCCGCCATTTTGTAACAAAATTTTTTTAAGTACTAATTCTGCTACCAGTGCTCAGAATATTCATACAGATTGAGAATATATATATATATATTTTTTTTTCATATGCATACATCACCCAGAGTGGGCGCCGATTGAGGCGGTTTTCGGCGGACCATGTTGTAAAAAAATTAAAAAACTACATGAAAATATTAAAAATTTTTTTTTTTAAATGTAGATACATTCCCAAAGGAACAATATATACATATGTAAAATTTCATCAAGACAACTTCAACGGTTTAAAAGTTATTCCAACCCAAAAATGACGTCAAAAATCTCGCTCTAGGCCAGACTACTGCCTTAATAACGTTTCAACGCGTAAAAATGTTCGAATCTCGTCGAAAATATGGCAGGTAAATATTTCAAGATTGTTGAGGCAGTATTGTTGTCTAGAAAGCTGTATCAAAGGTCATTTTTAGGATAAAATAATTTTACAAATCGATACGCATGTTTATTGATTTTTCTAAAATTGGTAGAAATTGAAAAACAAATATTATCGTATACGTTTTGTACGTTTATTCACATTAATGCGACCAGTGTCGTAGACGTTGTATGAATCCGAAAAAAACCAAATATATTCTTAATCTGTATGAGCGTTGTTATGTTCGGTACCAGACTCAGCAATAACAAAATATAAAATGGTGGCATGCTAAACTTTCATTATCAACTTTTCCTATTTTTCTGATCATTATATGTAATTATATTATATTATAAAAAAGTATGTATAAAAATACATTATTTTTACTCAATTCTGTTACCAAAGTTGGAAAACAGCCTACTGAAAGTGTATGCCAAATCCAAACTCAATCGGTCAATTGGTTATCGAGATATCGTGGTTACCGACTTGAAAAGCGTAGTTTCGAAACAAACTCTCCGATTCTACTCGTTTGAATTTATTCAACTCGGCTAATTTTATGACTATCACTAAACGGTTTTCACAGACGGGTTCAGAAAGGTCTGTAAAATAATTACAATTTTTTATCATATTTATAAAAAATAATACTGCCTTATTAACGCGTAAAATTTTTCGAATCCTGTCGAAAATGTGGCAAGAACAAAATCTAAGATTGTTAAATTGATAGCCGTTTTTATGATTTCTCCGAAACTATTTATTTTAAAGTAATCGTAATCATTGTGCTTGAGAGTCCCCATTAAATGCTGTTTTCTTGAATTATTTCAGGGTTTCTTAAGGGGTCTTCTCACTTTAAATGCTAAAAAGGCTATTTTCATGAATTTTGTTGATAGGTTTATATTGTAGATATTGATGTAGGAGTTATATATTAAATATTTATTAAAACTTATATATATATATATATTATATAATATCGATATAAAAGTTTCGAAATACATTTTTTTTAAATTTATATATTTAAGTCACTATTTATAGACGTAAATGGTAGTTATAAAAGTGTCCTAAAAAAATTGTAGGTCATCCGAAACAAAAAAATCAAACGGTTTTAGATTCAGTATGTTAATGGCTAGCATATCATACGAGTTTTGATATTTGCAAAAATAACTAAATGGCTGACATTTTTCGAAAAAAAAACGTGTTTTTTTGCACCGTTTTTGCAAAAAAATAGTTAATATCAAAATTTTTTAAATCCTTGATATGCGTTACAGCTATAGTTGTAAAGAATATGTGGTTAAAATTTCATAAGGATCGGTTCAATAGTTTCGAGGAATTTATCACCAAGCCGTCGAAAAAAGTTGTTTCGAGAAAAACGTGTTTAAAGTTTGTTTGGGTTACATAAATACATTTAAAAAATGTAATGTATTTCGAAAGTGTATTTATTAAGTGTAACAACTTTTATATCAATATCTATTATATAAACCTAACAAAAAAATCGTGAAAATAGCCTTTTTAGCGTCTAAAGTGAGAAGACCCCTTAAGCCAAGCTTTAAACAGTGATAGCCGTACACATTGAAAAAACATCTTTGAGTAGTATTTAAAATGTCCCATCCAAAGAATTCTATCCATAAGATGCGGTAAAAATTTGATTGTTGAATGAAATTTCCTACACTGCCAGCCAAAAGGGCAGTTTTAAAAAAATGAACAATAATTTCTATCTCAAATGTTCTATATTTACAGTATACACATAATAAGGAGGGGAGGGAAAACTTTTGGCAAGCTGTGTATATACGAAAAAAATTAACAAATTGAATTACGATTTGACTACTTACCACACTTGACATCCCGTTCGTCCCAAACGTCTGCCTACCAAATTTTAGTTTCACAGGTGGCAAATTGTGCATCTACACGAAGCTGTAACCGACGGATGGACGCACAGAAATGAAGTCGTAGTAGTTCCTAATGGTTACGGAACGCCAAAGAAGACGAATTTTACTTACGTTCGGTCGATTTGATAGCCGAAGATTCCCCCAACGGTATGCATACCAAAGAGCGGATGACAGTTTCATTACCAGCCGTCGGTGCTTGATCGTATTTCGAAGGCGAAGATTGAATATGAGAAATTTGTGATACTGATCGTAAAATCGCTAATCAATATTTTGGAGTTTTTTTTTGTCATATACTTTTACAACTATAATGATTTGGTTTTACTTCAGAATATTTTTCATAGCTTGCTTTGATTCCCTGAGGTGAATTTTATTTTTAACAAAATTCGTCCTTTTTCGAACTACTAGTGGTCAAGCGAAATACAAACAGTTTCAATTTTCACAAAAGATATTGATGTATGCCAAAAACCGGCGAAATATTTACAAAATATAAATAAATAAATATCTACATATATACACATATATATTTATTTATTTATATTTTGTCTTACAGAATATAAATGAATAAATATATATATATATATATATACACATATATATTTATTTATTTATATTTTGTAAATATTTCGCTGGTTTTTGGCATAAATCAATATCTTTTGTGAAAATTGAAGCTGTCTGTAAATCGCTTGACCACTAGATGTTCGAAATACGACGAATTTTGTTAAAAATAAAAATCACATGTGTGTGTGTGTGTGTGTGTGTGTGTGTGTGTGTGTGTGTGTGTGTGTGTGTGTGTGTGTGTGTGTGTGTGTGCGTGTGTGGACCTCGGAATTGGGAGGAAATTTAGATCGGCAAGTTACCTCAAAAATTCTATTTTATCACCTGCCGCATCTTCGTACGGTAATGAACCAAGAACACAAACCACGTTCACCCACGCCTCGTTCTTTTTTGGTAATATTTTTATTTAACGGAAAATATTTGAATATTTACATGTTGACTGATAATACAGCCAGTGAGAAATGAAATCTCGTCTCTCCAAACAACGTCATGATCCTATCGTAATCTCGTCGTCACGTTGTTCGTTTTTTTTTCTCGTTTTTCTTTTTACACGTTATACACCAAAGTCGCGTTAGAAACTAAGCTGACAATGTTCTTTCGACATTTTTACACTCACGTATAAAAGTGTTCCCCAAAAGAGAACACAGAAATTGCGGCGGAGGTCGACGATTATCGTTGGCGTCTCCTTTATATCACGAGGAAATTGCATACGGTACTCAATGACATCTGTCACACGTCTGGTCGGTAAAAATCCTGCGGCCATATTTTCTCCCAGACGAATTATATTTTGGATAAACGGAGAGATAGACGTCGTTCATCTTTTAACAGAGCGGAATGTGTTTCTGTCGTTTTTTTTCTCCAAATACCAGCCGTCTCGAAGAACACCGGGAATCTGCAAATCAGGAATCCCTCTGGCACTTACGGCAGCTTGGTCGGTGTGACACTGCGCCTTGAGGGGAAAGATATTTTTAGGCAAGGAAAAAAATTGCTGTTTTCCTTTATTTTTTTTTTAAAGCAAACATTTCTTCATTATTTTTGAGACTTAAGGTATGTTTCATTACTACTTTTGGCTGTTACATGGTATTTAAAAAAAAAAATTTCTTAAATGACACGGTCTTCTAAACTGAATTTTCAAAACTGGCGTGACGTATGCTAAAAAACTAATCGGCCGATTCTGATTTTTTTTGGTAGACATTTTTTCAACCCCATTGTCACATGACCTCTCATAACCCCTCCAAATGTATTTGAAATATGTTTAAAAAAGTATTTTTTATCGCAAGATGTAGCCATTATTTTCGGACAATTCAATGTTTTTGTTTCAAAACGTACCATTTTATCGATTTTCAATATTTCCCACTTTTTCTTGGTTCATATTCTGCGTATGAGTGTTAACAAAAAAAGAGTGTTCGATGGTTTTTTTGTCAGATTAATCCCGCCGACGCTATGCGTCACGCCGTCTGACAACAACCACCGCAACCAGTATGGAAGACCCTTCCATACTTCCGCTATTTTCAAAGATGAACAAATTTAAAAAATACCATCTAACAGCCAAAAGTAATATCAATACATACCCTACGTCTAAAATATGGTGAAGAAATATTTCCACTTAAAAAAAAAAATCGTGAAGATCAGCAATTTTTTCCTCGTCCAAAGGTATCGCCCTTCTTAATATCTGTTGTCCTTCGAGATCGGTTCAACGTCCTCCCAATGAAATATCTACGTGGTCCAAGAAGATGCGCCGAATAAAAAAATCTACCCACGGCTAAAACATTATAACCCATCAGTGTCTCCATAAATGAATAGGTTCCAGTTGGACTGTGAAAGCGACATTCTGGTCCCAGCGATATTCGGAAGATTAGAAGTTGTGATGCCGATTTTTCCTTGACGTGAAGAAAAACGATAACGCTTCGCGAGAATGTCATTGATGGTTTCTTTTTTCAATATGGCCGCCAAACGTCATTTCTGCTCTGTTCACTCTCCTCGCCCATCACTCCAATTTCCAGCCTGTTACCACTAATGGTAAGACCACTGGCAATCGTCACCTGATCCTCGCTAAGATCACCGTGAAGATGAAGATGTATTTGATTTTGATTAACGGTGCTGTAGAGCTGTGGATAGAGTACCATGGGCGTTGGGCTAATGTAGTTCTGTCCTGGATTGTTGTAATAGCCTTGATAATTTGGATTATAATTGTGCGATGCGACGGGTACCGGAGTCGAAGGTCCTGGCGTCCAGGAGCCGTAATGATAGCCAGGACTCGCGTTTCCACCGACTCCACCAAAGAGCTCAGGATCGGCGGCAGGTTTTCCCGGTAGCAATGGTAAGGTCGTCGTCGAGGTTGGCGTTCCTGAACTCCCGTGGCCAGGGTACATCGACACGCAATTCGGTGTATAGGTGTCGTGATGTTGAGCTTCGGAAGGTAGAACTTGAAAAATCAAACGAAAGAGTGACGTTACTTCCACCGGACGTCTCCATGAAATCATGCGAACAAAAAACCTCATTCTTTTGACTTAAGGCCTTAGGCCACTCTAGAGGCCGAAAAATAGGCTTTTTGGGGATTTATTTTTTTTCAGAAAAACTACAAAATAAATCGAGATTACAAAAAAGGGTGTATATCATACGTATCACTGACTATACACAATAATTGATTTGAAGCGATTAATTTCAAAATGGCGGCTGTGCGGCGTTTATCTCAACACTGCATTTTTCAAGTTGGCCGGAAACATAACTCAGACAATTTTCAACCGATTCACTTGAAATGTTAAATATATCTTGAAAAATACATTTTTTATCGAAGTACGTAGGATTTTTTTAAATTGCATAGTTCATTTGTTATTAACGATTTTTTAGGCAAATTTTTGGAAAGTGAAACATTTGACTAAAAAATCGTCAGATAATTGTTAATAACAAATGAACGACGAAATATTTTTAAAAAATCCTACGTACTTCCATAGACAATGTATTATTCAAGATATATTCAACATTTCAAGTGAATCGGTTTAAAATTGTTTAAGTTATGTTTCCGGGCAGTTTAAAAAATGCAGTTTTGAGATAAACGCTGCACAGCCGCCTTTTTTTTAATGAATCGCTTCAACAAAATTATTGTATACAGTCATTGATACGTATGATAAACACCTTTTTTTGTAACCTCGATTTATTTTGTAGTTTTTTTGAAAAAAAAAAATCCCCAAAAAGCCTATTTTTTCGGCCTCTAGAGGGGCCTAACCCCTTAATCTATACATGTGAATCAGTTTCCTGACTGACTGACTGACTGACATATAGACATTGCACAGCCTGAACCACTGAATATGCAAACATCAAATTTGGAATGTGTTCACTGAGAAAAAGAAGTCGTTGAATGTGCAAAATGCCCTTTGTTGTCTCGAAATTTTGTTGTTTTAACAGTTGCTCAGACATGCTAAATAAGCTACAGTTCACACCGCTAAAGCTATCATTTAGATTAACAAAACGTTTGTTATGCCAATCAAAAATCAAGTTGAACGTATTTAAAGATACATTTTGTTAAACCAACTGAATTTTTGGTTGGATGACCGAATTTTCTTTTCAGTGTTCCTTAGAACGTATAGAGGTACACTAAGAAAGGATTTTTAGAAAATCGACTCCTAAGGGGGTGAAATGGGGTGTAGGAGTTTGTATAAAAAATATTTTCTTTGCGTGTATCACCGTGGGTGGAACCTAGAATCCTATAGAACATTGGCCCCTACAATACATTTTTTTAGGTAACTTGGTATATGTAACCTATTTTCCGCCTTTAGGGTTCCTCACTTCGAAAACTCAAAAGCGCAACTCCGATGCTCAGACTTTGAGGTCTGTCTCTAGTCTTTCACGAGGCTTCAGTGTCTAATCTATCAGCGCTAGAAACTTTAACTTTTACTCGTTCAAGGTTGATGATACGCACGGAGGCCAATCATCAAGTCAATTCTTTCAGCATAAGATTGGCCACGAGGTGCAACTCCAAAAGTTGCATTTTATGCAGACAATTGACAGGGGAGATTACGATATCTCTGGCGCCTGAATTCGACCATTGGATCATGAAATATGGTCGACAAAACTACGAAAAACAAGAATAACTTTTTTCGTTTTGAGCCTTAGTTTTGAATTTACAGCGCTTCGAAGAGAAAAGGTATATTTTTCCGATTTTCGATGGAAATCGAATTTTCCGCGTGTTTTACATTGTTTCGTCGTACTTTGTTTGGGTTTGTTCTGGTTTTTTCCCCGACGTAGCGCATTCCGAAGAAAGCTACATTAAGGTCTTATATACGCGAAAAATTTCAAAAAATTTATTTAAAAATTCTGTAAAGCTATTAAATGAGGTAAGGTTGCATTTATAACTGCCAACTTCAAAGCCGTTTTTCTACGATTCACTTTTTTGAACCTTGTGGAAGTTCTAACTCTTGAACGAAAGTTCCCGTCGCTTTGAAATTTTTACAACATATTCTTAGTATCATCACCTATCGTGCGAACTACAGAAACAAAAATTTCAATGACACAACAAAGTATAAAAAATAAAATACAGACAGAAAATTGAGTAAAAAATTTTAAGTTTCGAAGTTTTATTATAATATTTTTAAAAAATAATATTTTTGGTTCACACTGAAGATACATTCATTATGCAATTATAAATATGTTTATTTTTTTCAGACACCCACATCGATGCCGAGAACTTTAGAAATACATTGCTTTATTATTTTATAACTCCGCCATTCATTGATATTTCAGATTTTTTTTACATATACTTAACCATGTGCATAATCTCTAAAAAAATGTCGTCAATATATGCGTCATTTTTTTTAACCGCGTCTGGACAAGTACCTTCGAAAATCGACGAAATCGCGTATATAGGGCCTTGACGTAAACCAGTTAAGTCGCTTAATAACGAATAATTCGTACAATGTCCTGTATCTTCTGAAGGAAGCCAAAATCGCGATTTTTCAATTCTTCAAAAAGTGTGTCGTTTGGGCCAAATATGAATAATCCACGGTCAAATTAAGGCATTAGAAATATCGTAATCGTGCCAACTGACATACTATTCAGACGATCTTACAATGTTCTTACATCATCAGAACGATCTATTCGTTTGTATAATTCCATATATATCTTCATTTAAAGTATTTGATTTTCTCTCACGTCCTTCTCTTCTCATGCTCAGAATGGAAGGCTCAAATACAAAATTGAGCCGTCCTCATTTTTCTGAATCGAGGAAAACTCAAAAATATGCCAAGAATGGAAGGCTCATATGGAAAATTCAAAATCAATTTCCAAAACATCACAAATAATGGAGGCAAATTATTTTCACATTCCGACAACTTGTAATCAAAACAGTTATTTGTATGCCTGCATGTTGCACGAGGGTCTTTTTGTTATCACTATTCGATTGGAACTAGGCGAGAGTAGGTCAAAGAAAAAAGCACGCGATTTTGAATGATTTTTTTGTTCAGGTGTTCGGCTTATTGGTACGTGAGAATCAAGTCATTGATCCGGTCATGTATCCAGGTGCGTATTGCGATTTGTCTGTTTACGAATGAATTGATTCATTGACCGATTCCTCGTGATTCATCGTACAGTTACTCGCGGACTGAATGATCTGAATCTGAATGACGCTTCGTTGGTATACCTGTTGGTAGAGGTACGGGTTCCGTAGTTGGATGATGAGACAGCGACTCGCCAGGATAGGAGAAGGCCCCTCCCGGGAGTGGCGAGTAAGACCCACCGTCGCTACCCGACGGGGCCGGATAAGAAGGGGCTGTTGACGGGTAAGTCCATTCCCCCGTGCTCGCTGCTGTCGTATCTGAAACAAAAGAAACGATTCATTTTCCTTTGATTTCTCCTTGCTTGTTCCAGACATCAAATGTAAGGTAAATGTCCCAATTATTGAACACTATCGTGTATTTTTATTATTTCTCATTCACCTGCATACATTTACTTATTTATAAAAATTGCATTGCATATATGGAACTTTTAGCTATCGAAATGTTACCTCACTTGTGCAAAAAATTTTAATTAATAGAGAAAAAAATTATTTAATCAGCAACGGTGATCCGATTTGACGTCTCGTGGTAACTGATTATCGTTTTTGCTAAGACGCGCCGCTTCGTGCATAAGGGCATAAAAAATTCAAAAACTGTCGCTTCTCAAAAAGTAAAGGCGTTTCAGGTTCCTCAGAAAAATATCTAAAAATAACAATTTCAAAAAAAAAAATTAATTAATTATATGTTAAAAAAATACGGTATTCGATCATTGGGACATCGAAAATGCAGTGTGTCCCGATTATTGAACACTCGAATTCTCCAAGATGGCGTCATTAAACCCATCAAAACTTCGAGACAGTTAACGTGTGACAGATCGTGTGAATCGGATTTATTCAAACAAAAACAGGAAGTTCCCGAATAAACTTACCTTTATTCTTTTAATAATAACTCTAAGATCGTCAAATATATGTTTTATTTGTATTTTCGTGCAATAAACATAAAAAGAAATGTAAAAAGAGAACATAACATAAATGTAACCTAAAAATACGAATGTAATAATATTTTTTGCTCTCCGATATTTCAGGGAGTCAAGCTGCGATAAAATCAAACAAAAACAGAACATAAAAACGACGAAGCTGAAAATAAAAATAAAATAAAGTTCGAGTTGAAAAGCAAAAATAAACCAAATGCGAATGAACCAAAAACCTGTCAAAAGAGACTAATTATATATTTTTGTATTTTTTCATGATTAATAAAAGATTATTTAAGTATTTGATTTTGCTTTTATTTCTTAATATTGTACCCAAAGTATTATTTTCAGAACGTAAAAAGAATTCTCGAGAGTGTCCAGTAAATGGGTCATGCCTGTTCAAAATTAGGGACATAGATAGGCACTTCCAGTGTTCAATATTGGGACATTTGCATGCTTCACATTGTTATTCTTTTTTTTTCATTTGAAATCATTTAAAAATAATTTAAAGGGTATTTTTTCGAAAGTAAAAATATCAAAGTATCATTTGAACCTGAAAGCGATGGTTTTTTCTTGATTTTATATTTTTTTTCTCACCGAATTCAATCCCCCAGATCCTTAGCTGTTCAATAATTGGGGGATTCACCTTACACGCAACTTGAAAACAAAACTTCGCAATCCTAAAAAAACATCAAAATTCGGTTACACGTGCCATCACGCAATGAAGTATATATCTTGAATGAAAATTTAAGGCAATCCTATCGCTTCACACTAGTCATACCACTGATCATACGTGAGACTTTTAGCATTTATATTTTTAACATACGCAAAAAAACAATTTGTAATAACGCGCAGTATTTCTAGGTTTGATATTTGGCAACATTATATACACTTTTGTAGCGACCGGAAATTGGGTTTTTGTATGTCGCCTCGGAATTCCTTCATAAAAATACGCAATTTTAATATTTTTTTCTCTGTAATTAGGTCGATAACCGACCTAGAAATTATACAAGGACGATTATTCATATATTTAGTGAAACTCTAAAAAATATGAAAATCCTATGGTTTGAAGCCTGGCGATAGGATTACCTTAATTAGCTACGGAAATTTTGAAAAATTTGAAGAGTACCGTTGATTGACAACATTTGACGGGTAACATTTTTAAAATGGTGTCGAAAATATGGCGGTAGTAAAATCTTCTGCAATTCAAAACTGTTTTTTAATCCTGTACCAAAGAAACCATTATTATTGTACAACAATGGCAAGAATTTTGATTGATCGTACTTAGTAACAATTCCATGAGCTATTTCCGATCTTTCTGTCAAACGGACCTGACAAAATCATATGGATTTCCTGCAACTATCACGGAATAAAAACGGCCTAGGAATGAGAATAAATCGGCGATTGATGATAGAAAAAAAGATAAATAAAAAAGGGCCGTAGTAATTCTTAACGTAAACAAACAAATATCGCATCTCCGTGCAACATTGTTCAAAGAAAAGAGCTGAATACACGTCAGATGTTGGAGGGAATTACCGAATGACATCGCTTTTCGTGATATCGGTTTCTCAGCACGAATCCCGCCTCGAATCATATACAGGGTTCGGCTCATTTCGCAATCTGTAGAGTCAGTACGTGCGCTTGTGACGACTGTGAGATAAAGAAATTATGACGACGGGACACAGGCCTACTCGATTCCACGTATGCTTCATCAACTCGGAATATCCAGAATCAAATTAGCCACTCCGTAAGTATCCGTTCACTGATCAGCAACATCGTGATTCCATATATAAAGCACCTAGCAATATGATCCTTTTACCTCTTTACTTACGAAAAATACCGCCTTTTGGTGATTGGCCTAAATGGACAAATATAACTACTGTTCTTGTTCAACGGTATTACCAATTTGACTGAATGAAAAAAAAATTAACTCATGTTGCGATTCTTCAAATCTATTTATTTATGTTTTTCAATGTGCGTTTTATTTTTATTATTTCATTCACTGAATCGAACATTGTTGCTCTAGCATTTATGGGGTTATGCCTAGTTGTAAAAGTCGAAAAATCAATTGTGTTAAAATCGATATATTTTGACAGTATGTCATCTTATAAATGTTGCCTAAAAATTTCTAGGTGCTCGGATAAATATTGACAGTATTATAGGCTGATGTGTTGACGCCCGTCGAAACGCTCGGAACGTCGTTTGAACCTTCAAAGGCTTTTTTCTCGAACGTACGATTTTAAAATCGAGTAAAATATCTCTAAAACTACTAAATCGATTTTCTTGAAATTTTTTGGGCTTTTTCGAGATGTAAAAATATAGTATTTGACTGAAAGTTTTTTTTTCTGATCTATGCCTTCGATTTGGTTAACGAAAAATGCCTATTTTTTTCGCAAAAATTAAGACTCATCTGAACACGCGTCATTTTTTTAAATTCTGATTTTTTTGAAATTCCTTCGATTAATCGTAGGATAAACGTAATACTAATGAAATCTGTTTAAATTTCTTTTATTAGATAACTAGGTTCAGAAGGGTTCTGACCGCAAAGAACGTTTTCGAATATATTAAAAGATTTTTACACAAAAAAACTACAGAGTGTTCTTCAGATGATACTCTTTCGAATATCGAATTTTTGTAGTAATTTATCATCACAATTTTCTATTGAAAAATCCCAATAATGAACATTTTTCGACTGTTACAACTATGCATAACCCGGTAACATGAAGGCATTTGACCATGTACAGAAGGTAAAACTATATGGAGGAAAAATGAATGAGATGAAAAATATCCAAAGAATGCTCAATAATCGATTACTCATACACCGAGAGAAATAATTCGTTTCAATCAAGTTAATGCAGTACATTTAATTGTTCGGAGTAACTATTTGTTTATTTACTTCTACCAAAACAATTTTCAGACTTGAATAGTTATATCGCAAGCATAACTGTCATTTGGAATAATTTTTTTGCTGCGTGTTAACTGCGAGAAAATAATTTATTGAAGAAAAATAAATATTTTAGTGGACCACTCAGTGCATCTATCGAATAAATAATTTATTAGATTCACGTCATTGCCTCGCAGTCGGAACAAGAGCGCGATGTTTATCACATTCTGAATCAGCGTGTCGATGGTATTTTGAGTAACTGGAAATGTGACAGTCATAACTTTTCAATAAAAATCTAGTAACTGATTTGAATTTCAACTCGTCATTTCTGATCCGCCATTAATGGCGACTAGGTCTGGGAATTTTTTCAAAAACCTCAAAAACAAACAATTTTGTTGAGAGAATGAATGAACTTGTCCGCCTTGAATAAAATATTAATGAATTAAATTATACATTTTTCTCTTAGAATATATTTTTATCGCAAATTGAATGTTTGTTCAAATTGAGTACATATCTTTGTAGCAGAAAATAAAGAAGTTTGTCCAACTTAAATAAAATTTGGTTGTATTCAATTGTAAAATTCTGTTAAAGTAAATAATTTCTTGAATGATCTACGAAAGTATCTAGGAAATAGAGTAAACATATCATTTTTGACACATTTTATTCAATCCCAACGAAATCTTCCTCTCATTATATCAGTTAGATAGACTGTCGTCTATAATTACGTGAATAAAAATCAACAGAAAAAAAACAATTTTTCCGCATAATTATCTGTCATGAATAGCTTTTTATTTTTCGTCCAATACCTTTAATTTGCATTGGCTGACGTATGAAGTAATCTTCACGTCACCGGGCAGCCAAAGCGAAAGTAGATTTAAAAAATAACTTATTTTTGTAAATCCGAAAAATGCTTTTAAGGTTACAATTTTTTTCAAATTAGAGAATGTGGTTTTAAGTATCTCTTAAAAATGTTGCATTGAAAAAATTATAAGTATGGTAGATATAATGGTTTGTACTGCTGTTTGAAAAATAACGTCCTTCACGGTCACCACTGCTGCTCGGAAACAAATCATGCGAAATAAAAAGAATCAAACGCATTTAGTGTTTGCATGAAATTATCTAGTGCTTGAACGAAGGATTTAATAAAATATTTATTTTTGAAAAAATGGTCGTAGTCCAAAGTGAAAGTATCGATTTTCGGTAAAAAAACCCTCTATTGTTTAAATAAAAAAATAAAGCATTGAAAAAAAATGCCTTCGTCGAAGCACTGCTTTTTGATATGTAAAGGAAGCTTGTAAAATTTGAAGTTCATCGGTGCAGTGATTTTTGAGATATTGTGATGAATTTCAAAAAGTCATTTCGAGAAAAACGCGTTTAAGGGGGGAGATACTATTAGGCGAGGAAAAAATTTGCTGATTTCCATGATTTTTTTTCCAAAGTAAAGATTTCTTCGCCATTTTTGAGACTTAGGGTATGTTTCATTACTATCTTTGGCCGTTACACGGTATTTTTTTATTAACTGTTGAAACTGGCGGAGGTATGGCACGGTCTTCTAAACTTAATTTTCAAAACTGGCGTGACGTACAGTGTAAAAACTTATCGATCGATTCTCCTGAAATTTGGTATGAATCTTCCTAACATTACTGTCTAATACATGACTTCAAATGTTTTTGAAAATTTTAAAAAATAGTATTTTTTTATTGAAAAGTGTAATTTTTTTAAATTCAATATTTGTGTTTCAAAGCGTATCATTTCATAGATTTTCACAATTTCTCACTTTTTCTTGGTTCATATTCTGCGTATGAGTGTTAATGAAAGAAAAATCTTCGTTGGTATTTTTTCAGATTAATCCCGCCGACGTTACGTGTCACACCGTCTGACAACATCCGTCGCAACTCGTTCAAAAGATCGTGCCATACCTCCGCCATTTTTAAAGATTAATAAAAAAAACACATACCATGTAACAGTTAATAGTAGTAATAAAATATATCCTAAGTCTCAAAAATGGCGATGAAATCTTATCTTTTAAAAAAAATTATGAAAATCAGAAATATTTTTCCTCGCCTAAAGGTATCGTCCCTAAAGATGCTTAGCTTTGAACGAATCGACTTGGAATTTTTAAAAAATATTCTTGAAAAGTTGTACATAGAGAGTCCATCGAAAAGATTGATATTTCCAAAAATGTCACCTATCTTTAAGCCTTTAAAGAGCGATATTTAAAGCGCACGATCGGTCGAACCCAAAGATAGCACAGAGTGTTTTTCACGAGGCGGATCAACCGGTGTGACTCACGTCAATTAATCGAATATATAATAGCAGAGAGTAACAGGAACCGAACAAGCGTCAACGGCATACTATATCGCAAGGGAAGAAGTAACGCGATTTCGCGTTACTCATTCGACGAGAGAACTCGTCGCTCGGACGACACACGGAGACCACGTGTATTTCGTGAATATTAACGAAGCTACGGCGGCGTTCGGTAGTGATGTTGCCCTCGAGCATTTCCCGCGACGCTCCGGATGTAGCGCTATGCGTTTACGAATCGATACTGCAAAAGTTCTCACGCGCTTTCTAATATCGAATATTTCCCATCGGATTCAAAAAAAAATGCCACTTCCTCTTCAACGTCCACAGTTTCGAAGGGAAAAAAAATTCTGTCCCGTTGTGTATCGTTGCATTGTGAGCCCTCGGACAATTTTTTGTCAAAATAAAGGGTGTCTCAAAATGACCTGATGTTTTAAATTGCGCGCCATTTTTTTTGTGGCGAACATCGAGTACTAATCTTTGACAACTGGCATCAGGAAGTATCGAGGATTAGTCATGGAGAACTACACGATCGAGCAATGCATAGAAATTGTTATTTGCTGCATTGTTACTGCATAGTTATTGGCCATCAAGATCGTGCGATTTGACACCATTGGACTTCTTTCTTTGCGGTTTTCTGAAAGGAAAAGTGTATGCCAATGATCCACAGACCATTCCGGAGCTCAAACAAGCAATTGGACGCACCATTAAGGGGTCAGGCCACAGTAACGGGTATAAAATCATGTGCGAATTCAACAATGTTTTTTCATATGAAAAAGTGATTCACTCATAAAATTAATTACACATCTATTTAGTATGAATATCAAGCTGTTAGAATTTTTTTTTTTCGATGTACAGAATGGCCGACTACTCGAAACTTCTCGAAAGAGCTTTATTCCAATTGGCGTGACAAATAACTTCAACAATTTTCACTCGATTTACTTCAAATTTAAACGTTATGTTCCTAATTGCATTTCGCAGAGAAGTACGTACGGAATTTCTCATTATTTGAAAACTTTTCATTTTATTAGCAGTTTATGAGCAGTTATAAGGAAATGTTTCTCTGAAAATTCATTTCTTTAGTTCAAATACCTACAACTTTTGCATAAAACAATATTTTTTTAATTCCGTACGTACTTCTCTAGGTATGCTAATGTAGATTAACGAGAATTTTTTTTTTCGTTCTAGGTAAAAAATTGTGGATGCCAAATGTCACGCCGCGGAGCGCCTAAAAAAAAGATAACAAAAGAAATTATTAGTAGTCAGCTATTTTGTACATCGAAACAAAATATATATATTTTCTAACAGCTTGATATTCATACTAAATAGATGTGTAATTAATTTTATGAGTGAATCACTTTTTGATACGAAAAAAAATTGTTAAATTCACACATGATTTTATATACGTTACTGTGGCCTAACCCCTTAATGAAATAAGTCCGCAATTATGCCAAAATGTTATTGAAAATTTCGTCACAAGAGTGAACGTATGCAAACAGGGACGAGGCGGCTATTTATCGGATATTGTGTTCCAAACATAACCTCCATGTTTGTACCTTATATTAAAATAAATATATTCGTACTTTTCAAATAAATAATACGTTTTATTAATAAATTGAAATGTCGGGTCATTTTTGAGACACCCTATACTTTCGTTCGATCATCATCGATCTCGTCGCGTGATATCGAAATAAGCGCTCGCCCAACTTTGAACAAAGGTTCTTAGGGGAAAAGATGTGCGGGGTAAGATGAATCATGAGCCTAGCTACTAAACAGTGTGTGCGAGCAAAGCGCTCGGGTTGGAGTTTTAGTCCAGTAAAAGAGACGAAAACCCAGTGTTTTTATCGTAGAATTAGAATTTTGGACTGAAGCTAGATGGTTGCATACCGAAAGTAACCTCAATGGAATTTTGCCCCTCAACTCGCCCCAACCCTAAGAAATAGGGGTTGAAAACTTAAAAATCGCCGTATCTCGATAATTAATAGCCCGGTCAACAAATATTTCAAACAAAAGTTGTTTGGAATAATAAAATACGTATAAAGTTATCCGACATCCAATCCCCTATCTTTGAAAATAGCGGCACAAAAACACGAGAACATCAGACCCAGACAAGGACGCAGCGATTTGTCTACTCCGCTCGCACACCCTCAACCCCGATTTTTCGAATCATTTTTATGCCGCTATTTCCACTGCTAAGAAAATCCTACTTTTTGGAAAGGCCTAGTGGCCTAAGGCCTTAAGGTAGTACCAGCGGATTGACTAGTCAACAGAAAATCGATAAATTATCGAATCTGAAAAAATCAAAATACAATGTATTTGGGCATAATAATAAACATGATACAGAAAATAATTACTTGAGAAGTGCATGTGATAATTGTTTGTATTTTAGTTTGGTAAGTGAAGTAAAATCACAAACAGATTTGACTTGAGTTGTCACAGGCCGTCATTTCATAATTCTGCCAATATCCGTGGCATGGAGCCTAGATACCAGGAGGTTTAGCGGCAATGCAAAGGCGCTGAAAAAGCGTCCCCGAAAATGTCCCGAAGTGATGGCGCTGGGGTGCAGCGGCACCTACATATATAGTAATATATTGGTCAACGAGGTAAAAGTGATCGGATGAGTTTCGAACCTCACGACAGACCGACCGTGACATCAAACGTCGAAATATCCGCAGATTCATATTTTCCTCATGCCGATTCGGAAAAAAAAAACGCAAAAGCGAGAAAAGATCTCAAACTCAAACTCAAAATGGCGGCGATACAGCCCATCTAGAAAAACGTGTTTTTTTTACATATAGCTTCACGAGAGAACGGTTTTCTCTTAAAATATAAAACCTGAAACAAAAACCAAAAAAAATGATAATTCATATATCATTAGCTATGAGTCTACCTAGAAATTTTCTTTCAAATTTTGCAAAAATAGCGCACTTTGAAGGAAATAAATCGATTTTTTGCCAAAAAAGCAGTAAATTGTTTATAAAAAGAAGTTTACGTTTAATCAAAAAACGGCTACGTACTCCCATAAAGAATATAATTGTGAAGCTGCTATCAAAATTTCAAATCGATGCATGCAAAGGTGGTCGAGTAATCCGTCTTGCCAGATCGAAAAAAGTGGTTCCGAGAAAAACGCGTTTACAGTTGTACGAACAACTCAGCGCGCGCTCCAAGGCGCTGCGGCCACATCGATAATTGAACCTTTGAATTAAAAAGCTTGCTACAGGACCAATTGCATATTATTTTTACGACACCAAAGTATTTTTAGGAAAGAAAACGTCTTTCCAAAATCCTAGACTGGTGTTATGCCTTAACACTAATGAGGGTTAGGTACATCATCTGTGATCTGTCTTAGATCGCACCCATGTTTAGCGTATATCTATATACATATAGGTGCCGGAGCACCCCAGCGCCATCATTTCTTATTCTCGTTTTGGGGACGAGTTGAAAGGCCTCGCTGAACCTCCTGGTATCCAGGCTCCATGATCCGTGGCAACGCTGTATTCAGGTGCTTTCGATACATGTCAAGCACGTGTTTGTTTACCGTATGTGTAATCGTGTGTTGTAGTGTATGTGTAATGTGCACATTGTAACAAGAGAGATGGCAGACGCGGCTAGCGAACGCAAAAATGGGTCGATTGAAGCGATGATATCTGCTCGAAATGTCCCGTAACCTATATTTTTTATGGAACACACGTGACCGCGACAGTTTTCTTGTTATTCGTCGCTTTTCGCATAGCTCTGATCTAATCGGGAACTATTATTATTCCCGTTCCAAAGTTCGATCCGCACGGATTCCCTATATGGTGCGGGTTAAATCGATCGAATTCGTGAATTAATTACTATTGTATTTAGCCGGTAAGGACTGCAGAGTTTTCGCGGACGTCATTTTTTACGTCTCTACTACAGCATACAAAAAAATCAAATTTTTTTTCTAACGAGGAGGTTCGTGCACGTGCTACCTTAATCTTTGACATAAGTTGCATTTCATTGCCTTGTCAGGGAAACCCTACAATCTAGTTTACTTTGAAGTTCAAAAAAATGAAATTGTGGGGAGGTGGTGGGGCTTGACTTTCTTATACATTTGACAACCAATTGACACATTATTCTATTGGACGAAAAAAAATTGGAATTTAGGATGTTAAGAAAAAGTGCCCTACAAAAAACTTCCAAAACCTGTTGAAAGTGACCCCATTTTATGGTGACAATAAGAAAAACTGATTTTTGGTTGCCAGAATTAAAAGATTCATAAAAGTCGATTAGCTTAAAAGAATAATTAAAGTTGACTGACTCGTATGTATTGTTTCATATGAACATGACCTTAATGTTCTCATCTTGCCCCTACTTCCCCTACGTCAGTGCGGACATGGAGATCCGGCACAATGAAAACGCAGCCGACGAGAGCGTGCAGCGAAAAGAATTGAAGTGTCTCAGAGCCTGGCGATGAGTGTAATCTCGAGACGCGGAAAGACCAGTATTTATTCCCTCATGCTGACAGAGAACCGGAGGGGGAAAAAAAAAGAAGAAATCCTTGTGCGTTGTAACAACTCGTCATTCGTTCGTTCGTTGAATTTACACTCCGATTATCCTCATCTTTCGCATCTCTGGGCGAGACTGAACTCCGTGAACTCGGTATTGCGTGTCTTTTGTGTGCCACGGTAGCCCCAACGCTTAGATGCGTTCTAAATTATCCGAGTGAAATATTCTGCCTGGAGTTTCGAAATTGTGTCACAGAGGCGAACTGTCGTTGCGAGACTTGTGATTTGCGAGGATTCTGTACTCGCTGCTATTTCTATGAATATTCAGTATCAATGATTCTCCATTTTTCGTGATAAACGAGAAATCTGGTATTAGAAATTTGTAAGCCTCAATTCTGATTTTTTTATTTATCGATCTAGGCGTTGAAATTCGTATGCGTTTGAGGGCTTACGTCTAATTGAAATTTTTCTAATGTCGATTTTTAACGGGACCTCGGCATGTAAGATTTGGAAAATATTATCTGAAAATTTCAAATCGATACGATCAAAATTGAGGGAGTTATGGGCGTTTATTGGTAGGTTCCGCGAACAGGCGAACTTTAAACGCGTTTTTTTTAAAGACTTTTTAAAGATTGGCGACCACGGTATGTAGAAAATCACCGCACTCATCAACTTCAAATTTGACAAGCTTCCTTTTACATATGGAAAAGTAGTGCTCGAACGGGGAATTTTTTTTCAATGAATAAGTACTTTCTTTTTTTTATCAACGAAAAAAGAGGGTTTTTTTCACTGAAAATCGACACTTTCACTTTGGACTGGGGCTTTTTTTCAAAAATCAATATAATATTAGATCCTTCATTCAAGCATTAGATAATTTCATGAATTTACATTTATGAATGTTTTTCAATCCAAAAATTTTAAAAGATTATTTTTCAAAAACAAAAATTGTAGAACATAAAAATTGTAGAAGATAATTTGTCAATCCAACCATACACTTTAAGGAGAGATATACACCTAGATGGTCGAGGTCGAGGATTTTGAAGCTATGAACATTCCGTCGACCGTAGAAGACCTACACTATGGGCCTGGTATCGATGATTCCATGTAAGTTGACAAATTTCATGATTTGTTCATTCCCAAATTTTCAAACGAGTTTTTCTCAAAACCATGTTTTTCAAATCGGTACCCAAAATTTCTCGAAAACCAATGAACCGATTGCCTTGAGGTTTTTTGTGGTTATTCTATACACCATTATCCAGTACTTGTCATTGGATTTTTTCCGTTACTTAGTTTTTGTTTTATAGGCAAAAGAATAACCAATTTTTGGCCCAAAAATCACTATGTTCAAACATCCGCCATTTTGTCATAAATCGATATTTTCAAAATCGGCTATGACAAGTACTAGATTATAGTATCTAATTTAATAATCTTTTTGGTTTTTTTTTTCAAATGATTTTTGAAGAAATGCCAGTGGGTACCGTATACGCAGATTTTTTTACGACGCTCCAAGGATCATACAATATCCTTGTATATTTTTGATATTTTTAAATAAAGAAATTTAATCATATTTTTGAATGTATATACTTTTAGATAATTAAAACCCCGTTCCGAAATTTCAAATAGTTTCCCTTGAAAAAATTCACAAAAATGACCTTTTTCCGGCTCCTAGGTGTATATCTCCCCTTAATGAACAAAAAAAGAATATGGAGACCTGCACACGTTCTCCAAGAAAGAATGCACGAAAATGTCTCCTTTTTTCGGCTACGAGTGAGGTGAAACCCGCTAACTGCAATGTCGTGAAGTTACAAATGAGTTCTGTTCATGCGCTGATATACGGGTCAGTAGTCACAACGACAAACTCAGTGTATACTAACGAGCACCATTTCGGACTGAAAAAAGCTTAGGGATTATTTGGGAAAGTTAGATTAAAGTGAATAATGTCGCTGCAATAAAACAATAGATGTAGGGGAGACCGGGGCAAAATGGTATAGCGGGGCAAAACGGTACCGGGGCAAAACGGCACTGGGGCATAATGGGATCGGGGCATAATGGGATAGCAAAAAAATGAAGTTTCCTGGTGCTTGATTTGGGGCAAAATGGGATAGGGGCAAAATGGGACACACAAAAATGAAGTGTCGCAGCCCGCTGAATTTGGGGCAAAATGGGATGACAGGAAAATTCATGCTTCGGTTCTATGAAAGAGCTGTTGAAACATAATCTAATCTAAATGGTGCTTGTGGTTCGTTTCAGTCCACATATACGCAGATAATACGGACTGACCGATATATTTGTCGACACATATCCGTCGATTTCATGGGGAGCGGCGGTCCTAGATTCATAAAACAATTTACGTAAAAATTGACAAGAGTTAGATTTTCATCAATGGCTTGAAAATCAGTATCAGTAACGTGCAGTTGGCAGAAAATAAATTAAAAAAAAACAAAGAAAGAAAAAAAAACAAAAAAAACCATATACTGCACGCGTCAGATTATAAAAATTACTTGATTATTTAAATAATTAATAACGACAAAGAAATTGTACCAATCGAATAAGAAGGCTCAAATAACAATTTACGTCAAGTTTGGTACAGTCCTGACCGCAGAATCAAAAGTAATTGTTTAACAAACTTTAATAACAAATGAAAAATTAGTATTTTTTTGAATGTTGAAGTACTTAAATTTATTGTAAAGTCAAAAATAATAATTGTTTAAGCGATTGAGTTAACAAATAAAAATTGTCGTCTTCTTTAATGTTAAATTACTACGATTAATCAAATTTCAACGAAATCGAACGAGTCGACCTTGAAACATTGCCTTAACCGCATGTCCAATCATTATATTTGGTCAAAAAATGAATATCAAAAAATCAATTGAAGTTTTAGACTGCATTAATAGTCATTAATGCATTAATAGACTACACCAAACTTGCGAAGATTATAACCGAATGATAAAAAATTATTATTTAAACAATTTCATTAACAATTAAATTGTTCGAATCGAATTGTTACGCTCGATTAACAATTTCCAAGAAATTTCAGAAAATGCCGATCGTACAATGAAGAATAAATATTTGAACAATTCAATTAACAAATGAAAACCGCTGCAGTCTTTAATATTAATAAATGATTACGCGTAATCGAATCTCAACGATATAAAATGAGTCGATATCAAAATACGTCTTTAAAAATATGCTAATTAATGCAATTTAGTTAAACGATAAATATCAACAAACTTATCGTATCACCTGGATTGTTAATCTCAATTAACATATCCATTGTTTTATTGAATGCATCGGCCGTAGTTTCGTTAAAAAATAACTATTTCCACAATAATAGAACTTTTTTCATCCGCCATATTGGATTTTCAGTTTTTAGTTTTTCATTCCAAACTCCTATCCTCAATTCATGATTTCGATATTCTGAAATCAATGTCTTATGTTTTTATTCGTTATCTAAACGATTACGTATTTATTCATCTATCATTATTTCGCAACAAAATCATGAGGTACATTTTATTGTTGTTGAACCCTAGTCAATGTTATTTTTGTTTAGCAGTGCGCGTCCATTGTGCGTCGTTTTTCCTGGATTCGTTGTAATTCATGCGAGAAATGGGCCCACTATTCATGTGCCCATGCTGACGATAACTTAATCGAGTACGTTTGCGACAATTGTGCCGATAAAAATTAGCTTATTTAAACAAGCAATAAAAATTAAACATTGCCACCGTTAAATTATAGTATCGTAAGTAGAGTGTGACCCAAATATCGTGTAACATTCAATAAAACCTGTTTTCACTCATTTATTACCCCTCGTTTTTTACCCCTGCATTTCTTTCGTTTCTGTATCGAATTATTCCACTGTCCCATTTTGCCCCGATCCCGTTTTGCCCCAACCGCCTCTTTCTGAGGAGCCTGATTTTTTCCGGCCCATTTTGCCCCAGTCCCGTTTTGCCCCAATGACGTATTTTCCAGCAGTGTTGATTTTCACTATTCCATTTTGCCCCAAACCCGTTTTGCCCCGGTCCCATTTTGCCCCGGTCCCATTATGCCCCGCTATACCATTTTGCCCCGGTCTCCCCTACTTCCATTTATTTTCCTTTCGCTGAAATATTGCATAGATCTTCTTTTTCATAATACAATTCAGTATCTAAATGGATTTTTGGCGCATCGCGATAGTTTTCAAAATATTGCATTTTGAAAACTGATAAATTAACGCACGTGTATCTATAACTATCGTAACGCGCCATTGCTATCTCCACTTCATCGACATGATTGGATACCAAACAAACCCAAACTAACCCAAGCCAACGCCACAAAATCTGAGCAAACCCAATACAAACAAACTCAAGGTGAGCTTGTTTCCGCTTGCTCGGGTTTTTTTTTGGTTTAGGTTGTGTTTGGATTTGCTTGAGTTTGATTGTGCCGTTTCAGTTCCGCAGAGTTTCTTTGGGCATGGTCGCGTTTGTTTGGTTTTTGTTCGGAATTGTCCAAGCTCGATTGCATTTGTTTGGATTCTGTAGGTTTTGTTTGGGATGTTCTGGATTTAGTTGTGTTCGGGTTTGTTTCAAATTTCAGCAAAAATCGAAGGTAACAGCTATTCGGACGTTTATCCAAACCAAATATCAGCCTTTTTGTTTCCCTTGCAAAGAAATGCCCATCACCATTTGATTTTTACATCGAACCTCAATTATAACCGAAATTACCCAAATTCATTTACTTCGATTTTGCATCAAGATTTTTTGCAGCCTCGAAATAGCTAATTTTTTTCTCACTATCTAAAAGTCAGCAAGAAAAATGTTCACCACTTCGAGAACTCTTTCCATTGCCTGATTTTGTTTACATCCTACAAGAATAAAGAACATTTTTGGATGACCTCATCTTTTTTGCTACATGATATTTTGAGGGGATTTTTTTTTCTCGCAAAAGCATAATCGCCAATTATGCATTTCTGTCCCGCATGGCTATACAAACAAAGTACGGAAGATACTTGGAAATCAGTTGTGTCTTATTTACTCTTCCAGCCGGAATCTCAATCAGAGTTTCTCGACAGAGTTGCGAAAAGTAGTAACTAAAACTGTCGGAAGGTCGAGGTCAGCGAGTTCCCTAAGGCAGGAAAGGTATGGGGGACTCAAAGAAGACCGCCTCAGGGAAGCCCAGGTACTCCACTTTTTTTCGTTCCACTTTCTTTTCTTTCCTTCCTCCTGATGGCGCGCGCGGTCTCTCGAGTCGTGATTACCGAAAGTGGGCAACGTATTTGCCGCGAATTATCGGAACACAACAATCGAAAAGCAAAAGCGCGAAGGGCAGAAACCGGAGGAAGAAATCCCCGAAATCTATATCCTCTATGAAAGACGAAACAGAAAAAAAACACACACACACACACACAAAAAAAACGTGAAAATTACCGTGGCAGCACCATCTGTTGGATAAGAGGTTCAAATGTGCAAAAATATGAAGAATGGAGTGAAGGGATAGAATAGAAAGAAAAGGGTGAAAACATGTGTCAAGGTAGGAGAACGGCGCGTGGTGAATGATGCGCATTTGCATCAAAAGAATGTTGTATCTACACAACAAAGACTTGTTCTTTATTGTTTCGTTTGTAAAGCCGAGTGTTTGATTTCCACGTCAATGGTTTGTACCGTTCTTCATCTATTTGGTAGAATATTCTTGGAAAGCCGGATGAAGATCTATGACGAAACTTCCGGTCCCAAAGAACCCTCGATGCTGTCCATTTTTTTCAAACAAGATTCTACCGCAATCGGTAGAATGGAATGCCAATGTGTATTTCACGGTAAAAAATGGATTTGGTAGATTAATACAAATTTGATTGGATCTATACGGGACCAATTTGCAGCAGACGTCACGGGGGAAGTTTTACTTTCATTCGAAGATTTTTGATGGCATCAACGTCTATTTTGCTTCTCAATAGTTGATTACCATTAGCTTCTCTATCGAACTGACGTGATAGCTTCAATTTTTCTGACGTCGTTTCCTCGCTAATCTTGAACCCACTACGGCCAACGGAGTTCAAGGCAAGTAAGAAATGTTTCTACTTCGGGATCAAATCCTCCATCATCTCGAATGGACTACGAAAAAGTTTACCTCTCCACTAACCCTAGTGTCCACGTGATCTAGTTCCATGTTCACTTTACCTAAATGATCCAGTTGTGCATTCACCTAACCTAACGATTGAGCTGGTTGCGTATCCACCTAACCTAACAAATGATCCAGTTGCATGTTCACCTAACCTACAAAGTCATCAAGTTCCGAGTTCACCCAGCCTATCAAATGATCCAGACTCATGTTCACCTCACTCATCAAATCGTTAGCAGGTTCGCAGATCAAGGCTGGGAAGCTGTGAAAATGGAGACACATGATCAAACAGAGCGGCAATGTTTGCTTCAAGTCTTTCCCCTATCTGGCACACATTGGCGGTGTATTATTGGTCCGAATTGCCCCCAGACCAGGTTTCCGTTGATGACCGTAGAAGGAACACCCATAGCCACAGATTGAACTCAGCTGCTGGCTGCAGCATCCGGGATCTTTGCTACTGGCCGAGAGAACGATGGTGAGCACGAGTCCTAACCAAAGGAACCCCGGAACATAAGCTGTTTACTACCGATCTTTGCGGGTGTGAAACCACAGTGAGGTGGTTTCGGTGCATAGTCCTCTACCTTGTTGGATCTCGACAAAATGCCCTCGCCAACACACGCCTAGCTATCTACTCAAACGAGCTGCGTTCTTTTTTTTTATCTTTTTTCAGGTTCTTCAATAGTAGCAAAAAAATCTGTTCGAAGTTAGATTTTTTAGCGACCCTCAACAGGTGTGGTCGACAAATGGAAGATGTGACGTTGCTTATATCGAAACTGCAACCTAAGCTTTATCTCATTTTGTTCGAACAAAGTGTAACCCATGGCAGCGGATTTCAATCGTTTTTGGGAATGGTGATGGCAAACTGCAAATAAATTACAAGTTGGGATTTGGTACTAAATCAATTCACGAGAAATACAACTGCTAATTATATTTACGTAGAGAAAGTGACGAGGTCATTAAGTCCGGATTACATTTTGGTATTAACCATGTTCATATAGATGGGGTTGTCGCCAGGTAGGTCATCCAAATATACTCTAAGGCAAAGTAAAAGCTCCACCACGAGACATACGATCGAGAGAAAGGTAGCTACAATTTTTGGACACCGATTTCTCGGATCTGAATCACATTTAGGGCAAAATAAAATCGTGAAACTCTGCCGCAGTGAATTGTACAGAACGCGCCTTTTTTCAAAAGAAACTCAACTATTTATGAAAGAGCTCTTTTGGAAAATTTGTGAGGTTATGTTGACAGTGATCATAGTTATTTTTCAGAAATTATCAAATTGCTATGGTAAAATGCAAATGAAAATTTGATCTTTGCATTTACACAGTATGAAATATAGTTTTTTTTTGTTATGAGATGTTTCGTCATACTTAAAAAAATGCAGAAAAAATAGCCCAAGTAACACGAAGCATTATGGAGAAATTATACATCCTGGGACACGAAATTAAATCGATATCGTTTCCTCGGGTTCTTAATTTTAAAGGAGCGTGAAGTTCGACAATTTTTAATGAATATCCAGTTGATAGAATGAGAATTCCGTTTAGCGGCTTTAATTCTACATATCTTCAAGTATCTTCATGATTTTTTCTATAAGATTATGTAACAAAATGGCGGCACTGGAGCTGGGCAAAGCCAGTTACCTTTGTCTGATCGTGTCTGGCGCCCCCATTACACCGCCAATTTTCCACCGATTGGCTTGACATTTTTTTCGGAATCTTGCAACCCCAATTCACATGGAAATACGTAAGTACTTTATAAAAAGTTGAAAAGTTGTTCCGAAAAAGTTATTTTCCGCTCTTTTTTTACCAAAAACGATTTTTTCTTTTCAAACACGCTCCGTTGTATCTGAAGAAGAATATTTTTCGATTTCCCTACGTGCTTCGAAGGCAAATCTTATCTAGAACTCAAATTATTTTGAATTTTCGTTCCAGCTGTCGAAGGGGGGAAGAATTTTCGCCAGCCGCAGCACTCATTATCACTCAAGAGTGACTTTACACAGCTTTATACAGCTTCAGCGACGCCATATAGTTACGAAATCTTATGAAAAAAATTGTAAAAATACTTGAAGATATGTAGAATAAAGTCCACGAAACGGAATTTCCATTCTATCAGCTGGGCACCCATAAACAATTCTCGAAATTCACCCTTTTTACGGGCTCTAGACTGGTCGGCTGCCTTAAGGGGGTATCCCTCTTTGGAAACTTCAAAAAATCGTTTTTTTCCATATTGTTATAATGTGAACTTTCGAGAATATTTTAAGACCAACCGGACCTTGAAATTCTAAAAACTGACGAAGTTACACCTATTTTAGTGGAACAGTGTGCGTCGGGTTTACCGCGATCCGTCGAGTTTGATCGCGATTATCTCGAAACTACATATCTTGACACGGCGGGATTAATATCTTGAGTAACTTTCACACTGTTGACTTGAATTTGCACAGTTAGCGTTCGAACAGTAATAATTTTCGGTTCACGATCGCTTTTTTTAATTGGATGAACCATTTGTCAATAACAATGACTTCAACATGCTATTTTTCAAGAGAAAAATGAGGTTTTCTTTGGAAAAGCTGTCATTTTTCGTATTTTTCGAAATTTCGAAAAGTGGATCGTGAACCCATAGCCATTTGGATATATTTGAAGAAAACATTTTTTGTATTCGTTTCAAATTACATTTGACCCTGGTAGAGATCCCGCCGTTTCGAGCCTCGCCGCTGGAGGACTGCAACGCCAACTGCAGCACCACGAACACTTTGAAAGACTTTCTTCCGAAAACATTACATTGTAGCCACAGACATGTGTACAACATGCTGGAAAAAAATTAATTTATTCCAACCAAAGTGTTACTAGAAAAAATTGATCATTCTGACCCTTCAAATTGAGCTTCCAGAGAGGGATACCCCGTTAAGTACACAGCAAATGTGGAGGACATTCAACGATTGAACGACAAACGCAACACGTAGAAAGATGACGTGCCTGAAGACCTTGAGATGAAAAAGAAGGTGTCTAAGGCAAAGAAAGGCGTGGATGGGGCTTCTCTGTTCCCACCGAGATAGATGCGCGCTCGATCGTGTAACGTAAGTCGATATTGCATGGTATCGATATGCTTGGCTCGATAATATACAGACATAGGCCGATGTTACACACACACACACACACACACACACACACACACACACACACACACACACACACACACACACACACACACACACACACACACACACACACACACACACACACACACACACACACACACACACACACACACACACACACGCCCATATATATATATATATATATATATATATATATATATATGGGCGAGTGTGCGTATCTTGCGAAGGTTTCAAGAGTTCATATTAGTGGCAAAAGAAGAGGAAGATGGTAAATCAGGGCAAAAAAAGGAGGGCCGAGGTGAATCGAGAAGTCTTATGCATACGCTCTGCCATGAATAAACGCGACGTGCAGCCCAGGAAACTCAGGGCGGCCGTCCTCATCCCGTGGTATCACTTACCATCAACAATTTCATCTTATATTAAGTATCCTGTCTCGAGGATAGTGTTACTTTACCGTTGACGATGAGGGACGAAAATATTTCGAAAAGTAACAAAAAAAAAAGCAAATCCATCAAAAGCCCCGTTTCGGATGACATTTTTTTTCCCCGGACAATGTAAAATATACCTTCGTAAGAATACCACTGCGAAAGATTTTTAAAATTAACTGTCCTCACCTGAACAACGACACAAAGAAGCAAGAAAAATTCTTACGCGTGTGCAAGAATAGCGAGACATGGCAGGATTAAATAACGATCTTGAAGTTTACATAGTCGGTAAGCGACGAAAAAAATCGGGTAAGGTTCCGAAAAACCTCCCTTTTAATATTTTAAGACAACCCCTAAAGAGATTTTTGGCGACGCGCAATAGTTTTTGGGTTCGGGTTTGTTTGGGTTCGTTTGGAAAAAAGGGAGAGGACGTTGATATATATAGGTATGAACGGAGACGTAGCAGATATAGATATAGTGGGTGCGCGTTAAAAAAAAACTTAAAATCCAATATCTCGAACACTATTGTGAGTCGCCAAAAATCCCTTTAGGGGATGTCTTAAAATAATAAAAAAAAAGGTTTGTGTAAAATTTCAGTTCGAACAAGGAGGGGGGGGGAGGGGGTGTAACCTCACCCATAAATTGCTCGCCATTGATAAAATGTCTTTTTCACCGATTTAGCTTGTAAAAATGATTCGAACGTATTTTCATCGCACATTTACGACCTCAAGTTGCAAAAAAAGATTTTCGCATAAGCATAAAAATGAAGAAACAACAAAGAAATTGTTGCACCCCCAACGACGCAATTTTCAACGTCGCATAAAATTTGGAAATGGTTCAAATGCTGTTCAGGCTTCACATTAAAATTGTAACGTCGCGCAGAGTGATGAAAAGGTGTGCACGCATCGCGATTTGCCCTCGTAAGAAATTCATGTGAATTTGTAACGTCGTGGGAACTTTGGCAACGAGAGGACTTGTTTTTTTTTCTGTTTTGGCAGAGAACCAAAAGAAGAAGAAAACGATGAAGAAGAAGACGTATCGAAGGATTGGTCAACCGCTAATTGCCCGACGCTCAATTACGTCGCATCCTGTCCCTTGTGTCTCTTCTTCATCTTTTCACGATATTTCTTCCTCCCCGTAATCTTTTTCTCTATCGTTATTTCCGTCGACCAAAATTCGTACTCGTCGAGAGACACACTCGAGGATGAAAAAAAAAGGAGAGAAAGCGAAGGGTGGAAAGAGAGGAAGGGGGAGGGAGGAAGAGAGAAAAAGCATCACACGAAAAGTATCCGTCCGGGGGGTTCGTTCATTCTCGCCCACTTTGCTCTCGATATCCGGTTCTCGTGATCTCGTGAACAGGCGAAGCTCTGTTTAGCGTCGAATATCCGGACAATGGATCGAGCCCGGTAATGCTCACGCAAATGTCGAGAAAGTTTTGCATCGAATTCGCGCATGGTCCTCACAATGAGGATTGGGATATTTATTTTTTTCATTCATTTTTATCGTTCCCTTCATGCACGGTTTCTTTGTCAATGTTGTTTTTCTCGTCTCTCTTACTCTCGCGATAAATGTATATGATCACGATACGATTATCGATCACACTTTCGGGGAGGTTACACGCTCGAACTGACGGCGAAATATCGCAGCATGAATGGAGGACTGAGAATCCGACCATCCAGCTATGAATGAAGGGTTCCCTCTTCCCCCGGGTGCTGATGGCGGGAATCGGGTGGTCCCCATCCTCTGACCAACTTTGAATGGACTCGCGCGAGCCTCCGAGCATACCCCTCTTTCTTGCCTCAAACCTTAACCGTAATTGCTGACCGCCACGAACGAGACTTACGACCCTTCGACACCGTTCGACGTTTCTTCGCTGTTCGGCCCGTTTTCTTCGCTGATGATTCGATTCTCGGCTTCCCATCGCTCGATACTGTTACGGTACACCCGTGTTTGTCCATGCGCGACCAGACTTTTCCGCTTTTCCGATGCCTAAGCTGATTTTTCACTATTTTGGGCACATTTGCTCACCGATCGGGCCTTCATTGATTATTTTCGGAGCGATCTTGCGATCAAGAAACATTTGGCCCATTTCGAAGCACAGCCGAAGTCTCCTTTTGGGGGGGAAATCCCATTAGACGCCCGAAAATGAGTATTTTTTGAGAATTTTTTTAAAGGTGACAAAATAATCGCTCTATTTTTTAATAATGACATTAGTTAGCCTTTAGTTAGTACTTAGTTAATTAGTGCTTAGTTAGTACTTAGTTAATTAGTGCTTAGTTAGTACTTAGTTAATTAGTGCTTAGTTAGTTAGTACTTAGTTAGTACGTAGTTGGTTAGTTAGTTAGTTAGTTAGTTAGTACTTAGACATTAGTTAGCACTTAGAAGAAAAAAACCAAATGGGGGCGTTATACGGTATTCCTTTCGGCGCGTCTTTTGAAAAACTGCTCATGTTAGTGCTCAAAAAGTTATTGGTCGATCTGGTTGAAGTTTTGGAAGGTTTCTCACGATAACATTATTGGAAGGATTACGCCTATAAAAATATTCGAAAGTATAAAATTAAAAATTAAGTAGGCTTTGTAATCGAATTTTCATATTTTTGACCATTTTGTCGACAATTTTGACCGCAAATAAAGTAATTTATTCACGCGATAACCTTAAAACTTTAGGTATGTCCTTCCATCAATGTTATAATGAGAAACCTCCTGAAATTTGAGCCAGATCGATCAATAACTTTTTGAGCTATAATATGAGCAGTTTTTTAAAAGACTGCCTAAATGATTACCTTATCACGCCGCCATTTTCTTTTATTTAACCCTTGCCAATCTTTTTGCAATATGATAAATTATTGAAAAATTCATAAAAAGAAATAAAAAAAAATACTGCAAAAAGTGTGATTTTAAGGAGGTTGGAGCGTTAGCCATAATCCAAGGTTAAATTAAATTTTAAAAAATACACGTTGTTTACACTATACTGAGTCTTTACGAATTTTTTGAACTTTTTTCACCACCAAACACCAGAGATAAAAATGGTTTGATGTATGTAATTTAAGGTGCGGTTAGATGGGCAAGGTTATGTAATTTGTATTGTTTTTAGCACTAAGATAAACCATTTCTAACAACGGATTAACGCAAACTGAACCTTTGTGAACATTTAGAAAAAAAATCCTCATCTTGCACATCGTAAACCATGGGCCAATAATCTCGTGACGTAAATATGAATAGGCATAATTATGAATTACTCAAAATTTCATTGTGAATTGTATAAAACATTCGTTGTCGTAGTTTTTTCATAATAATCATCGATAATGTTATGCTTTTTCAAGTTGGTAGTAACACAAAAGTTTTTCTACTTTACGTAATAAAAATGTTAAAATGCATAATTTTGCCCTTCAATTATATATTTAAAAAAATTAGCATACATAGAATAAATCTGTACTTCGTATGCATTTTTTGACGTTCATTGAAAAAAAAAATGAATAAACCGTCATTTGACTCAACTGAATCGCTCCAACCTCCTTAAATGTGTAAAACATGTGCCATTTTTCCCGAATTTTCTGGAAGGTATTCCAGGTCAAATAACGGTTGGGGTATATTTCATCCGGTGTGACCATTAAGGGTTAAAAAAGAAATAAAAAATGTTGACACTTGAAAGTTGTGATAAGATACTGTCAAAAATTTGAAATAATGCGATTATTTTATAAACTTAAAAAAAAGTAATGACCAATGACTCATTTTCGCCCGTCTTAAAGTATTTTCCCCCTTAAGGTCACGTATCACACGCTGCGAAATTTCGACGCGGTCACGACGGTATCGCAGAATTCGTAGTTTTTGGCTTCGAGCCGCTGCAAACTACCGCCAGATGTCGCAGCAACCGTCTGCTACTCCGACTGCAGCAAAGAGCAGAAGCCCAATGACGTCGATTGCTACAAATCCGTGTGTGATGCGTGTATACGTGTTCACGTTCACCATGCGGGAGCGCCGCCAGTGGGAAAACTGATGCACTAAATTTTCAGGATTGTCGATAATATTTTGAGCTTTTTTGGTACAATTCAGCTAGTTTGATGTGAAAAAAACTCTGAACCCCAATTTGTGCGTCATGTTTTTATAAAATCAATTGACACAGCGCTCAAAAAGTGTTTTTTTTTTTCACTGTCGAGAGCCTAACGGTATTGAAACGTGCACGAATTTGGCCCATCAGTTGGTAATTCACAATTCATCCTATGGTAACTACAATGTGTAAACTTTTTTTCAAAATTAGGAAAAATGTCGACCGTCAGACCCGTTCTGCAACAATATCGTATGTCCACAATAAATTTCATCTCAACTGATTGTATCGTTCGATCGAAATAAGGGTTGAAAATTGCGAAGTGATCGGAACACGTGATACATGGCGTTGAGACCATGGACAAGATCAACATAACCTCACATATTTTCGAACACAGTTTTCTCGTAGATGGTTAAGTTTTTTCATGAAAACAAAAGCATAAGGTTCAGTAGAATTCAATGACGCAGAGCTTGACGATTTTCCTGTGCCCCAATTATTACTCATCACGGAGAAATCTCCGTTCGAAAAGGTTAGCTATCACTCTCGCATGTCACGTGGTACATCTTCGCTTCGCCTTGGTTCTCACAGCTTTAGTGCCGCAGAGAAAAATTCTCCAGGAAACGGCAAATGGATGAGGACCTAAACTGTAGTTGCAGATTTTTGGAAAATATAGTCTTCATTTTTTTTTCTCATAACCTCAATTGGGTCGGTCAATTCTAAATGTGCGGACACAGATAGGGACATTTTATTGTTTCTCGTATGAGAAATAAAATACTGGGATGATTTCCGGGTATCGGTAAGAGACGAAATGGTTTTTTTTCGGATTGTTCCAAGACTCTATGGAGAAAAAACGAACGGATTTAAGTAGCGAGTCAGTGATATTGGCTACGGGTCGGAGACGAAAATTGTGCCCGCTCATCAGAACTCGTAGAAACGCAGGGTCCGCGGAGTACGCGGACGCGTTTAGAACGTTGGGCCCTTGTCCCTTTGTCACGCTCGCCGCGTCCTCTCGACGAGCACGATCGGCTTCAATAATCCGATGTCTCCTTCGGCGTTATGTGTACGAGATTTTTGGTACGAGATGTACCAAAATCATGAAAAATGGCGTTCGAGAAAAGCGGACATATCACTTTAGTAAATATAGAATAGAATGTTATATATATAGAATAGAACACGTATGTTAATGTTCAATAGAAAAATTATATATCTTTTTCAATTTTTCAATATTTTTACCGCTAGTATTATTTTGAAAAAAAGAAAACAATTTTCTTCGGCCTCTTAGAGAAACGAAAGGTGTGACATATCAAATTTATTAGAAACAGGACGATGTAAACATGCATTCGGACATTGTTTGAAATTTCTACTGATTTTTTGTACGCCCTTGTACACCTTCGTATGCGGGCTTTTACGATGCCTTCCCATGCAATTTTATCTCATACTCGTTAATTAACAATTTCCAGGTCCTGAAGACCTTCCGGAGTGTTTCCCGCAGCTGTCTTTCCGAATGCACGATGTCCCATTGCACGAGGGCACAGGGAAACTGTGGAAAACCTGTGCAGACACAAGCGGCTATACAGGGTGTTAGGAAGGTCGATGCAAAGCATTAAGGGGGTGATAGGTCGCCTCGTTAAGAACATATCTAACTTAAGTTACCTTCGTCCAAAGTCTAAGGATTTCGGGTTCTCGTGGTAAGTATGACTTTTGGAAAATTTCCCAAAATTAGGTGCTAACTCGTTTATCTCTTATGTTAATGCTATTTTAGGTACAGTCGAACCTTGATGCAACGAATCTCTGGGGGAAAAAAATAGTGGTGTAACATAGGGATATTTTTTAAAGACAGAAAGGTTCAAATTAGAGCCATTTTTACAAGCAATTAACAATTAGGGCACAATGTATATTATTATGTTGTTGTATAAAAATTTCGGATGTCTATCGGAAGGGAATGGACAAATCTTCGTTATATCGAGGTTCTACTATATTATTATTTTTTGACATGTTTTTAATTATTCAACACGTCCCATTTAGATAGTTGTGTGAATACAGATAATTATGTTGATGTTTGTCGATTGAATACACATTAAGCTAAAACGCAAATAAATTCTTAGTTACCAATTATTGTCTGTTTAAACATTATAAACGAGTTAGTACCTAATTTTGGGCAATTTTCCAAAAATCATATTTGCCATGGTAACTCGAAATCCTTAGACTTTGGACTAGGGTGACCTGGGTTAGATATGTTCCTAACGAGGTGTCCTATAACCCCCTTAAGGCTTTACATCGACCTTCCTCACACCCTGTATATGACTGAGTATTAATTGTGCTCGACACAGACGCGTGGAAGCATATGTCGTCATTGTCGAAAGAATCGATGTAAAAATGTGAAATAATCATGTGGCCATTCCCTTAAGGGGGAGAATCCTTTATAATGTAAAGGAGAGCTTATAGCCGAAAATGAACTCCACGAGGAAGCTCAGGGGCTACTTCATGACCTCGGAATCGCAGATTAACCGATAGGTCATTCAGACACAAGTTTTTTGAGCCTTGAAACTTTGAACGCGATTTCCTGAAAACAACTTTTTCGTGAACCTCGTACAAGATCACTGAAAAACTATCCGATTGATCATGTTGAAATTTTACACGCTTTTAGATTACGTAAATATCATCTATGTGAACCTGAAGTTCCTTAAAAATTATTTTATAAAATGACACTTTAATTTACAATTACCATAGTAAGAATTTTATAAAAAATAGAAGATTTTTACAAACACGTACCATTTTTCGAATCTTCACTTTTCTTTGATTTTTTGAGGTTCACATAGAACGTGTAGGTCTTAAAGATCTAAAACTTCTTGGCTCTGATGTTTTAGATCAATGCGCCAGATACTAGGTTATACGACGTGGAACAACTCAGGCGGCAACCTCCTCTGAAGCTGGTGTCATACACCCGAAATTTTTAAATATCGATTTTTTTATTATTATTTTTTTTAAATAAAAAAATGATATAATATTTACATCAAATTTTAATTTTGTTGAATAAATTGTTCCGACACAAAAAAATCTTGAAAAGTTGTTTATTTTCGGTTGCCGAGAGGGATCTCCCCCCTTGAGTAGATCTATAATGCATGTATCATATTGAATATTATCATTGATGAAATGCACTTACTATCAACGTTGTACTATTCATTAGCTCTTATGATCAAGAGGCCGGGGCATCAATCATGTTTCAAAATTCAATATTGCCGCAAAGGTTCGTACTATTTTGTTGGAAATTCCAGTACTGCAACATAGTACAATTACAATAAACAAAGTTACTAAAATGTCGATAGACGAATATAATAAAATTTCGACAAAGATTCACTTTCGCATTTTTGCTATGTTAAAATATCAGTGTTTCAGGAGACACGTACTGATTTTTTCCAAAACTTTCGCTCTCCAAGACCATAATACCATGCGCCACCGTAAAAATGATTATAGTGTCAGAATCCGAGTTTAAAATTCGTATAAAATTCGCTCCGCACAGTTGCCCCGCAAGCCGGTGGCTAAGCGGTCACCGATCCGACTACGGGCCCAAGCCACGCCGAGAGCTCATTCACTGTATTACGGACCCCCAAAATATATTTTTTTAATTCCTTCTACACTAAAACAATACTGCAGAATATGCGAAAACTTTCAAGCCATACTTTCAATTTGAATTTTCGACAATTCAAGAGCATAAATTGTCGAATTCGGTGAATGGAAGGATTAACTTTGGAACAAAAAAGAAACAATTAGCCAGTGACGGAAGAAATAGAACGAGTTCAGCACGGTTTCCAATTGATCATCGATCAATTAAGCTGGCAAGAAAGTGTCCGAAGAACGCTGGATCACTGGAGTGCAAGATGCTCGAGAAAGAACCCCCCCCAAAAAAAAACGTAAAAAAGAAACAAAAAAAGTGGTGAACGGACAATCGTACTCGTTCTCGTCGTTCTCGTAGTTCTTGCAGTGTCACGGCTCGCAGGGGACAGCAAATCGGCTTATAAAGTTCCGTTATTGTTTATCGCTTGGCTGCGAATTGCTTTCCGCTTCCTCTTCTCCCTCGACGTCTCCTTTTCGTTCGGCGATGGCAATTCGATTGGTTTCTACTTGGGACCTCCGCTGTATCGTTTATCCTCGTCCTTTCCTTTCTACTCGCTCTGTGGCACAGATTTTTTTTTTCATACTTACGGCTGCTCGTCGTCGAGCCGGTACGCACGTACGATTTTACCAGATTTTTCACAGCGCTGTGACGTCCGACACCCCTTCAAATTTTCAGCACTTTGCTCGATCTTATACCACAGTGAGAGAAGCATCGCGTTGCTTCAGTTTTCTCCTGCATTACTTTTTTTCGTGTATTTATGTCACTTGCGGGTTATTTTTCTCCTGGAGACTTATTTATGGAACTGTAACGTGGTTTTTACGGATCATTGGTCGTTGTGACGAAACTGAGATCTCGCGGTTCGTGATCGTGAGGTTCATGATGGTCGGTGCGTCCATTGATAGGGAATACGGCAAGATCAAGGACTCGGCAGATAAACACCCTTGTCACTATGGAAATAGGAGCGATTTGCATCGAATTGGTTATCAGGCTTGAGATTACGTGAAAAACGTCTTCCCTCAATCGGCTGTTGACATCATTATAGGCCAGTTGAAGAAACGATAACCCAGCACTTTTAGCTTAGAATTAGAATTTTTGACTGAGCTAGATGGTCGCATAATGAAGATAACCGCAATGAAATTTTGCCCCTCAACTCGCCCCAACCCTGAGAAATAAGGGTTGAAAACTTAAAAATCACCGTACCTCGGTAACTAATAGCCAGATCAAAAAATGGTTCAAACAAAAGTTGTTTGGAATAATAAAATACGGATAAAGTTGTCTGACGTCCAACCCCCTATCTTTGAAAATAGCGGCACAAAAACGATTAGAAAATTCGGGGTTGATGCGTGTACGAGGGGAGTGGACATATGGCTGCTATTTTCAAAAATAGGGGATTGGACGTCAGATAACTTTACACGTATTTTATTATTGCAAATAACTTTTGTTTGAAACATTTTTCGACCGGGCTATTCATTATCGAGATACGGCGACTTTTAAGTTTTCAACCCCTATTTCTTAGGGTTGGGGCGAGTTGAGGGTCAACATTTCATTGGGGTTACTTTCAGTATGCTACCATCTAGCTTTAGTCAAAAATTCTAATTCTACGTTAAAAGTGCTGGATTTTCGTCTCCTTTACTGAACTATAACGTTCTCTTCAATGGTGAACATAAAAACTAAGAGAAATAGTCTTCAACTAGAAAATGATTTGGTTATTTGTGCCTCAAAAATAGAACCATGACTTGACGATTTATTAACAAATAAACAGGCACAGCCTTCTCACTGAAATTGTTGTATTTTTATTGTAGTGTAAGACCTACAACCCTTGCTTTTTACTTTTATCTGGCTTGCGACCGCGAGCCCCTGAGCAAGACGTTTTTGCGACCCCCCGGGGATCGCGACCCACATGTTGAAAAACAGTGGTCTAGACTATACTGAGTCTTTACGAATTTTTTGAAGTTTTTTCACCACAAAACTCCAGAAATAAAAAATAGTTTAATTTATGTAATTTATTAAGGTACGGCAAGACGTTCACGCTACAGGTGATGTCATTTTTGGCTATTTAGCACCATGAAAAACCATTATTAACGACGGATTAACGCAAACTAAACCGTTGTAAACATTTAGTGAAAAAAACCCATCTTGCCTATCGTAAATCATATATATATTTAATATTGAACCATTAAGGTTTGATGAATGATTACGAATCTTGGCTGGCGAATAAATATTATATATATATATATATATATATATATATATATATATATATATAAAATCTCGTGACAAATATAAATAGGCATAATTATAAATGACTGAAAATTTCATTCTGAATTGCATAAAACATTTGCTGACGTATTTTTTTTTCATAATAATCATCGATAATGTTATACTTTTTCAAGTTGGTAGTAACGCAAAAGTTTTTCTTATTTACGTAATAAAAATACAAAAATGCATAATTTTGCTCTTTGATTGTATATATTTTTTTTTAATTGGCCTCTACAGAATAAATCTATACCTCGTATGCATTTTTTTGAGGTTCATTGAAAAAAAAAATTATAAACCGTTATTCGACTCAACTGGACTGGCTGAAACGTGTACGAATAAGTGAAAGTGAGCTGATTTGGATCTTCAAGTTTCCAGCACTGGAAAAATTGCTGATCGCTTCATAATCCCCGGGAAGGCCGGAAATTCCACAAATCGTGATGCGAGCAGCCTGCCCCCTCTCCCTCTCTCTTTCACGTACGGTAAAGGATTCAAGATACTTCGAGGTCTGAATACAAATAAGTATTCGCGGCTTTGCATCGCACGTCCCGTTCTGACATCCAGGCTTTGTTCATCGAATTCGCGAGCCCGTTCATTGCATTCGGTATATTCAGACAATCGTCCAAAACTAGGGTACATTTTGCCAGTACATCACTTTCAATTTTTGCCACGTAGAACACGTTCGTTGATTTTTTAAACTTATTGAGATCCTTTACAGTTACGCGTTAAAGTTGGTTCATTGATAAACCGCTACTTTCGCGTGGCCAAACTGGAAGCTTGCTTTGTATCACGCAAAAAGCTTTGTTTCTTTCGATAACGCAATCGGTCAATCATCCAAGCCTACTTGAATATTGGAACGCGCAATCTCCGAACTGCTGGTTCTAAATACTTTTTTTTTAACTATATAGAAAGCAAGTGCGCAATTCCAAATGGAAGGCGCGCTTTTAGTTTCGGTTTGTACAACGCATAAGGGTTCAGAAAAAAAATCTGAAACTGCCACTAATTATTTTTGGGTCAGACTACGATATGTGAAAAAAGTGCAAAATTGTTACGCCAAATTATTAAGGAGTTTCGGGACAATTGACGAAATTTTACCATTCGCTTCTAATTAAGACCTTTGGCCGCAGTAACCAGTATAAAATCATGTGCGAATTTAACAATTTTTTTTTCGCATGAAAAAGTGATTCACTCATAAAGTTAATTACACATCTACTTAGTATGAATATCAAGCTGTTAGAAAAAATATATATTTTTTTTCCGATGTTCAAAATGGCCGACTACTGGAAACTTCTCGAAACAGCTTTTTTCCAATTGGCGTGACAAATTAACTTCAACTAAAAGTTATGTTCCTAATTGCATTTCCCAGAGAAGCACATACGGAATTTCTGATTAATCGAAAACTTTTCATTTTATGAGCAGTTTATTAGCAGTTATAACGAAATTTTTCACTGAAAATTCCTTTCTTAAGTTTAAATACCTACAACTTTTGAATGAAACAATATTTTTTAAATTCCGTACGTCCTTCTCTAGGTATTCTAGGATAGATAAAAACTCTATATCTATTTATCTAGATACTATCTATCTATCTATCTATCTAGATACTCTAGGATAGATAAAAAAAGATAACAAAAGAAAATATTAGTGGTCGAAAATTTGTACGTCAAAAAAAAAATTCTAACAGTTTGATATTCATACTAAATAGGTGTGTATTTAATTTTATGAGTGAATCACTTTTTCAGGCGAAAAAAAAATTGTTAAATTCGCACATGATTTTATACCCATTACTGTGGCTTAAGGCTTTATACAGTAAGTTCTATGTCATATAATGGATGCACCCTTTAAATTTTAAATCGATCGTCTACACCGTTTTTATAAAATATACAATTGAAAAAAAAAACACTTTTCAAAATAAATAGCCTACGTTCATCGTTGAATGGCAGTTCTATGCGTGAAATAGGGTGAAAAAATGTTCAACGTGTTATGAAAAACTGTTAAATCCCTCAGTACGTTATGGCAATATCGTCATCAGTGTCATAATGTACTCCCTATGTTATCTCATCATAGGCATCTCCCAATGTTGAAAAGTGTTTTTTTCAGTTATACATTTTATAGAAACGGTGTAGACGATCGATTAAAAATTTGAAGCGTGCATTCAGGATATGACAAAAAATTTACTGTATAAATTTCAATGAAATGGTAAAATTTCGTCAATTGTCCCGGATATGTCACACGTTGCAAAATTTCGCGGTCTCGACGGTATTGCAGAGTACGTAATTTTTCTCTACGAGTCGCTGAAAACTACCACCAGATGTCGCAGCAACCGTCTGCTACTCACACTACAGCAAAGAGCAGAGGCCCAATAGATGACGGCTGTTGCCAGTCCGTGTATGACACATGCGCACGTTTTTCATGCGGGGTTGCCACCAGTGGGATAACTGATGCACTAGATTTTCAGGATTATCGATAATGTTTTGAAAATCTTTGGTACAATTTTGATAGTTTTATAGGAAAAACTGCAAAATCCAGTTCCTCCGTAATGTTTTTAAATAAAATCAGTTGAAAAAACGCTCAAAATGTGTTTTTTTCACTGTTAAAAGCTTAACAGTCTTGAAATGTGCATGAATTCAGTGCATCAGTTAGTAATTCACAATTCATCCTACGGTAACTACAATCTTCAAAGCTTTTTTCAAAATTTGGAAAAATGCCGACCGTCAGGCTTTTTCTGCAACAATGATACATGTGTACAACAAATTGCATCTCAATTGATAGCATGGTTTGGTCGAAATTATGGTTCAAAATTACGAAGCGATCGGAGCCTGTGATACATGGCCTTAAGAGCATGTACAAGACGAACATAACCTCACAAATTTCATGTTAGTTGATTGTATCGTTTGGTCGCATTCAGGGTGCACAATTTTGAAGCGGTCGGAGCGTGTGACGCATTGCCTTAAGAGTTGGTCACCAATCTCTACAATCACCATACAGGGTGTTCCTCTTATCTCTGCCACCCGAAATAACTCCGTAATTATCGACGTCACAAAAAAATGTTCCACACAAAAGTTGTACGGTTAGAAGGGGGCCATCAAATGCGATCAATTTCTTTTTATTTCGGTGGAGGCGCTGACGCACAGTGAACGTCACCTCCACTTTTTCAAATGAAATGGTATATTTTTTTTCAACCATCTTGTGGAGCACCTCAAGCCGCATAAAAACATTAGGGGGTCGAAGTCGGTCAAGGTCATTCAAGGTCACCTATTAAAATGGAATACAAATCTAAATATCTCGGATCACTACCAAATATTTGGTAGGTGATCCGAGATGTTTAGATTCGTATCATCGATACTGACCTTGAATTTCTTTGTGACGTCGATAATTACCAAGTTATTTCGGGTGTTGTTTATCTATGTTCTGTTGACTATCAGTACATCCGGCTGTTTTTCGATCGGTCTCCTCGAAGTCGAGTGTCTTCGAAACTACCTTTCCTTTTATATAAATGGACACGTATTGGTTTGTTTCAAATTTTGATCCTCCTCTTTCTCTAACTCTCTCTCTGCCCCGTACACGATATTCGTGTAATAGTCAGCGGAGAAATGAAGAAGCGGATGGAAGAGAAGATTCAAGAGGGAAAGAGAAGGTCGAGGAATATATCGAAAAGTACTCTAGAGGTACATTGGTTGGTGCGTGTCGACTTGAGAGGCAGGTACAACGATCATCGGCAAAGAATGAACGGAGCTGTTGATAGAGAAGTGGATAAAAAGATGTAGAAGAGGATAAGAGAGAGAGAGAGAAAGAGAGAGAGAGAGAGAGAGAGAGAGAGAGAGAGAGAGAGAGAGAGAGAGAAAGAGAGAGATAGAGAGAGAGAGAGAGAAGAAAGATAACGAAGAAGAGGCAAAAAGCAACAAGGTCGTGGCGATGGAACGGGGATGAGGCAGTTACGTGATCCACGCTCGAGAAGGCACGAATCTTCATTCTTGCCTCTGTCTTGCTCCCCCTTAATTTTTCGTTCCATCACGGATAATGTCTTGTGTGTGCGCGCCGTTCTGTGTTGTTTCGGTGCCCCGGAATCACTTTAAGCCGCCTACTATACGCACCTCTCCGAGGAAGAAATAACGATCGGAAGGAACGATTTACTGTTACAAGAAACCCACCTGCTAGGCACTCGTGATCTTCATCATCTTTCCACTTCTTTGTTTTTTTCGAATTACTTCTTTTTTCATCTTATTTTTTTCATCATTATATTTTTTTAAGACACGCCTCTTATCGTGTTATACGGCAATTTTAATCGTTAATGAGATCATCTTCACACGGGACAGCGCTCATGTTTGAGGATTCAATCCATCGAGCAAATTATATCGGTAGCTTGTTCGATTATCTACCGATTCAATAAATCGTCGAAGTTCTTCGCAGTCTCAAAAACAATTAAAATCTCCATAATAAATTAATTGGAAAATTTATTTGAAAACACGTTTGGGGTATTTGGCTTTTTGATTTAATTGACTTATCGATTATGAGCCTGGTTATTGATTACGTCGGGTCCCGAATAGGGGCGTAAATTTTACGAAAATATGAAGAATTTAATTGACGAATTGTTACGTGATTGTTCGGATCTTGGGTGGAAAAGAAAGAAAAATATATCTGCATCGATGTACTTTGAGGCCGCTGGTGGCCCTTGTGGTGTCTTCAAGGGGGACAGATATAATGCCACCTTGGTTTCTTACAGGTGGTCACTTTTTCCACGCTTTTTTTTCGTTGTTAAGAGTATTGCATGTTTCAATGTTACTTTACTTGGAGCTCCGGCTCCAAACTGTTTTGGTAGGATGACTTCCACCGTCGGGACCTTTCTTGATTAATCGCTTTCACGATTTAATTTCTTCCTTTTTTTGTATGATTCCTCTTCGGTTTCCTCCGCTATTGACCTCAATTCAATTCCCATTTCATTCGGTCTCTGACTTCATACAAGTTTTTTTTTCTTCATTCGCGTCACCAATGCCTTTACTAAGTTTCCAATTTACAACGAGCATCAAGAGCAGACTCGGGTGATGGCTTTTGAGCAAGTCTCAAAACTTTGAGCAAGTCTCAACATTTTGAGCAAGTCTTGAAACTTTGAGCAAGTTTCAAAATTTTGAGCAAGTCTTGAAACTTTAAGCAAGTCTCAAAACTTTGAGCAAGTCTCAAAACTCTGAGCAAGTCTCAAAACTTTGAGCGAATCTCAAAACTTTGAGCAAGTCTCAAAACTTTGAGCAAGTCTCAAAACCTTGAGCAAGTCTCAAAACTTTGAGCACGTCTCAAAACTTTGAGCGAATCTCAAAACTTTGAACAAGTCTCAAAACTTTGAGCAAGTCTCAACACTTTGAGCAAGTCTCAACACTTTGAGCAAGTCTCAAAAATAAATGAAACGGCTGAAACTTGCTGGTTTGTCTGATTTCATTTACTTAAGCAAATAATCGTCTGCATTTGTCATTTCTCAATATCGTATTATTTTTTTACGAAGAATTTTCCACGCGGGATTCCAAAGTTCGTGATGATCGGCATAAAAAGGATCTTTGAAAAAGAAGCACTTACGGAAAATGGAGTAAGCAACGAGGATTATTCTTGCTCAATGGCCTGGAACTCAGACTGGTGCAAGAATCCGTGGGAAGAAATGAGGAAACTTTCTCGAGCTCGATTGAGGCATCGGCCCCTTGGGATTTGTCGGTTCCCCGGGCCTAGAGGAATTCAAGGGCCCAACGAGGTGTCTGGGGAAACAATCGTCTATCGTGTCTCGTTAGTTATCTTCGAGCACTGTTTCTCTTTTTTTTTTGGATATTATTTTGCTAGAGAGCGGAAGTAATGCCTATCTTAGTACGAGATATGTGATAATCTCTTTCGTAGGCGCCAGTCGAGCCGGAAGCCGAATAGTCACGGCAGCCCCTGCATGCTACACGCTAAAAAACCCTCGACTGCATCTGACAATCGGATCTAATTTTCGAAATGTAGCTCGAAAGTTAGTATCTAGGTTGATAATGTAGGGTCCCCAACATCTCGTGTATCGTGTAAAATCAAAATTAGAAAACAAACGCCTTCTGTAACGTGTTAAATTTGTGAATGAAATACTTTTCCTTCTGGATATTCAATTTTAATCCCCATAGTTCTCGAATCACATCATATTTTCGAAGACATTACATTATGAAAAATTGAACGTCCTTGCAGAAAAAAAATCATAAGAAAAATGATTGATTCAACATTTGGAGGTATATTGCAGCCCTTTCGAGGCCCTTCAATAAGAAATTTCTATTCCTATTTCCCAAAAAACGTCACGCGGTGTTACAAAACTATTGGAGAATAAGAAAGGAAGTACAGTGGAGCTTTTTTTATCCTTCAATGATACTTCGAATATTTCTTCCGGATCTTGCTAACTTCTGTAACTTTTCGTTCTTATGTGTAAAGCGTCCATACTTTTCGCCGATCGTGTTTTTATTTTAAGGTCCTATTTACAATTGGCCGAAGCTATTTCGGCCGAAGCCAATTTGTTAATCTCATTGTGAAGAATATTCCTATTCCTGATCGTGATCCTATTCCTATTCTGATCCTATTCCTATTCTGGTCCTATTCCTATTCTGGTCCTATTCCTATTCGGATCCTTTTTCTATTCTGGTCCTATTCCCATTCTAATTCTATTCGTATTCTGTTCCTATTCCTATTCTTATCCTATTGCTATTCTCATCCTATTCCTATTCCGATTATATTCCTATTCTGATCCTATTCCTATTCTGATCCTATTCCTATTCTCATCCTATTTGCTATTCTCATCCTAATCCTATTCTGATTATATTCCTATTCTGATCCTGTTCCTGTTCCTACTCCTGATCCTGATCTTATTCTAATCCTGACCCTGATCCCGTTCCTATTCTGTCCCCGATTCTACTATTCCTGTTCCTGATCCTGTTCCTATTCTGATTCTAATATTTTTTTATTCCTGATCCTGATCCTGTTCTTGAACATAATCAAAATTTATTTAAAAAAAGGTGTTTCGAATAAACGTTTATAATGCCAATAAATATATCTTTAAATATCCGAAATTAGTCACCTATGAATGCAAACGAAACCATTCGTCGTTAAAAACCGACAAAAATGTTCACGTATCGAATAAACACTTTCTCGATGTTGATAGCGAAATCAGAAGTACCCAAACAACAGAAAGGAGCTTATCAAAAGTACCGCCCATAATTGACGAAGCACCGCCCATGAAAAAAACGTCTTATAATTTCTTATTGTTTGGATCGCTACTCGGATAGGGGCTGAGGGAGAGGAACAAAAATTCTATGCCGAACCTTGTTATCGCGGTTTTGTCTAAGCGGTTGGCACCAAACGTGTTTCCTTAAGTCTGTTCAAAGCCACCGAGTGACGGACGGATACGACGGGGATACGAAGGATGTTGTGCGCCAGGATACGTGTGATAAAAATTCTCCTGCTTGCGATAAGATCCATTAGGTTATTAAAAAAAATTGCTCGGTAATTGTTGTTCTTAAAAAAACAGCTTAATCGTAGACTCGACGAGAAAAGCACTCGAGAAAATAATATCAACGTGGCTCACAACAGGATTGTGAAAAATTATTTTGTATTTCGGTGATCCAACATATTTGCACACTTTGTCAATTTATTCATGTCTCAATATTTCTCCGATTTCGTCAACCGGTGGCAGTTAATTTTTTCTACCCTTAAAAATGAAGGGCGGCCTTTTGAAGTAAAAACAAAATAAAAAAATAAGGATGGATAGCAGGTAAAAAAAAACTTTGCCCATAAAAATGTTTGTTTTCGAAGCATTATGTGAAACAGCAGAGTGGTGAAGTTTCGGAGAATGAGTCGATGAACATTTCGTACACAAGGGAATTTTAACGAAAGTTCAAACCCTAGTTTGTCCTAGGGCCAAAGTCGCAGCGGCCACAGACTTGAGCGAAGCTGAAAGGGTGCGAGGTTAAGGGTTGCCTTTCTTAAAGGGGAGTTGCGAGGCGTGCTAGGTAATTAGGAAAGTGTCACACACATGCTACTATCGGAACGACAGGCGCGCAACCTCTTGTAACACTGGTAACCGTACTCACAACCACCCCTATCACATCGTACAACACCCTGAGACGCTTCAATATAATGTGCACCCTGATATACACATGTGTATCTATGTTTTTCTCGGTTTTAGGGATACTGCAAATATTAGTGCATCATAAGAATTCGCTGATTCCTTGGACCTATTTAAGGCCTTATATACCTTTGAAACAAAAGTTTCGTTTTTTTTTTCAAATTTAAATTATGTATAAACATCGCAAGAATGATATGGTTGACATGTAAAAACATCCCAATAATTATATGGTACGAAGAAAAATGGTTTTAGAAATTTCAACGCGTTTTTCTTGAAATCACGTTTTCAAAATCGGGCGGACTCGCAGCTCATACAATTTTCAACCGATTGACTTCAAATTTCGACTGTAGATTCTTAGATAGATTTTCTAGCGAAGTACACACGATTTTTACGATCGATTAACAATTGCGATTTCTATAAACAAATTAAGGCCTTTTTGTAGTCGAAAATGCGATTTGTATCCAAAGAGTGCGACATTTGTAAAAATAAATATTTTTTTAATAATTGTGTGTACTTTGCTAGCAAAACTCATGTAAATTACGAAAAAAGAAAAATAATTCTTAGTGCTCATGTGCAGCTCCAACGATTCCGCAAGGAGGGCTTAAAAAAGGCGTTCTCTTTGTACCGGCCACTGGGCCGCCATTTTGTATGTTTTTGGAAAATAAAAAAATTGATTTGAGTAACTGAATATATCTGAAAGAAACCCTCCCAAACGTCATTTTGTTTCCTTTATTGGAATTTTTTAAAAGAAATCCCAAAAACCCTTGTTTTCCCACCATCGAAAAGTATATAGGACGTGAAGGACCTCCAAGATCAGGATTACCAATATATTGTCATGCTGCTAATTGCATCTACACCGAATGATTTCGGTCAACAATACCAATAACCAAGAATCAATTCTAATACAAATAAGTACAGTAAATAATGAATGGACAAGTTTTTATATCGACAGGAGCTCGAAGGACAATAAATTTAAAAAGTAGATGAGTTTTACTTCTTACGTTACCCGGTAACACTGAGCTGCCTCATCCGAAAAATAAATATTAAGGGAAGAGGCACCTTTAGACGAGGAAAAAATTTGTTGATTTTTATCATTATTTTTTTAAACAGGAAAGATTGCTTCACCATTTTTGACACTGCGGGTATGTTTTACTACTACTTTTGGCTGTGACATACTATTTTTTAATTGATTTTTAAAAATGGCGGTGCTATGGTTCCGTCTTCTAAACCGCGTTTAAAATTTTTCAAATTCTTATGCTGCAAAGTTTATTTTATCCAGATGCCAAAATCTTCCAATTTTTTAATTCAATATTCCTCTTACTGCGATTCATAACCATATTTTTCCATCTTTCGAAAGAAACCTTATGATTGAAGACCGAAAATGGACTGAAACGACAGCAATAAAGTTTCTCGCACGATCGAAGCGATTGGTCGTGTAATTAACAGGTTTTGGAAGTTTTTTGTAGGTAACTTTTTTTAACATCCTAAATTCCAACTTTTTTTCTCCAATAGAACAATGGGTCCTTTGGCTATCAAATGTATAAGAAAGTCAAGCACCACCACCCCCACAATTATATATATATATATATATATATATATATATATATATTAAATGTCAAAGTAACCTCGAGTATGGCGTTTCTTTGATAAGGCTTTGAAATGCAACTTATATTAGAGATTAACGGTTACTTTGACATCATTTTGATAAATAAATTAATATTTTATGCATTATACATGGAATTAAATGAGGAACAACGATTTTTTACAATTAAATTGACATCTTTATTAAGGAAAAATTTTACATAAAAATATCGAGTACCTAGGGTACTATTATCGGCACTTAATCAGTCTTATAATTATCATTGAGATCAAAATAAACTTGAGCAACATTATAGTAAACTTGAACAACAAATTTAAACACATGGGCACACTTTTGAACCGTATTTTGGCGCTCTGTTAAAGTAGGCCTAGAAAACTGTCGAAGTTACCCTTAAGGTAGAACAAGCGTGCACTCTTGATTTTTTATAGATTTCGTTGAAATTTTAACCAGGCATTGTTGATATCATTATGCATGTTTGGATGAAATTTCAGAACAGTCGACGATTTAAATTAGGAGATAATGGGTTTTTAACTTACAATTTTTGATACTGCAGGGTCTGCATTAATATCTAGACAGAATAATTTTTAGTAAAAAATATTTGGCCGTTTTATAGCCAAAAAAACGGCCGTTTTTTTTCGTTAAAATCGAACCATTAAGTTTGACTGTCCGCCATTTTGTGAAAAATGAATATTTTTTAAAATCCTTCGATTAAAGACTAGCTTATACTTATATTTGACTAAATCCATCCGCATTTTTTTTCTTCAGATGATCCACTTCGCCGCGATGTTGGTCACCGCAAACCGTGTATATAAAAACATTATTTCATTGACGGCCATTTGCCACTAAACAATGTAATATTTTTCAATAAAAAAATTACTGAAAGTTCGTCAAGATGTGCTCTTTAAGATGTTATATTGATCAATTAAAAAAGTTTTGTAGTTTTCTTTAAAAAAATTCATGAAAAAGGCCTTTTTTTGCGCTACAAGTGGGGGTAACGCCTTAATGTCAATTGAACCTCGTTTTACGGTACAAAACACGCTCCACGCGCGCACGAAACGAGGCAGGACAATTTCACAAAGTAGGAAAGAAAAGAAGTTTCAAATTAACGAAGAGATGGCAACTCGATCCGACGGAGTGCGAGAGGATAAATTTTACCGGTGCGCGAGAGGGGAAAATAGGCGGTGCGAGAATTGCACTGACGTTGAGTTACCGAGTGCCCATAGGGTTGGCACGAAGGCACGTGGGAAAACGCGAAAGGATCATCGCGCATCGCGAATGAAAGCCTCCTTCATCCTATGCCCGGTAGGTCGTTGAAAAAAACGCAGCCTGGTAAACGTGACCACCACCCAACAGAAACGACCGACTCGAACAGAAGTTGCCCGTGGAGTTGCAGCAAGCTCGAGCGGGGAGAACACCTCGTCATTTTAGAACGTTGGATGAGGATAAGTAGCCGCATCTCGGTAAACAGGCAAAAGAGGCACGATCTTCACGTCGTGTTTTATCTCCGCGCTCCTTCTTCCCTTTCGCCCCTCTCACTCCGAGAGACCCCATGCCGAAATAGATGGGATTATCTAGCGTCCTTTTCTCGCAGATATGCGAGGTGATGGAAGGAACGACATGGATGAGAAATGTCAATCGAGCATCGACGCATCGAGAAACTTTCCTCAAAGATCATGGAGGCAATCGTGGATGAACGATAAAGACAATTAACCGGTGCTTGTGTTGATAATTCGATGGAAAATTATATGTAAACAATTTTTTTTAAGGAGAGTCATACACCTAGATGGTCGGGGTCGAGGATTTAGAAGCTATGAACATTGCGTCGACCGTAGAAGACCTACACTATGGGCCTGGTATCGATGATTCCGTGTAAGTTGACAAATTTCATGATTTATTCATTCCCAAATTTTCAAACGCGTTTTTCTCATAACCACGTTTTTTAAATCGGTACCCAAAATTTCTCGAAAACCAATCAACCGATTGCCTTGAGGTTTTTTTGTGGTTATTCTATACACCATTATCTAGTACTTGTCATAGGATTTTTTTTATAGGCAAAATAATAACTAATTTTTGGCCCAAAAATCACTATTTATGTTCAAACGTCCGTCATTTTGTCATAAATCGATATTTTCAAAATCGGCTATGACAAGTACTAGATTATAGTATCTAATTTAATAATCTTTTTGGTTTTTTTTCAGATGATCTTTGAAAAAACGCCAGTGGGTACCGTATACGCAGATTTTTTTACGACGCTCCAAGGATCATACAATATCCTTGTATATTTTTGATATTTTTCAATAAAGAAAATTAAACATATTTTTGAATGTATATACTTTTAGATAATTAAAACCCCAATCCGAAATTTCAAATAGTTTTCCTTGAAAAAAATCACAAAAATGACCTTTTTTCCGGCTCCTAGGTGTATATCTCCCCTTAAGCATGCTTTTATTCAATGTACTAGAAAGTAGAATTTTTTTACCAAGTCGCCTATGTGACTATAAATGAAAGCTTGGACCGCTCAACTTTTTAAATGTTTAATAAATTTGATCAATTCAGTTTCATTTGCCGTGTTTAATTTGGCACAATAGTTATTGGAGAAATTATTATCACACGTTTATACTTAGTTTCAGGATTTTTATTTAAGAAATTTAAGGTTTTTTTACAGTAAATTAAATACAGTTAATATGTTAACGGATTTATGTAAACTAAAGATTATATGTCTAAATGTTGAGCGCCCCAACCTTTTATTTATAGCCACGTTTAGGCGACTTGGTAAAAAAAATTATTTTCTACTTTTTAGTACACTGAATGAAGGCTTGTTAAAAAAAATGCTACATATAAATTATTTTCTTCTTTTTAGTCTTTAATTGATTTTAGCTCTAAGTAGTCGGGAAGTGGATGAAATATCGATTTTCCGTTTTGCATCTCACACCAAGTGAAGTTAAATAAAAGCTCGTAATAAAATAAAATAAATTGCACTTCTGGCAGCAATAATGCGACATGCCGAATAATATTTTTTTACCGCATTTATATGCGATAAAATAGTTCTTTTTTTAGTTCTTTCAGACTTTTGAGTCTTCTGATCATTCAAAGTTCGGAATTTCAACCCGGCGACGACTCGTCGATTTTTGACAAATTTTACATTTCGTGTGAAAATATATGCGAATACGATGATTTCCGAGTACGTTGGATGGGTTATTCGGTATCAAAAATAAGTTAAATCTCATTATTCTGATGTAAATGACGAGACCGAAGAGAGGTCCTCTCCGACACGAATTCTGGATCCCTTGTAATAAGGGTGATTCCTGTATCTTGATGACTCTCGTAACCCCAATTCTGCTCTACCCAGTACGCGGACGCAAGGATACGCGAAAGTCTCAGCCCACGCACAGAATCTACAATCAGTGTGATTGTTTGACGCCCCATAATCAGAGTCCTTACCCCTTCTTTTTTCTCCTCCTCCTTCTTCATCTTCCTCAGTTTATCCGCGCTCGAGCAGTAGCCTCGTCTTTGTCCTTTTGCCTCTCTATCGTTTTATTCTTCATCCTTCTCTCTCGCTTAACCTTTCTTTTCCCGTACAACGTACTTTCTTCCTTCTTTGTGCCCACCGCCGTGGACACATCGTCTCTTCCAGGCCGTGCCCGTTACTCGTTCGGCCACTTGGATCGTCCTTATTTTCCTCACCTGATTATTTACACATTGACGTATTTATTCATTTATTTGCATACTCATACATTTACTCGTTTATTTACATTCATTTTTCGTCCTCGCGGCCCTCCATGCATCATTTCGTCTCTGTCTTCCCGACTCAACTCAAAAGTCCGCCATCACCGAGAGCACATTGAAGTGGCTGGTTGGCTGATTTGCCGTGTACGTTTGCTTCTTTGCAGCGCCAGCCCCGGGTCTCATTACCCCGATCACGACTCGAGATGAGACCGGAGACGCCGAGGGAAAACGAGAAACGGACACGGTTACATTATAGAAGACAGTGAATAATCCTCGCTTCTCTTTATACACGTTTTTCCCTTATTTCATCTCCGTCATCTTCTTCTTATTATCCTTCTCTTTAGATTCTTCGCTGCATTGGAGAGAAGAACTTGAAAAGGTCCAAAAGCTCGAGAAGCGTTGCCGACAAAAAAACATCATGCGGTACGTTTTCCGCTTGCCTCATCGGGCCCAACGTTCTCGAGTGCCGTAGGTCCCAAAGTGTGAAATACCAAAATTACAGCTTTCGTGATTTTTTTTTTTTTTCATTTAAAGGCTCCTTATATCTTTGAAAATTAAAAATGTATCGTCTTTTTTTAATTGTCTTAAACGATGGATGATCGTCCCGAGAATGATACGGTACAATGAAAATGGGTTTATATTTTTAAACGCGTTTTTCTTGAACCGTATTTTCAAAATCGCGCGGACTCGTACGTCGTACCATTTTTAAGCGATTGATGATCAAATTTCAACTGTAGATTACCTAGATTTTCTGGCGAATTTATATGATCACGATTTTTGTGATCACGCGTTTTTGATGATTACGAGTTAACACACGATTATTATGATCGATTAACGATTACAGTTTTTATGAAGACATTAAGGGGTCTTCTCACTTTAGACGCTAGAAAAGGCTATGTTCATGATTGTTTTAAAGTTTATATTATAGATATTGATGTAAAAGTTGTTACACTTAACTTCTTGGTTAGGCTTCTTGATAAAATCTTCGAAATTACTGAATCGATCTTCGTGAAATTTTAACCACATATTCTTTACTTTTTTATGTTGACCATTTTTTTTGCCAGAAATGGTGAAAAAAACACGTTTTTTGTGTTAAAAAAATGTCCGCTATTTTGTTATTTTTGCATATATAAAAAATCATATCATATGCGCTATAGCCATTGACATTCTGAATCTAAAACCGTTTGATTGTTTTGTTTCGGATGATCCATCTCCGAGATTTCATCAACAGCGCGGACCTACCATTTTTTTAGGACATTTTTTAACTACTATTTTCGTCTATATATAGTGACTTAAATAAATTAAATTAAAAAAATATATTTCGAAAGTATATTTATTAAGTGTAACAACTTTCATGTCAATATATATATATATATATATATATATATATATATATATATATATATATATATAATAAACCTATCGAAAAATCATGAATAGCCTTTTGTGCCGTCCAAAGTGAGAAGACCACTTAAGTGCCGTTTTTTCAATTCAAAATGTGGTGAAATTTATAATTATCAATATTTTGTGATAATTGTGTGTACTTCGCTAAAAAAAATCACGTAGATTATGAAGAAAAAAAATTGGTTTAGATGCATATGTGTACCTCCAATAAGTCCGATTTTTTACTTCGAAATGCGACTTTTTTCTCAAAATGGGGCGTAATTTACAATTATCCATATTTTGTAACAATTGCGTGTACTTGGCTAAAAAACAATTCACATAGACTATGAAAAGAATGGTCTAGATGCCCATGTGTACCTCCAATGAGTCCGCCCGTGGAGGGCCTGAACAAAGGCGTTCCCTTTCTACTGGCCACTGGGTCGCTATTTTGTATTTTTTTGTAAAATAGGAAATTGATTTGAGTTCCTGCAGATATGTAAAATAAGCCCTCCAAACCTTATTTTCATTTATTTCTTAGTATTAAAAAAAAAACAAAGATCCCAAAAAGTGTTATTTTCCTGCCATCCAAACGTATATAAGGCCGTAAACAAAATGACAGCAAACCTGCGATGAAGTTTCCTGCATGATTGCATTTCGAGCAAACGACGTGACACACCGGTTGGTCTTTCCACAGAGAAGAAGGTGGCTTCGATTCCAAAACATCAGTTTCCAAGCTGAAATTGAATCTGCAACCCCAACCCCTCATATTTCAAGCCAAGTCAAACTAGAGTATTCTTCCGATAACCCATCCAAACTGACATGTGCGCCAAACGACAGGATTTCATAAATCGCAAGCTCTATCATCTGCACGACATTGTCAGTGATGAACCAAGACGAAGGTTGACTTCAAAGTAGCAATAAAAGGGCTTAAACATTTTTTGCTCCATGATTTCGAAGAAGCAATCGAAGAAATATCTTCCGAACGCGAATTATATTGCGAAGTAGAGGCGGCAAGGAGCAAGGATAATGGTCGAGATCGATATTCGATTTGTCGATCGCGAAAAAGAATGATCTCTCGGCCGTGAGAGACGAAAGAAGTGGGGGAAGGGCGAGAGAGTCTCGAGAAGTAAAAACAACATGGATTCGGATGATCGTCGTCGTTGCGATCGATCGTTTCTCGATCGCGCGATCCCTGGTATTACGCAGACGCGCGCAAGTGGAGACGGGTACGTGAGTGCACGATCGATCGAACACGGGCATCGGGTGTAGGAACGTTCTCGCACCGAATTGCCGGCTCTGAGAACCATCCCCGATGATGGAAAATGCAGGAACGTAGTTGTTACAAAGATGCATAAAGAAGAAGATATAGACTTCACGAAAAAAAAAATGGGTGCGAGTGAACAAAACGAGACGGGAGGAGGAATGAGAAAATTGGTGTAAGTCCACCAACGCCATCGTAGAATTATTTCATTCCTTTCATACGATTCCCTTTCCCCAAGCTTTCTACCTTGGAATCATTCAATGATTTCTTCCCCATTGGGGATCGTCCATTAATCACGTGAGGTTTTTTGGCCACTTTTTGAGCCCTTCCCCCTCACCCATGGTGATATGTGGTGAGGTTTCTGTTATCCAAATCCCCCCCCCCCCTATTTGAGCATCACGTGATTAATAGACGACCCCACATCACCATAGGGGAGGAGGGGGGCTCACAAAGTGGCCAAAAAACCTCACGTGATCAATGGACGATCCCTTGACATCGTATCCTGTTTTACTTTTTCCTCCCATTTTTGATCCACCGGCAGAAAATCCTGAGAAAACGTCACAGAAGGTAAGAGGTATCGTTCGATCCAATAACACCTGCATTCGGTTCATTTGTGGTATGGCTTACCCGCAATAGCATGAAAATCCCTTGGCGCAAAATGTTCGTCTCGTGAATGGATTTCTCTAGGGCATACTATCCGCACCTAAACACACACTATGCAACCACAATGGGGTAGATATCAGTTGTATGCTCCCGTTTTATTTCGATGGTGGTCAAATGTGGAAGCAGAAAAGAAAACGAATGAACACTTATATACATGCTACCAAATGAAATTCTGTAACGATATTGGTTTTTGTAACACGCCAATGATAATGAACTACTAAACTTTCAATAGCAGATGATGTCAAAGGCATGAACAGCTAAGGATATGATGAACGCCATATTGTCATCGGAAGTAGATGATGGTACTTGCTTCAGTTACGAAAAACCCGATCGAAGGAAGTCACGAACAGGAAGAACAGGAGGTCCGAAGCTAAGATTCGAAGGGACCGATGCTGAACAAACTTACCATATATCCATGGGTAGTGGGGTAGATGCTTTTGCGATCCCGGGCAACGTCGCCAAGCTGGAGCTGGTACCGTAGAAAGGTGTCAGTACACAGAAAGAAAACCGCAACGCGCTTCACCTCAAAGAGGCATCTCGGGATCGTACGGTTCGTGTTAAAGGGGAATCGAGTGAAGGAGGGGAGTATATAGACACATGGGCGCGTCTATTTAGCCTTTGATCAGGGCGTGACCGACGTTGGAGACGCATACTATAGCGACCATATGAAGGAGCAAGTAAAAAACATCGCACCCAACCTACCGTGTTGAAGTCTCCGACTGAACTACTTGAATTTACAGATTCTTTCCTTTATGACATTATCCTAGTATCTTAGTATCCAGCGGAGGTTGTCAGAAATTCATAAAACTCTTGTAGATTTCGAGGAGTGATAGTTCTTTCTCAAAAACGGGAAAGCATCCGACAATAGTTGCTCTAGACATGTAGAAATCAAATCACTCATAAAACTGCACATTCGATTTTAGTCGTGTCAATATTCGTTGCAACTCATGACTTCATTTATCAAACGGACGGTTTTCCAGTGACAAGTCATCGAAAATCCAAAAGAGCCACTGCTCCGAACCAATCGACAATGTCCAGTCGACAATAGCAAGCGTTCAGTGGAACAGTGAAGACTATTCCTCTCAGCTTTCACGAGTTTTACGGGTGATCTGCTCACCCAGTTCGGGCTGGATGCCGTGCCATGCGGCAACCTTACATAGATGGGCGACGGCAAGTTGAATGTCGTTATTACGCTGAATTAGAGGGTACAGGTCCGGAACGAGGTATGAAACCTTTACCGCCCGCGGAACGACCGGCAAACTGGACGGTCCAGGCTCTATTCGCTCTGTAAACCCTAAACTCATTCCACACTCCAGGAATTTCAAGTAGGAAAGTGGAAAGAACTCGCCGTCTGAAGGTATTTCACAATGACTAGTGCAGTAGACGGGCGTGATCATTTTCAGGTTGCTTAGTACTTAAGCGACTGATTGATCATCTTCTTCAGAATTGGTGGAATAGTGAAATCTTGTAGGCTTGTGCTAGAGGCTGCAGTTCATAAGGGATCCTCCACAGTTGGAGGAAGGGAATGAGGCTCTTAACGTATAATACATTGAAAGCCTCAATGTATGATTGAGGCAATGTATGATACATTGATAGCCTCAATGTATGATTGAGGCAATGTATGATACATTGATAGCCTCAATGTATGATTGAGGCAATGTATGATACATTGATAGCCTCAATGTATGATTGATGCTATCAATGTATCAATGTAGGCTATCAATTGATGTATGCATTGATCAATTGATCAATGTATGAATGTAGGCTATCAATTGATGTATGTATTGATCAATTGATCAATGTATGAATGTAGGCTATTAATTGATAGCCTCAATGTATCATACATCGATAGTTTCAGGTAACATCAGTGTACGAATTATTGAGACTGTCTCAAATGGATTACTGGAAATATCGGACTGGCTCAAAACATAACTTTGAACGTCGAACAGAAAAAAGGAATTGGTAAATCTTCCTCATATAACATCATTTAGCGCCAAATAAGATCCCTGCAAGTTCTAAACAGAATAGTGCAAAAAACAAGTTTTATCATCGTAAACAAAAAACAATGCCAACCAAGAACGCATTTCTGCTTATCTGGAAAGGCGACATGAAAAACACCTTGCACGTTAGGTATGATTGTTCAAGCATTGTTCTCATATCCGTCGGCGATGTTGGAGTCCAAGCGAATTTGCAAATATTCTTCATTAAAGTAAATATAATGAGAGGTCGGAATGTTCAAACTTCTGTACGCGTGACTAGTGAGATAAAAACGATAAAAATACGTGACGGATGACCAAACTCACCGCCGTGTTGGGGACTATGCTTGTAACAATCTTGATGCGACGAGCCGGTGGTATTCCCAAGATGGGCTGCCGAAGACGGTGACGCTCCGGCCACTGGATTTGCCACGTTATGCGGATCGTTGCAACCATTTCCACCGGTGTTACCATTGGGGTTTGCGTTCTGTTGTTGCTGCAAATGAGCGTGACCACTATCACCTCCCTCGCTCTGATTGTTATGGTGATTCTGATTGTGATGATGATGATGATGACTGTGATGGTGTTTGTTCCGTCGATACGATTCCAGTTCTCGCAGATGCGAGGTGAAGGAGGTAGGAGCATCTAGGAATGGTCGTTGCCCGAGACCCAAAGCCCGAAATTGTTGGTGCTGCTGTCCTGGAACGTCACGAGGCAATTCATGTCTCCGGTAATTGAAATGTGTTCAAAACTATGGGCATCCGATCAACTAGCCCCATTCGAGGACTTTTCTTTCTCAACGTCAATCTTTCACGCTTTCATAGAATTTTCGGCTGGAGTTTTCACTTTATTAAGCAATATACGTTTGAACACGATGGGGATGACAGTGTCTTCCCAGCTTTTGATCAGCACATTCGCAACTTCATCATGCCTCGAGGGTGAGGAAAGTGTGGACCGAAAAAATTAGAATTTGGTATCCCTGGAACGAGAGAAATGGAAGAAAAGAGAGGAAGCAACTGCTGGGCAACCAGTGAGCGACAAATAAATTTCGACCGCAAACTACACCGAATCGTTCGGGAAGTCCAGATGGTCGATTCGCGGCTTTCGATTGCTTCTCTTCGGCCAATGTTCTACTGTCCTACTCAGCCATATAACGTCTATTTATACAATTCGACATTAATATAGCACATTATATACAGAACTGTCATTAGTGTTTTTTTTTTTCTTAAAGCCTTAGGCCACTTAAGAGGCCGAAAAAATAGCCTTTTTGGGGATTCATTTTTTTTCAGAAAAACTACAAAATAAATCGCGATTACAAAAAAGGGTGTTTATCATACACATCAGTGACTGTATACAATAATTTTTTTGAAGCGATTAACTTCAAAATGGCGACTGTGCAGCGTTTATCTCAAAACTGCATTTTTTAAGTTGGCCGGAAACATAACGCAGACAATTTACAAACGATTCACTTGAAATGTTGAATATATCTTGAAAAATACATTGTCTATGGAAGTACGTAGGATTTCTTTTGTATTGCATAGTTAATTTGTTATTAACAATTATCTGACGATTTTTTAGGAACATTTTTCACTTTCAAAAATAATCGGCAGTTAATTGTTAATAACCAATGAACTATGCAATATAAAAAAAACCCTACGAACTTCCATAGACAAAAAATTTTTTTCGGCCTCTAGAATGGCCCAAGGCCTTAATCATTCCCTTTCTCTTTCTTTTGAGCTACGGACTTCACATCGGTTTACGTTGCTATGGAAAAACGATGATGGCAAAATGAGAAAAGAACGAAGAGACGCAAAATTAGTACACATGTGAAGCATATTCGAAACGTGAATCCACGATGCTGAAAAGAAGAGGGTTCGGAAAGAAACAATACGAAAGGTTGGGGTTGGATGATGGAGAATGAGAACGAAGAGGGTGGAGGTTGATCTCACAGGCCTGCAGGCTCCCACGACTTATTTTTCTTCTTTTTCGTCTCATGTACCGGACGTGCGAGTGCTGGTCGTAATTCGCCCAAACTTGGGTTGTACGATCGTCCACCGCGCCACACTTCTCCGAGACCCCTGTGGCTCCTGTAACCCCCGCCCCATCTTTCATTCATTTTGGCTCCTGTTGCTTTTTTATTTGCTGCTCGTTTTTTTCACTCTGTTCTTCACGTCCGTCAACGTTTTTTTTTTCCCCTTTCAACGAAGCCATCCGACAGCGCGGACTTTATATTCGCTGGCAATTTAAGACAGCCCAAATAAGGAAGCACATGCAATGCACTTACGGATGCATCGTTCCGTCAGCTCAATGAAGCTTGTGAAGTATAATCCGCTTGACCTTCTGCGTAACTAAAAAATCCCCATCTACGCAACGTCAAAGTTACTTGGCCCGATTGATTAATTTTCTTCGGATTTTCAACATTAACCAGATATTTTTATCGGTGAGGAAATGAATTGCCAATGACTGGTAAAAAAATGGGTAATGAAGACTACGTGATAATGGCTTATCCCTTGGGAATTAATTCTGCCATCGAAGCTAAAAACTTCACGCCTTTTTCACACCTTCAGCTTCTCTATCATTGACCCATCATGATCCGAGCAATGCGCTCGGAACATTTGGCATTCGCTTCCCAACATGGCACCACGAGCATCTAAAATCAATCAGCGACGAAAAAAGAGTGCGTCCACTTTATCGGTGAACGGTGACAGATATCGTGTTGTTATTATTGTTAAATTTGATTAGTGTAAACGTGCCTGCGAAACGAGTGTTTTGGGAACGCGCGGGAGACGTGGCCCGTTATCTAATCAAAGTATGGCACGGTCTCAGTCGACGGAAGTAGCTTTCCTCCTTTCGAATAGCTGACCCTGAGTCGCCGAGCTTCATATTTCCACCCCACCTTACGTCTTACATCCTCGTCGACTACGTGTCGGAACGATAATGGACTCGTACGACGTTCGGCCACCTATTTTTTTTACCGCTGTCTTCATCGGCCACTTCTCGGCACCGATTTTTGAAATTCACCATCTTCAAATTATGGGGGCCGGCCCAGTTGCCGTCAGGGACCTAGTGGTCGTCATGTTTACCCATTGAATGAATATTTTAAGATAAGGATCAGTCGTTTTTGCAGAACTGTGATATATCAGCGTCCAGAAGGTATTTACTACGTTGTATTACATTGTCACACTCGTATGTATACGTATTCAAGAATAATCACATGAAACATATTCAGCTACGGCGACCATCTGCGATTTCGGCCGAATCCTTCATTTGGAGGTTGAAGTGAACCATGTCAGATCTCGGCTGATTTGAGAATGTCTGGGGACTTGCGTGATGTAAGTTTGCCTTCAAGTTATAAATAAGAATCTTAGTTTTGCATTCAGCATAGAAAATTATAGTTTGACGCTAATTTCAGGGTGTCCTGAAAATGTCCTGACATTTAACTTTATTAATCAAACGTATTATTTATCTGAAAAGTACGAGTATTTTTATTTTAAGGCGGGAGCCGGAATTATCCCCATGGAAATTTATATACGCAAAAATATACTGCAAATTTATTTTATTAACAATTGTAATATATGTGAAATGTATGCCATATATTGAATATATATGTTGCATATATGTGCCAAATTTTGATTTTCGTAACGTTTTTATATATGAGATGTATATGCGTGGTATTACTGTATATCAATGTATTATATATCAATGATATATGTAGCATTTACCCTGCATATATACCACATATATTTAGCATATATGTTGCATACACACTGCATACATACCACATATATACTGCATAAATGGTACACATATGCCACATATATACAGATATGCGTAGCGTATTTGTATATAGTGTTTATATGTAATAGTGTACTTTAACTGTAAGTTAAGTTTTTTTAAGTTTAAGTTTTAATTTTCATTAAGTTTAACTGTAATAGTGTTTATACACAGCATATATTTCTTGTCAGGAATATGTATCAAAAATGTATGCGTCATATATGACGCATAAATGACACATATATGAGTCATATATGACGCATACATTTTTGATATATTTTTCTGACAAAAAAATAGATTGAAAATACATCGAAAATATATGCGTCGTATTTGCCTCGTATATGCATCATATATAGTGTTTATACGTAGCATATATTTTTTTGGTTAGAAAAATATATCGAAAATATATGGGTCATATATGCGTCATACATTTGGTGCATATATACTGAATATATACGTATTATTCTATTTTTCGTCACTATATATGCAACTGATATATATATATATATATATATATATATATATATATATATATGTAGCATATACTTTCTGCATATATTTTACATACATAAATTTCCATGGGGGTTAGAAGATACAAAAAGCATTTTTTCGGGATTTTTTTTAGAAGAGAAAAAACAAGTGCACGTGAGGTATCTTTGCATGTATATTTGAAACGTATAAAAAAATTTCAACATGAAACAATGAATGACTGCAGATTTATCAGCCTATTCCATGTGTGTCTTGCTACTGCAGTCCCCAATCGGCGAAAAAGGTACAGCTCGTAATTCTTAACTGATCCAATAAAATATTCAATTGCCATATATTCTTCTTCTGGGTGAATTAAGAAAAAGCTGAAAAATTGTGAAATTATAGCTCTCTCAGGTTTGAAAAAAAATGTGTTAAAAAAAACACTTTAACGTGCTATTAAAATTATTTAAAAAGACCTCTCCAACGACTTGTTTAATTCACTTTGAAGAGATTTTCATACTGAAGAAAATAAACTTTGGTTTGATTCATTATTGCCATCACGCTCGCCAATTTGGACAAATCGTGAAAATCAAAACTGGAGAAAACGCGCTTCAAAGTTATCAATAGGAGGAAAGATCAATATCAAATATCAATCGCTTCTCTGCTTTTAGCCTTGTATCTACGAAAATATTTACAATTGGCCTCTGAACTATCTATCGATTTACCTATCGATTTAAGTAATTTAAGAAAAAACGATTTTTCGGAGCTTCTAATTCAGGCTCCCGCCTTAATATGAGGTACAAACATGGAGGTTATGTGTGGAACACAATATCCGATAAAGCCACCTCGTCCCTGTTTGCAAACGTTCACTCTTTTGACAAAATTTTCAATAACATTTTGGCATAATTGCGGAGTAATTTAATTAATGGTGCCTCCAATTGCCTCCTTGAGCTCCGGAATGACCTGTGGATCATTGGCATACACTTTTCCTTTCAGAAAACCCCAAGAAAGAAGTCCAATGACGTCAAATCGCACGATCTTGGTGACCAATCCCGCGAGGAGAGACAACAGGCCGTGCGGACTTTTTGAACCACCGCTGCAAAATTTGCACCATTTTTGTAGTGAATTTTCACAATTTCTATGCGTTGCTCGATCGTGTAGTCCATGACTAAACCTCAATACTTCCTGGTGCCAGTTGTCAAAAATTAGTACTCTATGTTCTCCACAAAAAAAATGGCACATAATTTAAAATCTCAGGCCATTATTATACACCCTTCATATGACAATTAACGGTTCAGCAATGTAAACACTCTGCCGATTAATCGCCATGACTGTCGACAACTATGACAAAGTTGGCAAAAAAATCTCATGGATCGAATATTAATTTATCGAAAATCAGAAAAGCAATATTGGGTCCTTAATTAGCATTGTCTGAAGAATCCACTTACCAGTAATCGTCATACACATATTCGCGATAATAAAAAGATATGCATATTAATAAACGTTGTCGATTACTGGGCCGTGACCATGTCGATAACTGAGTATGTCTCGAACAAAGGTAAACACTACTCGATCAAAAAAATATTAAACATTATTTTATAATATAACAGTTGTTTACAATAATTGACAATGAACAAAAATTATAATTCTGACGTAATAGTGATCATTAGTTTTATTTTTTTATCATAAATTTGCTTGTAAGAGATATTTATGTCTTAAGCTATTTGTAAAATATTTTAATAAATGCAAAAAGTTTGTAACTGAGTGACTAAAAATTATTCTGCAGTCCTATATACAGACACCAAGTCAACAAAGGCCTACGGACCTTTGCATAATTAAATTAAGCAATTTGAACGCATGTGGCGTTTAGTGGAATCCTTACATGGCGATTACTAGACCAACCATAATGGCAGCATGACGATGATCCGTATAATAGCGTTTTATAACCTTTACGAAATATTTTTTCGAAAACTGTACCAGGCACGAGAATTTACCAATGACGTTCTTCTTCATAATGTAAAACTGATCAAGCATAACTTAAAATAACTTCGACTCACTTTCCAAGTTGAGCTATACAAATTTTCAAAGTCAAGCGATCTGCTTAAGGTGACGATTACTGGGCCACCTACCTTACCATCGTGCACCAAACTCCATTGGAATATAATTTTTTCCGCCGAAACATGAGGCGAATACATCGAAACAATCGTTCGCTCGCCTATTGGCCTTCAATCCGCAACTGTCGCCAATGAACCTCGTCAGAATGAACGCGACTGCTGGACAGCGGAAAGTTTCACTATTAGGGCACGACATTGATACTACAAAAAAAAACTAAAAGCTCGAACGAACGTTCGTGATTATCCCTTGTATAATAAGAGGTGGCAGGTGTTTGCAGGCCGCCTCGTCGCATTGTTACGAGGCAATGAATAGAGCCAGACGTAGCTGTATTTTTGTTGGCCATACGCAAGAAGAACCAGTCGACACAGAACTGAGGCAAGTAAAAAAAAACGCCGAGGCATAGAATGCTACACTGTACGTGCACGTGTATGCATACGTGTACGTGTGTATGCATGCATGCATAAAACGATGATGCATAGGCAACACATTATTCCAAAAGTTTGCGTGAAAGTTTCAGCACGCCATATACCAAATTCCGTTCTTTCGTGCGTTTTTGCGTAATCGTCCTGGACCCAAGATTTTCTATTTTGTACAATGCTGCCCTCCGCTTATTCCTCGCGACAGTATCTCGATGATCCCGCTTTTGTCACGCTGTTAGAGTGACTTTGGCCGTTACGAAATAAGAGAACGTTTCATGAGGCCTGCATTGGCGACGACTTGGAGAACGATCAGAGGATTGGTAGCCGAACTGTTTGTGGAACTGCCAACGTCATGGCAGAGAAACTTTTTCCGGGTAGGACAAATTCGACCGAAAGTGATCCAGCGATGGATACTTGCGGGTTTAGGGTTTAGAATCAATTTGACTGCTTCGAGAAGGCAAAGATTTCAGGTTACTAGGAGTTTTGGGAGTATTCCCTGGGAGAACAACCTCATGGATGGAATTGAAGAAGGAAAGCAGAGTTTTGGTCTTTCTGACATCCGGTATTGGAAACTCTTCAGATGGAAATATTGTTGGCGATCACAAGCTGTGAATTCACCGTGTGGCAAAATATATCCCTAACCAGATGACATCGTTTCATGACGTGGTCCACTACATGGCTTGGTTCGCTACATCAATTTCCAGGGTACCAGGATTTTTAGAAGTATTCCCTGGGAGAGCAACCTCATGGATCGAATTTCAGAAGGAAAGCAGAGGTTTGAACGTTCTCACATCCGGTATTAGGCACTTTTCAGATGGAAATATTATTGGCGATCACAAATTGTGAATTCACCGTGTGGTAATGTATATCCTCAACCAGATGACAAAGTTTCATGACTTGGTCTACTACATGGCTTGGTTCGCTACATCAATTTCCAGGGTACCAGGATTTTTAGAAGTTTCCCTGGGAGAGCAACCTCATGGATCGAATTGCAGAAAGAAAGCAGAGCTTTGAACGTTCTCACATCTGGTATTGGACACCCTCTAGTTGGAAATATTGTTGGCGATTACAAATTGTGAATGCACCGTGTGCAAATGTATATCCTCAACCAGATACCAAAGTTTCATGACTTGATCCATTACATGGCTTAGTTCGCTACATAAATTCCCAGGTTACCAACATTTTTGGAAGTATTCGCTGGAGAGAAACCTCATGGATGGAATTGCATAAGGAAAGCAGAGTTTTGATCTTTCTCGCATCCGGTATTGGACCCTCTTCAGATGGAAATATTGTTGGCGATCACCAATTGTGAATTCACCGTGTGGCAACGTATATCCTCAACCAGATGCTAAAGTTTCATGATTTGGTCCGCTACATGGCTTATTCCGCTACATTACTTCCCAGGGTATCAGGATTTTTTAACACTTCGTCTGTAAACCTGGGCATTTCGTATCCGAGCCAAAAATACTTTCCTACCAAGTTGCTACAGTCGTTAAACAAAAAAATATACGAATACAAATAGTTTCCTATAATTTTATGATTGATCCATTAAATTGAATGTTTCGAACACCAGCATGAATTTTTTCAAAACTTCCCGAACGTATTAACTGAGTGAAAATCAGCAGGACTTAAAATACCTAAGTTTACAGGCGGAAGGTACCGGAAAAACGTTTACAGGCGAAGTGTTAAAGTATGCCCTGGGAGAGCAACCTCATGGATGGGATTGCAGAAAGAAAGCAGAGTTTCGATCGTTCTAACATCCCGGTATTGGAAACTCTTCAGATGGAAATATTGTTGGCGATCACAAATTGTGATTTTACCGTGTGGGAATGTTTATCCTGGTGACAAAGTTTCATGACTTGGTCCGCTACATGAATATCCTTTGGGTATGTGGGAAAACGAAAAAAAAAAGTTTGCAGGATGATACATTAGCCAATAGTAGATGCGTGCGAATGTGGACGAACAACACGATCGGGAAGGGAAGAAGGGGAGTATACACTAATTTTCCGAGTGCATAAAGGCGTGTACCGGTTATGCTGTATACTCTGACTCGGTGCATCACTCCCCCCACCTCGGCCGCTTCTGTCCCCCCGGTGCACTCCGATATAAGCGTAAAACACGAGCTAAACGAACACGCACACGTGCCCCGCGTCGGGACCACTGCATCATCGCGCGCCATCTGCGCCGTAATGACTCCCATTACCGCATAGTGACTTTGTATGAATTATCGGTGAATTTTCTGCGAGGCCCCTTGAACGTACTTACCCTCACTTGTCCATCCTTCTCAAACCGCTCCCCCTCCATCCCCAGCATTGCAATTTGCCCTTTATGTCTCTCTTTGCGTTGCGTTTTTTTTTCTTTTCATTCGTTACAAATGTCACGCTGATACTTACTGGTTTTCGATCGGGGCTCACGCGGTCCGTCCACCGTCACTTTTATCGCCCTCGTGTAAGTCGCCACCTGAGGTGGCGTGGTCGAAACGGTGATAGTGATGCTGAAGCTCTTTCCTGAAAATCATAAACACACGGAACGGTTATTTTGAGAAATATTTTCGTTCGAAAAGGCTCGATCGCTGAACCAAGAATGTTGAAGGTTGGTGTTTTTTTTTACGTACATACGCGTAGGAGAAGTTCTACTTCAACTTATCATTTTCGAGAGAATGAAACCTAAGCTATTTTCCACCACTTTTCTTGAGGACAACGAAAATTCAGTTCAATTTTCCATTCTACATGTGGGAAAACGTTTGTTTCCTAAATAGACATTTGAAAAATTTGATATTGATCGAAGAAACGCCCGGCTCTGCTTAAGGTATTCCTTTTGCAAAGCCGAATATTGAACAATTAACTGATTTTCGTCTACAATGAAGTGAAAATACATCCCAATATAATGGCAAAATTTCAAGCCAAGTTACCCAAAAATATCTAAAAAAACGTCTCATTTATGCAGTTATTAAGGGGTCTTCCGACTTTAGACACTAAAAAAAGGCTATTTTTTTATAAGTTTATTTTATAGATATTAATATAAAAGTTTTTATATTTAATAAATACACTTTCGAAATAGATTTAAATTTTATTTAGCCGTCGAAAAAACGTTTTTCGACGGCTTGTTGATAAAATCTTCGAACCTACTGAACCCATCCTCATGAAATTTTAACCACATATTCTTTACAACTATAGCTATATCGCATGTCAAGGAATTTTGTAAATTTTTATATTTACTATTTTTTTGCCAAAAACGGTGAAAAATACGTTTCTTTTGTTTTCTTTTCGAAAAATGTCCGCCATTTTGTTATTTTTGCATATATCAAAACTCGTATGATATGCACTATAGTCATTAACATACCGAATCTAAAACCGTTTGATTTTTTTGGTTCGGATGATCCATCTCCCAGATTTCATCAACTGCGCAGATCTACAATTTTTTAACCTCCATTTTCATCTACAAATAGTGACTTGAATAAATAATTTTTTTCTTAAATGTATTTTGAAAGTGTATTTATTAAGTGTAACAACTTTTATGTCAATATCTACAATGTAAAACTATTTTAAAAATTCATGAAAATAGCCTTTTTCAGCGTCTAAAATGAGAAGACCCCTTAATGGAGATGACACGCTGGCCACATTTGTATCTAATAATTTGTGAACTCAATGACTTCAGATGCCTCTTATAAACTGCTTACGCGTGTAAAAAATTCTGAAGATTCCGTAACGACAATAAAAACAGGGAGTCAGTGAATGTTTAAAGAAAATATTAATTACAAAACTTAAAATAATGTGACCAGCAGGAGAATTTTCGTAGCCGCGACTTTTCAGAGAAAATGTAAAAATATATAAATCTACTAAATTCGCGTGATTTTTTTTAGTCCTGTCTTTCGTTGGGTGTAATAAATGATTATAACTTATTTTTATTAAGCGCCACTGTCATTTACCAATGATTCAGAAGGGTCCTCCTCATTATGCTCCCACAAAATACGGCCCTTCGCGGAATAAATACCTTAAGCACTATTTAAGCTATGTACATACTTATTTTTGTTTGTTTTTACTAATTCAATTCCATCTGGCAACACGATAATTATATAATGTATATTGAAAAAAAATAACTTGGGGTGACTAAATCCGCCATTCGGAGATGGAAAATAATTAATTATTGAAAAAACACAATATTAGTTTACTTAAAGAAGTATGTATTTCATTTGCATCATACAGAAATTTGCGTCGTTGGAGTGGAACGATTTGCTTTTATTCATTTCTAATTTTTTTATTTAGATCATTATTCACGGCCTTTTTTTGCAAATTGTGGTCATAAATATGTAATAAAAAGGCCTGAAAACGCTTGAGTGATTTTTAACTGCATAAATGGGCCAAAAGAACGGAGCGGTTAAAAAAAAGTAATTTCCGTTGCGTTCCAACGATGCAAACTTTAACGTAATAATAGTTTAGTGTTTCATCTCAATATTCCGTTGGCCACCTGTCAATGGACCATTTCGTTGATCCAATGAATATATTCCTCTGTGTTTTGAAGTTCTTATAAATTGTGATATAAAAATAATCTGAGGCCGGAGGACAAACACATCCCGCATTCGTGAAATTCCAACAATAGAAACAATATTACCACTTAATTCATCTCTCATCTTATTTCCAAGTAACCGCTAAGCAAACATCACTTAAGTGTCCACCTTCGATGTTGTTAAAACTCACAAATGTGATAAAGCATTGACAACTATTAGACACGTCTTTTTTTCTCCTAATGTAAAGCGATGAAAAACGACACGCCTTTCTGTGAGGGGTGGTTTCCTCCCTTAAAACCATCTTTCCACCAACAAAAAAATACGCGTTTAATAATTTTCAATGCTCTATCATATATACGAGTTTCAAGAAAGTCGAAGCTAGCCACTTGAGTGATGTTCCTTGTCAGTCAATAATTTAAGGGATAACACCACTCTAGCGGCAGAAAATAAGGCCCAACTTTGACCATTTATTTTAGGAGTATGAAAAAAAGGAATAGGATTTCTTTTGAGAGGGTCTATTTAACACATGAAAAAGTATTTTTTTTTAATGTATTATAATTTTCATACAATATGGCGGCGACAGAGCCCATCTTGAAAAACGTGTTTTTTTTTTACAAATAGTTTCACGGGAGGACGGTTTTCTTGTAAAGTATAAGACCTGCAACAAAAACGAAAAGAAAATTATAATCTATATATTATTAGCTATGGGACTACGTAGGGATTTTTTAAATCAAATTTTGAAAAAAATGGCGCACTTTGAAAGAAAAATCGATTTTTCGCCCAAAAAGAAAGCAGTCAATTGTTTACAAAAAAATGTATATTTAATGAAAAAAAGCTACGTACTCTCATAGAGAATGTAATTGTGAAGCTACTATAAACATTTCAAATAGATCCATGCAAAGATATTCGAGTAATCCGTCCTCCCAGTTTGAAAAAAGTGTTTTCGAGAAAAACGCGTTTAAAATTGCACGAGGCGCCTGAAAGAAGTCCGAGGCACTGCAACAAAATCGACAATTGAACCTTAAGGCCTTAGGCCACTCTAGAGGCCAAAAATAGGCTTTTTGGGGATTTCAGAAAATCTACAAAACAAATCGAGATTACAAAAAGGGTGTCTATCATACAGATCAGTGACTGTATACATTAATTTTTTGAAGCGATTAATTTCATAATGGCGGCTGTGCAGCGTTTATCTAAAAACTCCATTTTTTAAGTTGACCGGAAACATAACTCAGACAATTTTCAACCGATTCACTTGAAATCTTGAATATATCTTGAAATTATCTATGAAAGTAAGTAGGATTTTTTTTTATATTGTATAGTTCATTTGTTATTAACGATTTTTTGGGCAAATGTTTGGAAAGTGAAAAATTTGACTAAAAAATCGTCAGATAATTGTTAATAACAAATGAACCATGCAATATAAAAAAATCCTACGTACTTCCATAGACAATGTATTTTTCAAGATATATTCAACATTTAAAGTGAATCGGTTGAAAATTGAATATTTTTTCGACCTCTAGAGTGGCCTAGCCCCTTAAAAGAAAATGTCGCTACTGGACCAATTGCATATTGTTTTTATGACGCCAAAGTATTTTTTAAGCCAAAAAACGATTTTTCGCAAAATCCTAGAGTTGGCCCTTAAATTCCCTCCAATTATTCCGTCAATGCTCAGTAGAAAATCATCCTCTCAAAAGCAGATAACAATTATTTTGTTCTTCAAAAAATGTGCAATATGTCTCGAAGGAACGTTCGTAAAAAGGATGAAGGTTTCGTCCGAAAATGTCACGTGAATCTCATACTTCCTCGTCGCGTCACGTAACGCCGTGGTAATTGCTTTTGAGGCTTAATGGATCATCAATCACTGCTGGCGTGGTTCAGCTTGGAAGGGAAATAAAACTTTGTAGCACTTCAGTAGCGACACGCAAATAGATATCAGATTTGAAAAGTTGTTTCGGCACGTCATTCAATGACTTCTTGCGATATTCTCACTGCCAAATGCACGAGACACCAAAAGTCTTGTATTGAAGTTCCAACGAAGCTGGAGCAACATGAGAAAGTGGACAACAAAAATCATGAACCATCGACAGAGTTGGGATTGGTGGCCGGGCAGGGGGGGGGGGGGTTAGTAGAGGAACAGTCTCCAGTATTCCAGAGGGTGGAGCACTCGTATGCATATATCATCGTCGAAGGTTTCCGAGGTTGAGGGCCCGGTATATTAATTCCTTCTCCATAAACGTCCGTCGAAGAGATTAACTACCGGTTCTTAAACGGAGTCAGTCGCGCGCTAATACGCCTTTGGTAATTCGCGCCGCCTTCTCCAACAGCTTCGCTCTATCTTGTTCTCGCTTCGATGCCTTGTGCTCCAAAGGCGAATAGTGGGGATGCGCGATTTCCGCATAGAATGTTTATGCTCTGTCCACCAGCGTTGTCGGAAAGATTGTAAAAGATCTCGGACTCTAAGAGTGTCTGACTTTAGACTTATGGGGTGCTAAATGCCTGCCTCCATCTTTCTCGGCTTCGCCACCCTTCGACCCAACGTACGCCGCTTGCGATAAACTAGAAACTAGACAGAATCTTATATACTGTTCCATCGCTATGCCGCCCGAAGCTACCCTTAGTCTATTTTTAGCTGCATCTTCAATGATGACGACAAAATACTGTGAGAAGGATTCTCCTATGAGGAATGGAAACCATAAAGATTCACGAGCAACAATTTTCTGGTACGTCAACTTAATTTCAAAACGATCATCTCATCAGTGAAAGTCTGATCTATAGAAGAATCTGTGTATTCTTCCAACCACCTTTGCAGCTTCCAACCGAGACAACTTCCTCGTCTTGTATCGTCGCGAGGTCGAAAAGGAATAAAGGAACACCAGATAAAACGTCAAATTGAGTTTTGACACGGTAGCGATTTTTTTGTTGTTCGGCTCGGCCAATCAAAATCAAAGAGATTTGTACGAAACGGTAACCCTACACATCACAGATTCATCGTTTTCGGCTGTTAAACGTCAACGATTTATAATTGTCTGCCGTTCGTCGTTGGTGCATCCCCAGGCCCGCCCACGCGCTCTGTGTCTGTCAACATGATAACCTGCATCAAACACCACAGCGTCGCACAACCATTCACTCGGCTCGTTGGCGTAAATGCGGAGACCCCCCCACGGGAACTGCAACTGACTGAACGCGGGGTGCTGTGGGCAACCGGTGCGTCATATGATACAGATATAGAAGAGGGCATTCCGCTCGCTACGACCAGCAGGTAGGATAGCTAGCAGTAGATCCGGCGTCCCGGCGAGTCCCAAAACGTCAACCGGCAAAATCCTGAAACGTACGCTGCGCCCAATTCGAGTCTCATTCCACTCGGAACCCCTTTCTGCCTCCGGTGCTTTCTGTGTTTCGAAATGGTGCTTTCACTGGCTTCCAATAGCTCCTCGCTCACTCTCGTTGTTTTCGGTGTGAGCGTCGGTCATCTCGTTCTCGTGTTATCATCATCGTTTCAATCATGTCCTTTTTGCCACATACACACCACAGACAGAAATTCAACACACCAATCTGCCCCTGTCCAACCCTCACTCGTTCGTCTCGTGGCAACATCAAAGTGCCAATCGTAGTGCCCAAATCGTCATAGGATCCTGTCAAGATGGAAATCAGCGTTTTTTTTTCCCGTTGATGCGTTGCAATCAAGTTTAGGCATTCGTTGTGAATTTGGACAACAGAAATCTGACGCGCTACAACCAAGGGAAATTCTGTGGTTGTCATCTTATTCGCGAAGTTGATGCGATTACCATGAATTGCAGTCTCGCTCATCGCCGCGATGCATCACCATAGGAAGCAACTTACGATCGACCAAACTGACGTTTTTTTCCAATACGTCATTGAACGAAAATTCCCTCTTGACACGGATGTTGCGCATGGACACGCGAGTATCGAAAAAAAGGCGAAGACTCCTTGCCAAGTGAATGGTCGGAGTGTGAAAAAGTGCTTGCCACCGAAGCCTCATTCTTGCTGGTTGCTCGGGATGAGACGGCATTCAAATCGATCGTATCTGGTGGTGGATTGTGTGAAAAGTGAAAAGAGTACGCGGCTCTTCCTCCCCCTGCGCAGTTGGAGATTTCACGGGCATGCGAGTCGAGTGGATACGGTAGGGTGAGTAGGTCGTATGAAGGTATAAACGAAGCTCGCAGATAGGTGGAGGAGGACGTAGAGAAGGAGGTGGAGGAGAGCATCACACAGGAGCACGAGTTTCATACTACATATATCATAGGTTGGTATAGACGATCGAGAGGACAGTGTATAGAACCGGAGGAACCGAGGCTAGATTCACGGCGGGTCCATCGCATTTGGGGCTAATAATGTCGCACGTTCCAGGTCCCTCCATTTCGACCCCCCACCCCAACCCCCCGTGTCCCCGGGATCTGCGGTTAATACTCGATGATGGGAACGGTCATCTGCAGAGACAGGGAACTCACTCGGTCTCCCGTTTTCCTCTCTCCCTCTTTTCCCGCCCGTCCCTCCAACACCCCCCTTGCCCATTGCGATCCCATGCATTTACAGTACTACCGCTGCTGCTCGATGATGCTGCTGGTGGATACTGGATGCACGAGAAACGGATGGATAGACAGTCAGGACCGTTGAACGGCTGAACGTACAGACACACTAAACCGTGCCACGCGCGTTTCCGTCCGTATACAGTCTCTAACTATATAGGCTCTGTTCGTAAGTTGTACATATGAGGTTACCGCCAATGTGCTTGCCTGCTGCCAGCACAACTATGATTGCTATGGCCAACACGCCGCGCGGAATGTTGTGTATCAAAATTGGTCAGAGGTGGTCATTTCTGAACTTACAATCTTGCGATCCCTTGTCAAACTTGGAGGCCTCTAACCTCTCGTGAACTCGATACAGTCTTTGGAGTCCTATGGCTTTGCACTTCAAGCTGGCCAACTTGAATCACTGGACATTTTGTAATTCGAATATTAAATGCAAATAATTATTGACATTGGAGTTCTTGAAAAGTTACAAAACTCCCACTGGACGGACTGGACTTATATACACATTTTTAAAGGTATAAAAATAAAGACAATCAATAATCTTGTTTTAATTCCAGCACCGACGTATCGATTATATCTTCAACGAAGTTCCTAGCATTTCACGTTTACAAATAAGTGATTTCGCGAAAAATGTTTTTGCTTTTTTTTGTACTTTGTAGTATTGGAATTTAGTTTTGTATTTTGAGACGTACTTCGTAACATGTTCGTTTGGTTACATTTTTTCAACATTCTTAGAAAAAATAATGGCTATTCCAGACCCATGCTAAAATATGGCATAACATTTCAACGTATGAAATCGTATTGGGAATTTGCTGTTGAGTTTTAGAATTAATTTATATTGATGCACAATATTGTATCGTACACTAATTACTTAGTCATTTGTAACGACAGGAGCATTATTCCGTAGGAGTTGACAAGCAAATTTCGCAAAAATAAATTGCGTTCATTTTACCAACCACATTTACGTAAATATATGTTAAAAACATGGGACCAAATCTCGCCGGGCGAGAGTTACAGATTTATCGGTCGGACCAACACTGTGTCCCAGAATATATATCTGTAAATACATATATGGATATTGTAACATTGCGAATTACAATTACAACGAAAATATATTTACAATTGAGTACGCGAGCTCATGGGCATGGCAACAAATCAGAGTCATCAATTCGACGGATAACGTATGGTTTGGATCTTTTCGAGCCCGTTCAGCGCGAAAGAGCTATTGATTTATTTACAATTGCAGATGAATTAGAGTTTCATCAATTCAAGGGTCCTAACTAGGGGACTCCGATCACCTAGTAGGTCTGTAAATTTTCATTCGCTATTCAATGTTTATCGTATTACGAAGACAAGTTCACTTCACTCAGGAAAGTATTATTTTACATAACGTTGAAGTTTGCATCGTTGGAATGCAACGATTTTTATTTGTTACTTTCCATTTCTTTATTTTGATGCTCATCTAACGAATTTTTTTTCGCAAATTGAGATCGAAAATTTCTAATACACATAGGTTAAAACACATGAGTGATTTCCATAGGCATAAAGATTCGAATAATTGAAAATAATGTATTTTCGTTGCATTCCAACGATGCAAATATCGACATCATTACTTTACATTCCTTCAGAGTATATTTTACCAAATAATAGCCTGATTCCGAGATTGTCAACGCAACGTGCCACATTTTTCAAATATGCATTCACTTCCAAACATTTCCAAGACACAAATATATCAAAATTTCTCAATTGCTGCAACCGCTCAAGAAAGCTTCGACAACGAAATAAAAATGGGAAAAGCTTCGAGGGCTCACTCCTCCGCAGATTTCCCGGGTTTTTATCGTTTCACTTCCTGAAATGGTGTGGGGAACACATGGGCGTTCGGGATTTTTGTTCAATATCGGGATGAGTTGATGTTCGAAGGCATTTTTTTTTTTGTAAACCTGGTACGAACGAAATGAACGATCGGCTTTGGCTTTGACGGTGGTCACCCGATGATCTCTCCCACTCACAGAATACCCCGGTTTTTGTGTATCAGCTTGAAGTGGACCAATCAAATTAATAAACTGTCTAAACGAACACCGCCACGTGAAAAGCGCAGATATGGACAGAACGAGGAGTGGAGTGATAGATCATGGAGATGGGGCTTGTGATACGGCGTGGAAACGATCGTCGCGGTGATGACGTTGCTGCACGCTGCATCAAGGGATTAAGGATAAAGGGCCAGATCGTGCGCTAACCTGTCGTTGTCGCAACGATGGAACACTCAATTAAATTGCATTCACGGCGAACAAGCCTTTGCACGATTATTCCAACGTTACTGACTTTTGAATTGAAAAACAAGTGACATCTCCGTGTCGTGTGGATTTTCAGATTTTCGGATAAACTTTCTGGCTAGGATGACTCATTGCGATTAGGTGAGTTCAGAAAAATCCTAACTATAAGCTTGGTCCCCACTCAATAGTCCGAGCAACTTCAACGAGTGGACGAATCTGATCGGGAACTCGATTTAAGGGGGGAGGGGGCCTTTTAACGTAAAGAGCTTATGAAAAAAGTCCACGAGGAAGCTGAGGGACTACTTTGTGGCGCCCCGAAATAGCAGATTAATTTAGTCCAAAAATTGTTGAGTCTTGAAACTTTAAACGCGTTTGCCTGAAAACCACTTGCTCGCAAACGTCGTACGAGATAACTCAAAGACCATCCAATCAATGAATTTGAAATTTGGCACTTTTTTAGATGGCATAATCGGTGTCTATGGGAATCCAAACTTAATGGAAGGTTCTGCCTCGTTGGGCCAAAAAATGTTCGATTTTTCACCAATTTTTCATGCGAAAAGTATTAAATATAGAATGCTGATATTTGGTATGTTTAAAAAAATCAAACATATTTTTACTTTGTACAATATTGTGTATAAGTTGACGTAGAATCAACAAGAAAAATTGAAAAATAAAAAAATTGTGAGCAAAAAACTGCGAATTTTTTTTGGAAAAAAACAAACTTCCTTCCGATCGCTCACTATTTTTTTATTTTTCAATTTTTCTTCTTGATTCTGGGTCAACTTATACACAATATTGTACAAAGTAAAAATATGTTTGATTTTTTTTACTTCAGATCATCTGTCCGGGACTTAGGACTTCCGCAAGCGAAGAATGTCATCGCCCGCGCACCGACATGCGTGGCTCCTCCCACTCTCACCACCATGTTTTGTCAAACTTCAAAAAATATTTTGATTTTCAATACATACCGCTTAGTCGACATACCAAATATCAACGTTCTATATTGAATACTTTTCGTATGAAAAATTGGTGAAAAATCGAACATTTTTTGGCCTCACAAGGCAGAACCTTTCCTTAAGTGAACATTATTTTCAAAAACTGCTTGTTTATTAAAATTGTGTAAAAGATAATAAAACATTTCAAACACATAACATGTCCACTTTTGTTTGAATTTTTTTGGGTTTACATGAAGCGTATGGGTCCTAGAAATCTAAAACTTCGTGGCTCTGAGGTTTCAGATCAATGCACCAGGCGCTGAGTTGTACGTCGTGGAACAATCCAGGCGGCACCCGTCTCTGAAGCAAGTGTCGTACAGCCGCCGATTTTAAATATTCACGAAAAAAATTGGAAAATTAAAAGGTATAATATAGACATAAGATTTTAATTGTGTAGAATAAATATTTTCGGCGTGAAAAAAATCTTGAAAATTTGTTTATTTTCAGTTGTCTAAGGGTATCTCTTCCCTTAAATGCCATTCAAAAATGCCCTTCCCGCCACTTTTAAATATTCACGAAAAAAATTGGAAAATTAAAAGGTATAATATAGGCATAAGATTTTAATTGTTTAGAATAAATATTTTCGACGCAAAAAAAATCTTGAAAATTCGTTTATTTTCAGTTGCCCAAGGGTATCTCTTCCCTTAATATTAAAAGATTGCATTTGGTAAGAACTCATGTGCATGGAAAAATGCGCGTTGTCGGGAAAATAATACAGACGTAACAGTACACCTAAAGAGTAAAAATTAGGACGTTACCGTACACCTAAACAGTAGAAATAAGATTATAACAGTGAACAGTAAAACGAGGCCGCACGAATGTAAATAACACAATCATTAATTGCCATTAAATTTTTCCGAAAAATCGAAAATCACGACGCCATTTCCCAAATCCGTGCTGTAGGATTTTGCATATCACGTCCTTGGTCGATTAAATGATCTTAATCAGTTTTCAGTATTCCTGCTCCTGGAATTGAGCACCTGTTTCCTCGCCCCACAAAAAGCTCCTGATTTCACCCTCGATCCCTCCTAAATGGCATCGGGAGTGTTGCAATGGTAGTGCCCCGCGAAATGACGAAACCGCCTGAAAGATAGATGACGCTATTCGCGAGTGTGGCTCGCTCGCGAACCGGTCAATCTATAACCCATCGCTCGATGTGCGTAGGGCTCAAAGTGAACAACGTCGACGGTGTACTCCCTCGCAATGCCCTCCGCTCGCTTTCTCCCTCTATTCCATTCGCTTTCCACATCTACTTCGATTCTCTATTCTGCTACTATCTATATGTATAGGCAAAAGGCATTTTGAACCCCTTTATCAATATAAAGGGGCTCAAAGCGCCCAATGTGCAATGTTGGCTATCAACCTAGTTGAATCTTTGAAGGAGGATCCTTCATTTTTTTTAAACAAATCATTCTGTATATTACTACCATTGCATTAATTTAATTGTGATGTTGAAGGCATTAGGATTTACCGCATGATGAGTATGGGGCCAAAAGCCCACTACGAGAATGGTCCTCAAAGTCGAATGGTTTGAACTTTGCTTTTTCTGTGCGCATATATACAATGGGTAAAAAAAGTATTTGTGTCTGTCTACAAAAATCTTGGGAAACACACAAAAAAAAATAAAGCCAAATTAATAACAGTTTCGCGTGAGATGTACAAATATTTTTTTTACCCACTGTATATAAGTATACACACTTACGGGGTATCTGGACAATGGGGTTACCATGCATATATTTTCCAACCTTTGTGTTAAAACAAAAAGAGCTTCATAACTAAAGCTCTTATCTTTGCAAGAGGCCACTCAGGAGGAATATCACTTAATTAAGGGGAGGGTAGGGGTTTGCACTTTTGAAAAATCGTTTTTTTTGTCTTTTCTTATAGTTAAGGGGTTACCCCCACTTACGATTTTGAAAAAATTGATTTTTTTTATTGCATTTTTTGAAGTATAAGTATCGGAGAATATGTCCTGAAAATTTCAAGTCGATCCAAACAAAATTGACTGAGATATGAGCGTTGAAAGAGAAGAATCCGTTGTGTAAACGACCGGAAATTGAAACTTTAAAGGCGTTTGTCTCAAAATGGCATTTCTGAAGTCGGTGACCAAGATTACTCGAACACTAATGAACCGATCTTCTTGAAATTTTGCAGGCTTATTTAATACATAAAAATGTAGTCTTTAATCGTTCGATTTTTTTTTTTTTTTCGAAAAAAATGGCCGTTTTATAGCCAAAAACGGCCGTTTTTTTTCGTTAAAATCGAACCATTAAGTTTGACTGTCCGCCATTTTGTGAAAAATGAGTATTTTTTAAAATCCTTCGACTAAAGACTAGTTTATACTTATATTTGACTAAATCGATCCGCATTTTTTTGTTCAGATGATCCACTTCGCCGCAATGTTGGTCACCGCAAACCGTGTATATAAAAACATTATTTCATTGACGGCCATTTGCCACTAAACAATATAATATTTTTCAATAAAAAAATTACTGAAAGTTCTTCAAGATGTGTTCTTTAAGATGGTATATTGATCGATTAAAAAAGTTTTGTAGTTTTCTTTAAAAAATTCATGAAAAAGGCCTTTTTTTGCGCTACAAGTGGGGGTAACGCCTTAAACATTTCAAGAATATAATCCCAAAATTTCAAGTCAATCAGAGCAAAACCCTCAAAGTTATTGACTATTTAGTCCCGCTTCTCTAACACTGTAGCTCCGACAGCTAAAACTTCAAGCGCATTTTTCTCGAAACCACTTTTTCAAAGTCTGTGTTCACTGCCATTTGAAAACTACATGACCGATTTATTTCAAACTTGGTACACACTTTCGACATATAAAATACCTCCCCCCAACGGTTTGTTTGAGATTTTTTTTACATTGAGGGGGGTTTCCACCCCCAAAATGCCGGAATTTTTCGTGAAAAATAGCACTTTTCACTTTACATGACCACCAAAAATTTACAAATGAAAAAAAAAATTATCAAAGACCCTTGAGGGTGGATTTGATGATACTTTGACTAAATTTTGATGGTACTTGATTCCAGATAATTTCTAGCTGATATACAGTGAACACCGCAAATCGTGTTTTTCCAAAGGCGTTCTTGGAAAAGCTTTGTCACCGGCTTGTTTGTAAATATTTTCGCGTATGAATTTCACGGAATATTCTTGAAATGACACTTAACAATGTACAAAAGGTTTCAATAAATTTACTCTATCCATATAGATGAAAAAAAATTGCAAAAGGGTTTTTTTTCACGCTGAAACCCCTACCCTCCCCTTAAGCGTCCAACTTCGATTTTGTCATACCTCATATATGCGATAAAACATTGCAAATTATTAGACGCATTTTTTTCTATCGGCGGAAAAACGAGTTTAAGGGGGGAAACCACCCCTCAGAAAAAAGGCGTGTCGACGGGTGACTTTGCGGCTTCACTTACAAGCAGTCCACCGACGAAAAGGATCAAAAACCAAAATTTTTCCAATGTAACGCGATGAAAAATGCACTATAGAAGCATTGAAGAAAAATTTAATTAAGGGGGGGGGGGGCACGCCTTTCTTTGAGAGGTGGTGTCCCCGTAAAACCGTTTTTCCGCCGATTCAAAAAAATATGTGTCTAATAGTTTTCAATGCTTTATCACATACATGAGTTTTAACAAAGACGAATCGAAACACTTAAGGGGCTATACCAGTGTGAACGCTGAAAATGTGTGTGGTTTTCGGGACTTTTTTGAAAGAAAAGTACTCAATTAAATGTTTCGGAAATTAAGAATATATTTGGCTATATTTGACCGATATTACATAATTTTTTCATAGAAAAATATTGAGATCGAAGCGACTTATGCGCTGCCTTCAGAGGCGCCAAAAAAAGTTCCTCCACTGCTGACATGATTCCGGCCGATTGGGTAGCTGAAACCGAAAAAGGAAAAAATGTCGTTAAACTGGAAGGTATTTCCTGTACAATGACGTAGGATTTTCGAAAAGTATCAAAATCTAAGAAAATGGCGTAGTTATGAAAAAAAGTCTGTTTTCTTGCCTATAAAATTGTCGTTTCCTCAATGCCAAGTTGTCAATTTTCATCCAATCAAAAATATCCTACGTCATTGTAGAGTAAATATATTCAAGAGTACTCAGTTCAAATTTCAAGTCAATCGGATAATTGCGCTTTGAGTTACAATGTCAGCAAATTTGAAAAATCTCATTTCGAGAAAAACGCGTTTAAAGATTTAACTATCGATTTTTGCAAAATAAAATGATATTGATATAAATGATATAAATGATAATGATATTCTTGAAAGTATAAACTGTCGAAAAAGGTCAAAAAATTGATTTTTTGAAAGTGTCAGAGTGGTATAGCCCCTTAATGTTCTTTGTCAGTTATGCACATGTGTATTTTCTAAGTGGAGAACCTTGTTCTTCAGCTAGGTATGTAGCAAATTACTGTACGAATATATCGATTTTATTATACGTCTATCGTCCAAAATTATTCGACGTCACTTGTCATCGTTTGGAGTCTCTCTTTAGATCGAGAGAATGATTTTCCTCTGCATTTTGAAACATGGGCTTGTTTTTTTTCTGCGGCATTCGATCCAATGACCTCAGACCCATATAACTCATGAAAACGTTGGCTTATTTTATCGATAAATAATTATTTCACATCGTCGTGAGTTGCTTCGATAATTTGTTGTTGATAGTACATTTATTAAATCATAGGATGGAGTAGCTTTTTCATATCATTCCGTCACATGCAGAAGAACGTAGTTGTCTCGAAGTACGGAGTATGGAGAATCTAAAGAATGATGAACGATGGTTGATCACGGAAGATCAAATTGATGTAGGTCAGTAAATTCATATCGAAGTGTGTAAGATACCTAGCCAAATAAAAAGGTAGAGTACGCTCTGGAAAAATGAAAGTCAGCTTAAAATCTGAAAGTTGTTGCAACCCTGATAATCATGTCCACAATAGAATGCTCCCCGCGCGCCCAAAAAACAAAATAACTTTCATCGACACAATATTCCGAACAGTGCATAGGTGGGTAATTTTTTTGCCGATGGCTGAATTCCTATACTATTGTCCTCAAAAGATGAGCCAAGTATGTGCTAAATGTGGCAAGTGTACATAGGGTTAAAATTTTTGTACACGTGCCACCCAGCTTTTGAAGCTTTAGATGTACGGAGCATTAGAATTCGCCTATATTTTTACAATTAAAAAATGTAACAATGTATTTTTTTTTATGGATAACGACAATTTGTATATTACATTATTTGTGCAAAAGTGCATTGGATGTCTGGAAAAAGTCTATAATTACCACTGCAGAGTAAATTTAAAAAATGGAAGAATTTAAATAAAAAGAATTTCCGTAATAAACTCTTTGATTGCTGAATACGAAAATACGTTGTTCATAGTATACGTTCTCATTACACTGAATATTAACCAATGAAGTAATTTTTTACAATAATTTACAGACGCAAATTCATAAACAATATAACTTTTAGGTTATTCACTGAATGACGAAGCTAAAAAAACACACTACATTAAATTAATTCAAATGTTTACAATTAAATTAACTTGAATTATTGTAGAACTACTATAAAATTGTTATAAAACTTACTTTATTCGATAATATTTAGTGTAAAAAACATAAATGATATTATCTACACCTTTTCCATTCAGTGATTAAAGGAATTATTGCAGTAATTTCATCTGTTCACGTAATATCGTTATTCCATTTTAATTTACAGCAGTAAGTTCTTATACACATTCTCTAGATATTTTATTAATTATTGTTGATTGCTATTGAGATTTTTCTATGACATTTGATCTTATTAATTTGGTAGAAGTTATAAGTTTTATTATTATGCAAAGTAGTCCTTTAAAATATGTGTACCAAAAAAAATAAAAAATAGACTTATTATAAAAAAAGTGTTATTCATAAATATACTATATATATAGAAATGCTAGTGAGCAGGTGTTAAAAATTTCCCAGCTGACTTATACTTGTCATACATTGTTTTTAACGTACGTCAATCATATTTTTCGGAATACGAGTGAATAAATGAGATTAAAATTTTAAAAAATCAACCACATTGAAGTTGATAAGAACATTTATTTCCGGTAATAATAATGCAAAAAAGTTATAAGTAAATTGTTGAAAAAAAATGTCCAACAAATAATATACAAATAGGTATGAATTTTTTTAGAATTTCCTTCCTATCTTAATTTTATTTTTTTAATTTAAAAAAATTGATGAAGCTTCACAAATGTTCACTATGTTATTGGAGCAATGTTCCATATTAAGTCCAATAAGTGTCCAGGGTATTGAACAAACAGTGTCATAGGTACAGCCTCCAAAAAACTCCAAAAACAGGATTTTCGAAATAAAGAGAAAAATCTTTGAAAAATCATTTGTATTCAGAAAAATATCTTAATTCATTTAATGTCACAAAAAATCAAGTTGACCGTACATTTTTTAAACAAATTTCTGTTTCAACAATTTATTTATACATTTTTGGCATTCTTATTATGCAAAACCAATGTTTTTAGCATCGCCAATACGGTTGATTTTTTCAGATTTTGATGTTATCGCAAAGTACTCGTAATTCTCACCGAAGCTCACTTTTGGTAGGGAATGTACGGGCAATACATCCTTAAAAGGACTTTTATATAAATATGCTTTGATTTATATAAAAGTCTACAGGTTATTTTGAAGACATTGAATTTTATTAATATAATCTGCTCGGGTAGTTTATTTACATAATCTGCCAGAGAACCAGAAGATTGAACGCGCGGTCCGGTGAGCGTGTGAAATCACCATCACTAAGTCCTTTTTAATGTCAGAAGGTCTCAACCTTCATTGACAAACCATCAACGAACTGAGAAATTGTCAATGTGAAGTTGTCGAAGTTGAATCAAGTGCGATGCAAAGAGAACCAAATTCCCGATAACTTCCTTCCCCCAATGAAGAAGCTTTCAGTTGGGGGGGAGGGGCTCCAGCGAACGACGTCGCTATGAATGATTTCTGATTAACGGCCAGTTGTTTTGCTCGTTGCGAGGCGTTTCGTCGCCGAACGCCGGAAAAGAGGGTAAGGGATGGGATTGAAGGGCGCGGGGCGCTCGTGGCTCGACGTCGAGTAATGACTCTGGGGGCAGCGGGAACGGAAATTCACGGATGTTGGGACCGACGATGCCAACTACACGAGGAGACACACGCAGGGAGTGCAACATACGCGAGGGATGCACGAAGCGAGTGCAAAACGGTAGCCCGGTGTTAGCCGGAGGGAATGATGAGAGGCGTTATGGAGTTTCGTGGAGGATGAGTGGAAAACCAAAATAGGGAAGTGAGGCTGATGATGATGATGATCATCATCATCATCATTACAATAACCGTAATTTTAGGCGGGTTAGTCAGAAGCTGCTCAGAGCAGCTTTCGATGCTCTTAATCCGAAGCATCGATGCTTCGCCTCAACCAGCCTATCGTCACATGCTCCCTCGTTCTCTCTGTCGATAGTACAACAGGATTATAACAATTGATATTCATTCCCTCGGCATTGATTTACTAATTGAGACGAGGCAGAAGTGAGCCTAATTGATTGGAATACAGAGAATCTTTTTTTTTTGGAAATGAGAAGCCCCCTGGTGAACATCTAAAATTCTACTTTTCATCGTGAAGACGATATCTGCAGATTGAAATGTTATTCTTCCCGCAGATTTTCACGTCATTTGATTCTAGTTGACTGAGATCGTTGATCGTTGGAAGACAACGAAAATTTGCTTTTTTTATTCTCCTATTTGTCTTATTATGAAAGACACGTTTTAAGCCAGATTTAGGGTGACCAATGAGGATTCTAGAGGCGGACTTAAGTGATTTTCGTGGCCTTGGACTGCCATTAAAAATTGAACACAGCATACATTTTATCTTTGCATTGTATGTCAATAAATCAAACGTCATCAAGCGTCAACAAATCAGACGTCATCGCAACGATGTCCTACCTGCGTACGAAAATGAACAGCAATATGTTGGACTCAATTTCGATGTATGGAAAAACTTTAAAAAAATAATGATCGTCATGGTTGGTGACATCACTTACCGCGTCCACTTCTTCCGACGAACCTGAGGTCATTGAACTTGGCAACTTGATTCTTCATCAGGGCAGTTGAATTTCTCAGCTCGGCGCAGCAATTCTCGTCGTTTCCAGCCCTCACGGTGACAAGAGTGCCATCGCCGACATCACCGAGTGCCACCACTTTGAATGCCACCGGTAGAGTTTTGTTGGAGCGCCAATGCGTCGGTAGCTGGCTGCAAAGAAAATACGGCGAACCTAGAAATGAAAGAATATACATTTACGTACGTGTCGGTGCGACTGTTGCAACTTTCCAGTTCAAATATTTACGTATGAACATTTTATAAAACTTTCAACATTAGTGGGTTTTTGGGACACGGCCTGGAATCGTCATGATGAAGGAAAATTGAGAACATTGTTGGGTTTTGCAATGAATACTAGAAATTCATGCCTCATTGATCAAATATTACCACAACGTATCCCTAGTGATTATACGTAACACGATCGAAAATCGATACTCCCAACAATGTTTTCAATCCACATTGTACTTCCACATCAAACGCATTGAAACATGGTGAAGGAAAAAGTTACGACTTTTCAAAAGTCATAGGACAAAATTTATCTTCGAAATCTGTTGATGACAGTTGTTCCGGTCAGGTAAGGGATGAACTTCTAAGGGATCTTTACAAGGATCTTGAACTGATTTGAGGATGCGGAGGCGTGTAATTAAGGCATATGGCGAGGTGGGTGGTAAACCGGAAGATGCTGGTCAGCTGCTGGTCAAGGACTGCCAAATAAGCTTAAGGCGGGAGCCTGAATTAGAAGGCCCGAAAAATCGTATTTTTTAAATTGCTTAAATCGAGAGGTAAACTATCCAAGAATAAATTTATAAAGTTAAAGAGGCCAATTTTAAGTATTTTCGAAGATACAAGGCCAAAAGCAGAGAAGCGATTGATATTTGATATTTTCTCCTATTTAAAACTTTGAAGCGTGTTTTCTCCGGTTTTCATTTTCACGATTTTCCCAAATTGGCGGGCGTGATAGCAAAAAAAACTAAACGACCTATTGAACAAAACCAACGTTTATTTTCTTCAGTATGAAAATCTCTTCTAAGTGACTTCGATAAGTCTTTTTTAATAATTTGTATAGCACGTTAAAGTGTTTCATTTACACATCTTTTTTTCAAACCTGAGAAAAGTTATAATTTCACAATTTTTTCAGCTTTTTCTTAATCGACCCAGAAGAAAAATACATGACGATTAAAAATTTTATTGGTTTATTTGGTTCAGTCAAGAATTACGAGCTGCATCTTTCCCGCCGATTGGGGACTGCAGTGGCAAGACGCACATGGAATAGGCTAGGTTTCATGTTAAACATTTTTTTTTATACATTTCAAATATACATGAAAAGATACCTCAACGGTTACTATGATCACTTGTTTTTTTCCCTTCTAAAAAAAATTCCGAAAAAAACGCTTTTTTGGACGTCCTAATTCAGGCTCCCGCCTTAACTACGGTAGGCCTTTTCTATTTCGAAGTCCGCAACTCCCCACATATTGGCTAAAGAAACAAGATTACTGGCATCAATGAAAAAGAGAGCTACTAGAATCAAGATGTTTAAAGAAAAATGCAAAATGCCGATAATTTTATTACCAAAAATTTTAAAGCATTTATGCGTTTTAGGCAATTGACAAACTTTTCCGTGCTCGTAAACTGCTCGTACTTTGACATTTTCATGGCATTGTCAAAAATTACAATGATACAATGTTCAACGACCAGTGGATGGACGGGGATCAGTGAATAGACGAAAGCTGGTTTATATTTAAAATGAGTAAATAATATGAATTATCGATGAAAACTCGAATCACTATGAATTAGCACAAAAAAAACGAGTATCGTTAAAACCGATTTCTTAGTGAGATATCGAATTTTGACACGACGTGAAATTTTTCTAGTTTGTGGTACTCGCAGACAGCGCAACTTAGTAACAATAAGGATGTGCACAGTAGGTCTTCTAAAGGCGAAGACAATAGTTTTAATGAGTTTTGAGGAAAAGTATTACTTTCATTACTTGAGATAGAATTAAGCTTTCATTTTTTTGAAAGAATTCAAAATAAATTCATAATAATAGGTCAGATTTGGATATGTTTATTCACTCATTCTGTATTCTAACTTTTTTCCAGTGTATGGACATATGGGCCTTGATCCGATACATCTCAAAACAGAAGAAAAAATTCAGCTCACCTGCTGAAAATTGCAAAATTAATTTGTATTAAGAGATGACATTGTACATTTCATCAAATGTTGTCATAAAATCATTTCATTCGTTCCTTTAATTTTCTAAATTTACCTTTCTATTTCACTGCTCATACATTGGTACCTTTTTGGGAATGCCACGTTAAAATGCCAAAAAGCTTTGTGTATTTTCTACGTAATCGCAATAACAAATATAATACTCATATGTATAAGAATATCATAATTATTGTCCCACACAGTAATCTCGAAATCTAGCATTGAATAAAAATACATAACACATCGTTATTCTTTACAGCGTTCATTTACACTACACGTCCATTTACTGGTGGTCGAGTGTCCATTTGCTGGTAATTTCGTCCATTCACTGACGATTCAGTCATTCCGCTACTCATTTATCAATTCCTCCAACATTATTTGTTTGGGTTTCGAAATATTTTATTTCTCTTCTTAAATTAATACATTTTGTTACCTACAGCAATTAAAAAATTAGTTTTCATAATTTCTTTTTATTTTTTAATTTAACAAATTTAATTTGTTAAATTACAATCTGCCAATTGTGTGCCTGACAATAAGTAATTGGAGTCCATTTACAAGGGTTGTGTGTAAATTAACGCGTCCACTGACGCATCTACATAGTGTGCTTTTATATATGTTTTTTTTAAGTCTCACGAGTACGTGTTCCTACTTCCAGTGTGCCGATGAATTTTGTTCGTTTTATTTTATCTTGTTTTGTTATTTCTAATTTTATTTTTAAGTTTGATCTCGCTGGAAGCAACGTGGGAGATCCAGGGGCTTCGTTTTCATATTTTTATTATACAGTTCATTTGCATCCTACAGCGTCGTTATTCGTCCATTCACGGATCGGTTTGCTTTGCTAGTTGCCTTCGCTAATCTGTGATTATTTTTATGTATGGAGGTTTCTGTAGACCGCGGTAAAATTCCAACACACAATTTAAATGTTTCCACCCCCTAAAAAAATCGTAAGCAGATATAACTGTTTGCCATATAAATACTGTACTGGACGGAATAAAGTACGCAACTTGCAGTGTTCATTTTCAAACTTCAATTCTAACACACTGACTAAAAATCTTTGATTTTAAGAAAAAAGTGGCAAAAAGTTGTAACACTCACAAAATCATTTTTTTATATAAGGTATTTATACTTTGTTAAAATTGTATGACGGGTTTTATGCTTGACGAAAAATGTAAATTATTAGAGGCAACAAGCGGATTGACATTTGTACCTTGCAGTATGATTTTATGTGTACACCGGACATACTCGTAAGTATGTGTGTGCGACAAAAAGTTATACACGTTTAGCAGAACAGCTTATCGCACCGAGTGAGACTTTTTATCGACATATCGCCAACTTAATTGTAGTTCCCGGTCCAATTTTTTTTTTAAACGTGTTCATTCATTAGCGCTTTATTCATTCTGAGATTATAACTGAACGTTTAGTAACTGTAAATAGTATTGAGTGTTTATGAGATTTTTCCCGATCTTAAGTACTATTGGTACTCAAGATCATTGTTTGGATAGCTCAACATTAAACTGCGTTGACTGACGCAATATCACCAAATAGAAAAACATTTATCTCCGAGTTTGACAATTTTCGGCAATTATGCCGAAATTGAGCGCTCGGACCAGTGCAGGTATTCCCCCCCCCCCCCCCCCCCCCCCACGGTGCTAGTGACGCACGACGAGAATTAGTTCGCCAACAGCGGATATAAACAACAAAAATATTAAGTATGCGGATACTTTGACTATACGTTCATACCGACTGAAAAATGGAATGAAATTCCATCCTCATTATGATATTGAAGTTTGCATCATTAGAATGCAGCGAAAATCCTTCTTTCTATTTTTGCTTTATCTTTTTCATCATTTTACAATTTTTTTTGCTCATTTAAATAACAGATATCCAGATAAGCAATTTCAGGTATTCTTTTTACGAGCCCAAATATTTAACACCTGATTTTTGTCTATAATCAAGTTAAAATACATCCCAGTATGTTGGCAACATTTCAAGTCGAATTATTGAACCTTTGACAAAAAATTATGATACCAAAAATTATGATACCAACAATCGACTCTTTATGGCGCTTTATGGAGATGACACGCTGGCCACATTTCTATCTAATCATTTATACACTAAATAACTCTAAATATAAATATAAACTGGATAAAGATATAAATTGTAGGGATTCCGTAGGGACAATAAAAACAGGGGGTCACCGAATGTTTAAGCAAAATATCAATGATAAAACTTGGAAAAATGTGGCTAGCAGAAGAATTTTCGTAGCCGGTACTTTTGAGAGAACATGTAAAAATGTCTAAATCGACTAAATTTGCCCGAAACTTTTTATTTTAGTTTATCGTTGGATGTGATAATTGATTGTGACGTACTTTTATTAACCCTTCCCCGTGCAGAAATTTTGACCGGGATAACCTATGTCCGATCAAATCCCGATCAGGATTTGTCATGGATTCCCCAAAACCGGTATCCCGGTTAGAATCCAATTTGCATCAGTATCGGCATATGTACGACGATGATGGCATCATTTTGGAAATTTTGGCGTCACGTGTATTTTCTGTATTACTATGGAATTCCTATCTATAGATAGGAATTTCTGTCTATAGATTCCTATCTATAAAATTCCTATCTATAGATAGGAATTACATAGTAATACCGAAAATACACGTGATGCCAAAATTTTTAAAATTATGCCAACGTCGTCGTACTTATTCCGATACGGATGCAAGTTGGATTCTAACCGGGATACCGGTTTTGGGGAATAAGTCTCTGTTTATACCCACCGACATGTCGGTGGGTATAAACATGTATTTAAGACAAATTAAAATCAAATTCACAATGATTAGATTAAAATTTACACCAACCGTGAGTTCTTACGTATTTCGAGAGAAAACATTTCGTCGAGGCAAAGAAATTTTTGCAAAAATAGTTGTGAGTTTCAAATATTACATTATAAATATGAAAAAAATCACAAAATGAGTTGTGAATTTCCTCAAGTTGAAGAAAATAAAAATCGAATTCACGACAGTTATATTAAAATTTACACCACAAGTGTAAACGTATTTTGAGAGAAAACATTGTATTGAGGTGAAGAAATGTTCGCACAAAAAGTTATGTGCAAAAATTTCTTTGCCTCGAGGCAATGTTTTCTCTCAAAATACGTACGAACTCACTTTTGGCGCAAATTTTAATCTAATCATTTTGAATTTGATTTTAATTTGTCTTAAATACGAAAAAATTCACAACTAATTTTGTGATTTTTTTTGTATTTATAATTTCTTGTCAATACATTTGCATTCACAGATTTTGATGTGAATTTTTTTTTAATTCACATCAAAATCTCGCGATGAGCGCGATCTGCCATTTGAATCTTTGGACAAATTTTTTTTATTGATAGTTTAATGCACCAAAACTTTATAAATGTTATTTATTTTTATAATAAATTTAACATGTCGTAATTCCATTTTGGACATTTTATTTCAGCCTTTATTCACCCGTGATCCTTCCCAGATTCCTCAATGATTCCATGGGGAATCTATTTAGAGTCATTAAAGGATCCGGTTCTGGATCCCTAATGGAATCCAGTTTACGGATCTTACATTTAGTCTTCGAATCTGATCCGATATCGGACTAGATCCCGACTGGGAGCCCGGGATACAAGTCAGAATCCAGCTGTATCCCTGCCAAAATTTCTGCACGGGTCGTTGACACATTTGTTTGGCCACATGCACGATTTAAATTCGGAAAGTATAAAATAGAATTGTTGCAATAAATTATTGAAAAATATCACTTTTGAGGATGTGAGCATTTTATTTAAAATTCATCCAGGTTAAAATGACTCAGTGTGTGAACGTAGGGTTGAGCGCAACTGTAATTTACCAATGATTCAAAAGGGCACTCCTCATGACCCCACGAAATAGGGTCGTATTATGTGGGGGCATGAGGAGGGCCTTTCTGAATCATTGATTATATTACAGTGGCGCTTAATAAAAATAAGTCACAACCAATTATCAAACCCAACGATAAACTCGAATAAAAAATGTCCCCCAAATTTAGTCGATTTGGGCATTTTTACATTGTCTCCGAAAAGTCGCGGCGACGACAATTCTTCTGCTAGTCACATTTTTCTGAATTTTATCATCAATATTATCTTCAAACATTGACCCCCGTTTTTTACTGTCGTTATGAAATCTTTAGATTTTTTTACACGCGTGAGCAGTTAAGGAGATTGCTCAGCTAACGCAAAATAGTAAGAATTTTCTAAAATTGTTTAAGGCTATTTGCAAACAGGTGTTACGACTCCATGTAAAATTTCAAGTACTTCATCTGTCTGATGGTTGAGCAATTAATTATTGAAGTTAGGCTCTTATACACGGGCGACATAGCAAAAGCTTCATGAGAACTCTAATACAACTGTCGCGACACAATAAAGATAGTAAGAATTAAATGGAAATAGGCGGAAAAAATCTTGAGATGTTTATGAATAATTTCAACGAAGAGTACAGCGTTTTGTCTATCTCGTTATCGAGATATTCGTAAAATAAAACAGGAAATTTCAGCCGATTCGCGTAAAACGATAAAGTGCCCTACGGCACGTGGCAACGCTGCTGTCAGGTCGGCCATTTTGAATAGGCGCGAAAATTTGAAACGCACATACTATTGCTTCCTTGCTATAAATTTCTTACCGCGGTTTCATAAAGAGTGTTTAAATTTTTTTGAATCATTCTTTACAGAAGCTGCAGTGCCTGTGTTTCGACATAACCTTCAAATCAATTACGGGTCGTCCCTCGACTGCGCATTCATGTTCCGGCTCAACTATTTTTTTTCTGCCGCTTTCCAGCTTGTACTTGCTCCAACCGTCGATTATACTGTTTTTTCGGTTTGCATTTTTACTTTCCATCTTTTCATTTTCGCCGAACAAAAAAAAAGGAATTCGCGAAGGATGTTTGACAGCTACGAGCTCACGATGTGGCGTTCGTATCTGAGCTCAGTGATACCAGTTACTGAGAACTTAATTGCGCGTTTGCCACATTTCAACTTGGTTAATAGCTTATACGCGATCGAAATAAACAAAAAAGATTAATAACATTTCTAAACAGTCTATTATATGCAGTCCACATATTTATCAGCTGACATTTATTTATTTTACGTAACCCAAAATTTGATTATTCGGGGTTGGCAGTCGTGGTTAAGCATATGCGTTCCTCCCTCTTTAATATCAGGCATCTAGAGTTACTTAGTGTATGAATCATTAGATAGAAACGTGGCCAACGTGTCATCTCTATAAATCGCCATATAAATGATGCGATTTTTAGAGTAGTAATTTTTCGTTAAAAATCCGGTAACTTGGCTCGAAGTTTTGCCAGTATACCGATATGTATTTTCACTTGATTATAGACGAAAATCACTCAATGGTTAAATATTCGAGTTCGTAAGGGGAATACCTTAAAAAATTTGTAAGGGAACTTTCGTATGGGGCTGAAGTTTGCATCGTTGGCACGCAACGAAAATTCTTATTAATTTCTCATTTTCATTGTTATCCAAAATCATATTTGGTAGGTTTGTCGTAAATTGGTCAATAAACATCCTAAAAAATGTTTTCGCGATTCTCGTAGCGTCAATCTGCCAAAAGAAATTTTCGAAACAAAACAAAAATCATTTTCGTTGCATTCCAACGATGCAAACTTCAACGTCGTACTTTCGTAGCTAAAATATGTCAAAAGAGGTTTGATCACACAGAAAAGAGTCATTTTCGTTGAGTTCCAACGATGCAAACTCCAATCTCATTCCTCATTGGCATTCAGGGATGATGCTATGTCAATAAAATTCAAGATTCGCACGTTTTCGTCACAACGATACGGATGAATGGTACAGCGATGATTTTCAGTCCCTGTAACGGATGTTGAGAATGAAGAGAAAGACAAGCAATTGGAGTCTCACCGGTGCGAACGAGTTCGCCAGGATGTTCAGCCTGTGCTTCGCCGACGAGTCTCTCGGTCCACCAGAGCTCGCCGACGGCGGCGCCTTCACTCATCTCACCGGATCCTGATCCGGCGGCGCTGTTAATCCCAGCGCCACCGCCACCACCGCCACCACCTCCGCCACCCCTTTCGACGTTGTGTTCCTCCGTCGTATATCTCGGCTCGACGACGCCTCCCCGATGAGGCGTGAGCGAAGAACCTAACACAAGACCGGCACTATCGTGATGCGAACCGACGCAACCATAATTCTCGCCGCAGCTCACTGAGTCCACCGGGAGATGCATCCCATCGGCAATTCCGCGCACCAAGTGCAACGAATGCACCGAGTGACCCGACACTGTGATGCACTCCGATGCTCTGATACTTTTCTCAATTTGGAGGGAAACAAAAAAAAACAAAGAATCAAGAATTCCAAGAGCTTTTGTACCACTCTCTATCCAAGCGTTACCTAACTTACCGACGGAGCAAATAAATCATTCGTCGGCGGAGATTGCAGCGATTTTCACGCGGGAAATCATGTTTGAACGTTTTTACAGCTCGTTGAGCGAATCCGTCGGTTTTCGCGATGGTGATTTTGATATTCTAATGCATGAATGGATCTATTGATCCTAAAGAAAAAAAAAACTAACGAACATCCGGCACTCGGCACTCCAGATCACTTTGGTACACCTTTTGTTCTTTTTCACCGTCCTATTGCGTTTTTCACTGCTCTCCT